>CM021102.1:309469727-309575656 GCA_007115665.2 Sequoiadendron giganteum
GAAGAAGATGACAATACCCCTATACACAATGATTTCCCAGATGATTTTTTTTTTGCATTTTTTGTAAAATCACCTTGGTTTGTAGATATCGCTAACTATTTAGCTGCTTTAGAGATACCTCCTGGATTCATATCTAAGCAAAAGAAGCGTCTAATTAGGGAAAGTGCCCCGTTCAAGTGGATTCACGGAATGTTATTTCATTGTAGTCCTGACATGATTTTGAGGAGATGTGTAAGAGTCGATGAAACCTACAACATTCTAAGGGCCTATCACGATGACCCGTCGGGAGGACAGTACTCTACAAAGAGAACTTCCCATAAAGTTCTAGGTGTCGGATACCATTGGCCCTCAATGCACAAAGAGATTAAAAATATGTTCATCATTGTGATGAATTTCAAAGGGTAGGAAGACCAACTGCTTCTTTGAAAATGTCGTTGTTGCCTCAAGTAGTCCTTGAACGATTTGAAAAATGGGGTTTAGATTTTATCGGACCTATAGATCCTTCCTCTCAAGGGAAATAGTATATACTGGTTTTCATTGACTACCTAAAAAATTGGGCTGAAGTTCAAGCCTTAAGAATAACTAGGGAAGAGCAGATTGCAGACTTCCTTTATACTAAAATCTTCCTTAAATTCAGAGCCCCTCGAACTATCATAACTAATCAGGGACCCCAATTCATGTCTCGAATGCTCTTGGCATTTACCAATCATTTTTCAGTTAAGCCATAGGAAGTCATCCCCTTACCACCCTCAAGCGAATGGCCAGGTAGAAGTAACTAATAGAGAACTAAAAAATATTCTAACAAAAATAGTTTCTTCTGGAAGAAAAGATTGGGCTAGGAAACTCCCTAAAGCTCTATGGGCATACAACACCACCTAGAAATCTACGACTGGATCCAACCCTTATGAGCTCATTTTTGGGAAGAAGCCTCTTCTTCCCATTCAGTTTGAGTTACAAACTCTACAAACTACTATGGAACTAGGTCTAGATTTAAAAAGAGCCCAAATTGAACAAGTTCTGTAATTGAGTGAATTGGATGAACGTCATTTAGATGCCATCCATCAAACTAAACTAATTCAACATCAATGGAAAGTATGGCACGATAAACATATTAAGGGAAAGGAGTTTCATAATGGAGACTGGGCCCTATTATTTGATTCTAGATACAAGGATCATAAGGGGAAGCTCAGGACTCACTGGCTGGGACCTTATGAAGTTGAGAAAGTCTTTTAAAATAGAACTGTTTGGTTAAAACCGATTGATGGAGACATGCAAACTCTACTGGTTAATGGTCATCGCTTATGTGTCTACCATAAGCCAGTCAACATGGAAGACTTTATAAGGATGGTCAAAATGTAGGGTGAGGTCTAATGTGTTGAATCTGTCACAACATAGTCTATCTAGTAATAATGTTATGTTTAAAAAAAAATTAAAAAAATAATAATAAATTTTGAAAATATTCAATAAATGGAAATGTATGCTAAGATATTTTCCTTCATTTAATCTTTTGTCATTTTTGGACTTACCTAAATATTTTTTATGTTTTTGCAGGACTTCTCAAGAAGCAAAAAATAACTTCCGGAGCACCCTCCAAAGATGCTCTAGAATGTTATGATGTCGGTACCGATGCTCCAAAACTGACATTTCCCAGCCCGATGCTCGGAACTAACGTTTTCCAGCCCGATGCTCCAGAACTTGTATAAGCTTACCAAGTTGAAGAAGTGTTTTGCACTAAGGTTCAAAGTTCATGAAGTTCAAAAATTCTTTTCCATGTCACTCAACCTTTCATTCTGTTGTTGCTACAATCACATCTTTCAACGATGCTCTAGAACCTTTCATTTCATTGCTACTCTGGCTGCATCTTTCAACAATGCTCTAGAAACTTTCATTCCATTGCTGCTCTAGTTGCATCTTTCAATGATGCTCTGGAACCTTTCATTATGTTGCTTCTTCAGCTGCATCTTTTAGCGATGCTATGAAACCTTTTATTTCATTCTTGTTTTGGCTGCATCTTTCAGCGATGCTCTGAAACCTTCATTTCATTCTTGTTTTAGCTGCATCTCTCAGTGATGCTCTGAAACCTTCACTTCATTCCTATTTCGGTCACACCACACATCGATGCTCCAGAACTTAAGCACTCATTTCAAGCGCGTTTACCAAATTATGTGCTCTGGAACTTGTTCGCTTGTTTTCTGCCACCTTTTTCAAAATTTTAAAATTTTTGCAATTCTTTTGCCAGAATATCCTATACATCTGTCTTTCTATTTTTTCTTTAGTCATCAGTAAGCCACCCAACTCCCTACTCCTTATTGACAACTCTGTTCCCCATAGAATTCTGCACCATATCATAATAACTTCATCGTCACTTCAACCAATGCCTTCACGTCATCCTGTCAAATCTGTGAGGTATAAGATCTTCGAACGATCATGGAACGAGGGTAAGTATTAATTTTCACTTTAAGTATATAGTTATTTTTTAATAAAGAATAATTAATTGGCATGAATCTCACTTTCAATTTACCAGTTTGTGCCACTCGGTGATCAACTACTTGTATGGAAAAGCCTTTTGCAAACCTCCATGTAGATTGGAAATCATTGAAGCGTAAGCTGCAAATAAAACAAATAAGTATTTTCAAAGGCAATATTTTCAAAAGAAACCTGCGTGGGAGCTCTATGCTGGAACATAAATTATTTGTAGAGTGTGAAATCAAGAAATGGGGGGTGGTAAAAGAAAGGCAGAGCCAAATTCAATAGAAAAATTATTGGGATTGAGTAATATCTCTAGATTGTTCAAGGAAGTGGGGTAGATAAACTTCATCAAAAAATTTGAAGGCCATAATGAAAAGCTGGTAAGATCTTTTGTTGAGAACTATACAAATGGTGAAGTGGTACTTCAAGGGAAGTGTTTCAAGGTAAGCTCTAAGATTATTTATCGCTTATCTAGATTAGAGAATACAGGCATAAATATAAAAGAAACCTCTCAAATAATGTACTAGAAATTAGTTGAATTATTTTTTAGAGAGGGCGACCCATACCCAGTGGTAGTAATAAGTACCGGGAGACAAAATAATGGATTTCGGAGAACTTCCATATTAGAACCTTGGGGTACTGTCGTTGCATGGATTATAAAGTACTTTACTTGTGAGGATCAGCTTACTATAGTTGTAGGGCCTGCCTTTCGTATGTTGACTCATTTATGTCATGAAAAGGAGGACCCAACTCTTAGGGTTAATATGCTCGAATTCTTGTGTGATTCCTTGAATACGTCCATAAAGAGGTATAAAATAGGGATTGGGCCTTTGAAAAATCATGGGTTAATTTAGATAATTTGCAAGTACCACTTCCGTAAGAAATCCAAGGGAAAATGGGAGAATTTTTTAGACAAAATGGAGAAGCTTGCAATTGCAAGAATCATAGAACAGGGGGAACCATCCCAATGGGCTATTCCATCATCCAGAGAAACTTCCCCTAAGGGATCTTTAGCTTCGGAAGCTCTTAATCCCACCACTCTTGGTGAGGATTTGCAAGACCTTTGCAATGATAAATTCAAAACCCCTGACCTGCAAGAATAGTTTGATATTGTTTATTATGATACAAGTAAATCAAGAAAGAAGAAAATGAGGAAAAATAGAACACCTGTCATTTTAGGAATCACCTCCACTTAGAAGGAGTAAGCGGTTGGCTTCTGAATTCTTCGAAACCCTAATACATGGTAAGGAGGGAAGTTCACAAAATAAAAAGCCTAAGCAACCACATGAGCCCATAGAAATTTTAGAGCATGCCAGTGAAGAGGAGGTACCCCTAAATAAGGAGGATTCAGGTGAAGTATTTCCTTTCCATTCTGCACATATAGAGGAAATCTTCAATGATGAAATTCAGGGAAGAGAACCTAAGGGCTGGCGGTATGCCAAAAAATTTGTCACCCATTGTAGATAAAATTTTTGAAACAGTTGAAACTAGTTGTGCCATTACTGAATTAGAAAAGTATAAAGTAGAAATTGATGATTTACAGAGACAATTGTCTAAAAATAATGAATTTATAAAATTGTAGAAAGAAGAGTTGGTTGTACAAACTGCTATAATAAATAAAAGAGATCAAGAAATAAGAGGCTTGAAGCTACAATTGCAGGAAAAAGACTCAGAAATATATAAGTTGTAGGAAAAAATGCAGGAGCAGCATCAAAAGTGTAAAACTTATAGTGTGGACATTGCACATAAAGATACAAAAATGGAAAGAATTAAAAAAAAAATTGTGCTCATGCTCATAGCTTTCGAGGAGGACAAGAAAATAAAAACTGAAGATTTGAACACTTTGATCAACAGAGTAGTTGAAATAGAACAAGATTTGAAGGAATGCACTGTGAAACCCCAAACAAAGTCCAAAGAAATTTAGACTGAACCAGTTTTCACTTATTGGTTCCAGGTCCACATTCCACCTCTGCTAATAAAATGGATGGAATAGTTTTACTTCCTTAGAAATGTCCAAACTGAAAATCACAGGCTGAAGAAAGAACTGGTGCTCCTAAAGGATTCATTTCACATAGCCTACAGAGGGAAGCAAGATGCCTTCCAACTTGTGGATTGTTTGTTGAATTGTAGATGGCCATTGAGAATTTATTCAATGTTTTTTAATGAACAATGGCTAAGATGGAAACTATTTAGGATCTATAATGATCAACCTTATCATCCTAATGACAAAGAGTTTGTAAAAGTATTTGTAGAGTCGACTCCTAAAGATTAGGATTTAATTTGTGAATTCTTTCTACATGATTTATTATTGGAAAATCATACAGATTTCTTTATCAATTTGTTTGTTGGAGAGGTAGAATTGAGGGCATTTCTCTCAACCATGAGAAATCAAATTCATTGAAAATATTGAACAAAAGAATTTTTATAACAAGATAAAATAGTGGGTCTCCAGATAAGGTCCCCAAATTCAAGGCCTGATGGGTTCAAAGGTACATTTTTGTCTCTTCTTGTTAATGAAAAGATGAAGGAAAGGTATGACAACAACCTTAAGTTGTGTTATGAAAATTTCATGGAAAATGGACAAAAATTACTTGGAAAATCATGGCATACATGTGAGGAAAGGTTCACCCCTCTTCCAACTTAATTAAAGAAAAGAGAAGTTATTTATCCTCTAAAAATCATATGGTCATTCAGAAGGGTGATGCTTTAGTTAAAATCCTGAAAACCTCGAGAACAAAATGGATAGGAATGAAATACAGACCTCCCTTTCTACTTAATCCACCCCCAACCTTTAATATTTCCACAGATCAGAATGAAAAAATTTTTAATGAGTGGAGAGAGAGTGTGATGTTCCATAGAGGGTTCATTCATAACCTTGAAACTTTCAATGCATCAACTAGGGAAACACATGACCTCAATACTCTTTATGAAGAATGGAATAGAACTCAAGGGTTTAACCATGGAGCAGGAGGACCTACCGGAAATTAGGTAGGGGAGGAAATGATGAGGTAAAAATAACCTCATCATAATAAAATCTAGAAAGCTTACTTTTTCTAATTCAATCCTAAGCCTATGCCAATTTATTAAACTTTAGGAGAAGTCATTTCTTATTTTAAGGAAAATTACGCTTTCTTTCTTTCTTTTGATCAATTGAGGAAATTTACCAAAGCGGGTTTAATGGGTTGATTTGAGCATTTTTGTAGGGAATAATAGGTCATCATGCAACTATTGTAGAAATTTAGCCTTCACGTGCCTCAAGCGTAATGTTGTGAACCCACTCCTAGATGCCCGAATGATGTGCCGAAGATTTAGTTTTAGTTTCAGTTTTAGTTTTTAAATGTTGTTGTTAAAAACTTTATGGCTCTTCTTGAGCCTTCTACATGTTTTAAAGCTTTAAAGACATCAAATTCAGTTTTAAGTTAAGGAAGACTTTTTCAATGGCTATCCATGCCATCTTAAATTTAGGATTTAGTTAAGAAGTTATCTATAAAATTGTAATTTCATAAGTAGTGAATAAGACAGAGAGGAAGTATCATTATGTTGTTCACATGGTTTTTCAAAGCACTATTAAAATGAGTTATCTGATTTCTATCTATTGGTAACTATTGAATTTTGAATGATGGTGACTATTTGTAATAAAAGGATTTGAGAATCTATAGCTTATGTGAGTTAAAGATGAAGTATTAGCCCACGAGCTGGCCACTCGAGGGGAGTCATCCTAGATAGATAAGTATTTTACTGTTAAGTTATTTTCTTTGTTAAGAGTAATATAAAGACTCGTATGTCTGACCACCTTAACTTGGTCAAAACTTCTTGAAATTTTTTTTTTTTCTTTTTTAATCTTATAGTATGTGAAGCATAGAATGTGACACATGTTTCAGATTCAAAAAAATGTGATACCATTTGAAAGTTATAGATGTTTTTCCACTAGCCTATCAATCAAGACTTTAGTCATAATTCAATAGAAAATGAATAATAATTATTTATTAAATTCAAGGGAAAGCATAATTTATATTTGTGGAAAGCTGAGAATCTCCTTTAAAAACCCTTTTCGTTTCATCAATTTTGGGTAAAAAAAAAGTCATCAGCCACATACCCATCATATTGCCACTTTTTGGCCCATCATGATCCTACACATACCCTAGAGTGAGATGAAACTCCTCTTAAAGACCCCATTAATGCCATGCATTTGCATCAATATTATGTATAGTTCCTTTGAATGGTATGAACTATAAAGTAGTGTTGTTAGAGCTATTGGATTATATCCTATATTCTTTCTCATTGCTTTGTTCTTAACAAATAGTTATGTATGTGTCTTGAGCACTAAAGTGATTATTTAATTTATTTTTATAATTTATTTGGCTTTCATACTATTGAAATTACTCTTGTGTGTTATGTTGCTTTACATTATAAATTCATAACATACTTAATCTTCATGCTGTATCTAAGAGAAACTCTAGCAAGTTTGTAAGTAGATCACATAAGTTTTGTTAAATCATGAAGGCATTAATTAAGTAATCTTATAAAGGATATTTAATTAATCACATTATCATTTAACATTTTCACATTAAAAAAATATATATAACATCAACATGCTTATATATAAATAATTTTTTTTTAATACATGTTATCAAAATATACAATGTCATTGAGGATTGTGATTACTAGATCCCTTAGGATCTGGTACTCATGTCACATTACTAGCTAAACATCAGGAGATGGTCATGCGTGATTGTGATCACGATCCACTGAATCTAATCACAAAATCTAATCCATCCATCCACACAAGGGCCACCCAATGCTCTCTTTCTATTTGATCCCTCTCTATCTATAGTTGTTTTACCTCTCTCTCTAGTCTCTCAAACTATATTAGAGTCCTTGATGTTTGTGCCTATGATTCAGTCACAACTCAACGGACTCCCCTCCTCAAGCTCTCATACGCTATGTGTAGTATCATGAATTGTATAAGTGACTTTATATCTCACTCCATAGTAGGTGGGGCCACATAATTTGAGTCCATCCCCTCTGTGTCAATAGATGTTGGCACTATCTCCATGGCTACCTGATGGTAGAGATCCCACCAATCCTCTGTGGGCCCCACAAGATAGAAACAATACATAATCAATACACATCATGATATATATATGCATAAAGTAATACATAAAAACACAAAGTATATGCATCAAACTAAATATCATCACCTATATCTCTGACAGGATGAGCGATATCAACCTCATCTAGTGCAGGGGGCATGGATGTTGTGTTAGCCTCTCCTCGACTGTGAGTAGTGGTGCATGTTGTTGCTATTGCTCAGGATCTATTCATATGAATGGGTGAGGTCTCTCCCAACTCATGTCGATCCTTAGTTGCTTCCTCATCCTCATCCTCCTCCTAATCCTCCTCCTGATCCTCCTCCTGATCCTCCTCCTGATCCTCCTCCTCTCCCTCTTTTCCGTCATAGTCTAGATCTGCATCCTCATCAATAATTTCAGTAAATATGTATATAGCCTTGTAACATGTCTCCTCGGCTTTATCCTCTCTCTTATCTCCCTCATTTGGTAATGGTCTTGCATCTCCTATTGGCTCATCAATCGAAAACACAGGAGTTGGTCGTGATACTATCCACCACTCCTCATGATCCCATGTGGCACTGACGTTGTCTGCGTCAAAGACTGGTGGCTGATCGTGATTAGAGAAATTGGAGTCACTCTAGACGATGTCATCTATAGTGGATTGTGCTATATCACCTCATCTCTTGGCACTCCGCACTAACCTCCTAAAAGAGGATCGTTCCCTTGGTGGAATCTAAAACTATCCAAACTATCACATGACTCAATCATAGTAGAAGGGATGTACTATGTGATCATGTCGACCAACCAAAAATCTATCTAATTATAATCTCCTCATTTTTCTCATGTAGTTCAACCACTATAGTGTAAGCTGATAAGGTCTCCATAAGATCTCATCCTCCTCCAATCGGTTGAACCTCACTCTCCAAAAGTGAAAATATCCATACTTCCATAATTGTTGTAGAGGATAGTCGAAGGAATGAGGATACCCAACTATCATAGGACACAGGATGCTAGTAGGCCTCATGCATGTGATATGATCTATGTACCAAACTTGCAGAAGCATATAGTGCACCATACTGTCTACCTCTCGAAATACAAACCATCCCAAATAATAGTACAAGTGTGCAAGGATGCAACATCCCCATGCATATACTTTCTTATACTTTGCCATCCCCCATATCAAATGCACTAGCCCACCCTCAAGGTGTGTTGCACATCCATCTGGAAGGAGTACTAATGCGATAGTATGCATCATAATCCATCTAACCACTCACACTCGTGAATAAAGTAATAGTGCCAGGTCAATCCATCTTGACACCCTCTCATCATGAACTAGTCCATCAACGTAGTACATATCTGCCCACTGCTCATGAAAGGTACAGTCTCTCTGGAAGTGCACTCACTCCCCTCGAATAGAAACTTAGAGTATACGGTGCACATCCTTGAGGGTAACTATCATCTCTCCCATCAGTAGGTGAAATGTACATGTATTTGTGTTCCATCGCTCGCATAATGCCATCAACTTCACATCATGGTACCTCATGGAGGCATGAGGTACGCCCAATAAATCCCCATGGCCTACAAATTCTTTGTGTCTTCTGCTAACAAAGTGGGGGATAAATCTCTCAAAAATCTCAATTGTCTCCCACCTAGACACTATCGCAAATTGGTGGGTACCTATCAAAAACATCAAAATATGCTCTATAAATCATCTAATATCTTCAATTTTACTCTAATTCACCATGCAAGTATACTAATGTTCTTCTAGTGTGCTTTCTCTAAGGTCCTAGACACTTTAAAACCCATTTGGGACACTTCACAAAGAAATGGGACACATTACAAAAAAGTGGGACACTTTGCAAACAAAAGGGACACTTTACAACAAAAGGGGACAATTTGCAAACTTTTTTTTCCAAGATCCTAACGTAATCTAGATATGCATATAAATCATTAAATCATTGTAGAAACACAAAGCGTAGGTAGAAAAATTGACTCACCTCATGATGTCGCTCGCTGCATGCCACCTGATCCCATAGCACATCCAATCTTGTAGGTGTGAAATCACATCTACTCAACATCTTTCACTCTTCTCTTGTCACTTTCAAACTACACAAAGGTAAAATGCACAAGTAAGTGACACATTACATCATTTTCATTCTTTTTACTCTTTCTCCTACTCATGTAAGCACATTTGTACTTTTACTATCATAGACATATTAGAGTGCTTTCCATTCAAAACAACATAAGAGGTGCTAGTGAACTCCATTTTTTATGTTGTTTGTTGCATTAGAATCATATTTCCACACCGTACATAATCAATCACTTATCATTATGTGGCATGGTACTTGGAAATTCCCTCCAATATGCATGTCCTCATTTGATGTGGCTAGATTGCTACCTTGATTCCACCTCTGTAAAGCAAGTCAAATCAAGGGGGACATACATCTACCCTCAAATTTAATTTCTAGGAATTAGATAAGAGGATTTTTGGATTACTAACAAGTTCGTGTTGTAGGATGTGGTTCCTAACATTGTAGCTTTACAGGAAACTACAGTGGGGGCTTCATTCTCCCACCTTTGAATGGGCATCCTTTTATGAAAACAAAGTGCATTGTTTAGAGTCATTTAGCTTACATATGCATGTAGAGTCATATGGGCGCTAAAGTGGCAGCTAAAAGTGTCACCAAAAATTGTATACCTTTGAAGAAAAGGACAATTTTGTGCCTAATTTGGTCCTACTTTAGACACCCTTGCATCAATCACACTCCTAAAACAACATTTATAGGCCCCTAAGACTTGTTATCTTTGACTTTTAGGCCTATTTCACCTAATAAATCATACAAGTCCTAGCAAACAACATCAAAATCACTCAAATATCATAAATCCCACCTTCAAAACCCCTGGTGGGACTAAGTTGCCCAAGGTGGCAACTTAGTCCCTTTTAGGGTTATTTGTATTTTTGAGAGGGAAAATTTTTGACTTGATAAAAATTACCAATGGGTGTCGGCCTCTTAGGTCAAAATAGCTAACAATTATAATTTTTTTCTTATAATTACATCTTTTTAGGTCATTTTTCAAGATCCTTTAGTCAGTTTTCACAAGAAAACTGAAGAATCAAGTGTTGAACATATTCCACAAGAAGATTCATCTCTCTTTCTATAGAAAAGTTGAAGCATAGGGCAACAAACTAAGGTTTTTTAAGGTCTTCAAGCTCACTTCTCACTCAAGATATCTCATTGCAAAGGATTGACTATGATTTCTATGGAGATTCATGGAGAAGTATAAGTTGAGGAGATGCAACTAGCCATCAAATCAATCTAAAGACTTGTTTTCAAAGTGGTTCCATCTTCCATTTTCTCTCAATATTCAGCCTAAAGAAGGTTTGCATGTCACTTAGACTCATTTCTAATATGATCTATGTCTCTTAGAATAAGTCTTTCATTTTTTTAGTTCCATTTATGCATCTTATTCTTGCATATTAGAATAGGGTTGCATCATATTTCAGATTTCCTAGTCTTAGACACACTTAGGGCTAGGTTTTATGTAGATTTCTCATCTCTTTCAAAGTTTAAATACCAACTAGGGGTTTCACCAAGGCAAACCCCACATTAAAAACCAAAATATATTCTCTTTTAGAGGCGATTTCACAGATCTGGACCTGGATTTTAGTAAGAAAGCAAATTGTAGACTATAGGCTTTTGTTCCCCCTTTTCAATTTTAAAATATGTTGGAATGGACTAAGTCACCAATAGTGGCAATTTAGTCCCACTGCATGATTCTATCATGGATTTTTAAAGATCTAGACACCTAGCTGGCTAAATCAAAGCTTGGAATAGTTTACCATCTGGGACTAAGTCACCTAGCTTGGCGTAAGTGTCCCAGTTGGCATAAAAATCATATTTTCTAGATTCCCAAAGGCTTCTACAAATCTCCACTTCAATCCTCATCAATTTCCAGGTGCACTTGTTTTATCTATTTTGTTATCTTGCCTTGTATAGTCTTTATTCTATCCTTTTTTCATAATATCATGTGTTTTCAAACAATGTAGATTTCATTAACTTGTATTCAATAGTTAGTTCCATTTATAAAATTATTACATTTAGAATACTTAATATAGATATTACAATCACATTCAACCCCTAATATTGAATGAAATCCAAGTTTTAAGTGTGTGAAAGAGACCCCATCCTTCTAGGTGAAAACCTTAGAAACCCTTGGCAAACCCTCCTTTACCCCTAAAATTTGTGGTTCACGTACATTACCTCATCTCCTTTGATATGAATAGATTTTATAAAAATTATCGGTTTGTGTATCTTTTAATTGCACAAATATCTTCCTTTGAGGAAATTACTAATTGATTTTCATAAACCTAAACCTTCATATTAAATTCAATGACCTAAGTGTTAGAGTTTCACTCCACTCTTGCATCCGTTTCCTGCCCTTACTGTGCCCTCACGCCCACAGGATCACCTGCTCACGGTTCGGTGATGTCTATCGGGCTACCGTAGACCTTCTCTCTCCTTTCTGTGGTCTCACACCAGTCTATCTCATAGTCAACCGCATTACCGTGGTCATCCTCTTCACTGACGGTGATTTCACGGTGGTGGTCATCTACTGTTACCTCGCTACCACGGACTAACCGCATGATGCTTGTGGCAATGCGGTTAACTACCAAATATCAGTCACCACCTTCCCGCAATCATTAATCTAACCACGTGCGGTATCGCGGTGTTCGTTCTTGCACCCAACCTAGTTGTCTTCAAACTATCGGATCACGGTTATCACTTTACCGCGGTCTCTTTCTAAACCATCATGGTACTGCGATAGACCATTAGCTAATTGCCAGGGCGCCTACCACCACACCATGACCATCTTCCTCCCTCAACATGGTAATGTGGGATAACATCTTTTTCTGGTTACCGCGACCACCACAACTTCTTCAAATTCTTTGGCAGTAACGCAGTGATTGAATTTGGTTGACCTTCTTTCGGTGGAATTTTATGTGTGTTGTGATGGTGGATAGATAGGATATATAGGATGATAATTTAAGTCTAAAGGATGCATATTTAAACTAATTGGACTTTGTTTGAAAGGTTTTTGCTAGCATACGAATTTTCCATTACTATTTTATTAATTTTGACTTGGTCATAAAATTTTAAATATTGATATGTTTGTAATTTTAATGGGAGAAGTTTAATATGAATATTGCTCTGAAGTAGCAAATGTTTTAATGATTATTCTGTGTTGAATTAATTTAATATAATATTGAAATTATTTTTTTGTGTATGTTTAATTCTCTACCATTTTCCTTCACATGGTATCAAAGCCTAAGGCTATTTGAAGAGAGTCTGTAAATCATGGCAGCAAGCACAAGCTTGAGTAATCCCCATATTCCACACCTGAATGGAAAGAATTTTGACTACTAGTCTATAACAATGAGAGCATTTTTCTATTCACAAGATTTATGGGAGTTTATAGAAAATGGGTTTATAAAGCTTGCAGATGCAACAACATGAAATGCCTTGACACAAGCAGAGAAAGATTTACTGAAAGATAACAAGAAGAAGGATTCAAAGGCACACATCTTCATTCTACAAGGAGTACATGAAATCATTTTTCCAAGAATTTCAACCACTACCAAGTCCAAGCAAGCATGAGACATTTTACAAATTGCATATCAAAGAATGGACAAAGTTAAAATTACAAAGTTGCAAATATTGAGAAGAGAGTTTGAGACTCTGATTATGAAAGAAAATGAGTTTGTAGATTCATACTTTACTCAAATAATGGGACTGGTTAACCAAATGAGAACATATGGACAAACATTAGAATATGTCAAAGTGGTAGAGAAAATCCTGAGGTGTTTACCCACTAGATTTGAATCAATTGCAATCACAATAGAGGAGACAAAGGACCTCACCGAGTATTCAGTTGATGAGCTATATGCTTCACTAATTTCTCATGAGCACAGACTTAGCAAAAAAACAAATATGTCATTGGAGCATGCATTTAAGTCCCAAGCTTCAATTAACCAAGGAAGAGGTAGAGGTCGAACAAATTTCAGAGCAAGAGGATGAGGCTTTAACAGAGGTGGAAGAAATAACCAGTCAAGTCCAAGTGGAAGAGGTAGTAGCCAAAACTCATCTCAAAATTTTCCTCAAGGACAAAGGTATGAGAAATCTCAGGTCCAATGCCATTATTGTAAGAAGTTTGAACATTACATGAATGAGTGTAGGAAGAAGCAGTATGATATGGGTATACAAAATCAAAATTTTATTAGAGAGAGTCAAGATAATAGACCTAATAAAAGCACAATGTTTTTAGTTTGTAATGTAGCTCAAGCTAGTGAGAAAGAAGTTTGTTTTTTAGACTCAGGCTATAGTGATCATATGACAGGGAATTTAGAATTGTTTACAAGTTTAGAGGAGAATATTAAGTCATATGTCACCCTGAATAATGACAACAAAGTGTCAGTTAAAAGAAAAGGGAATGTTAATATTCTAACCAAGCAGAGGGAGCAAAATAATATTTCTGATGTTTATTTTGTGTCTGGTCTTAAACACAATTTGATGAGTGTAGGACAACTTGTTCAAAAGGGTTATAGAGTGTCTTTCAAAAATGGACTATGCACTATTTTAGATAAATACCCAAGTGGCCAGTTGATTGCAAAAATCAAGATATCAAATAATAGAATGTTTCCTTTAAGAATTCAGCTAGCCTTAAGCACAAATTTTGCACAAGCACAAGAAGTGTCAACTATGACACAAACTGCCTTTCAGGCAAAGGTAAAGGATGAAAACTAGCTTTGGCACTTAAGATTCAGTCATTTAAATTTTGGTGGTCTAAATTTGCTTCATAGGAAGAGCATGGTAAAACGAATTCCATTAATTGAAAAACCCGAGAGAGTTTGTGAAGGTTGCATACTAGGAAAACAACATAGAGAATCTTTCCCAATAGGGAAATCCACAAGAGCAAAAGCCCCATTGGAAATTGTTCATTCAGACTTATATGGTCCAATGTAGACACTTTCAATAGGTGGTAGTTATTATTTTTTGACTTTCATAGATGATTATTCAAGGAAGACATGGGTGTATTTTTTGAAGCACAAAAGTGAGGTGTTTAATTTCTTTTGTCAATTCAAGTCTCTTGTTGAAAAATAGTGGTAATTTTATCAAAGTGCTGAGAATAGATAGAGGAGGTGAATACATATCAAGAGAATTTTTAAATTTCTACAAAAAGCATGGAATACACAAGCAGTTCACAACAAGATACACACCTCAATAGAATGGTGTAGCAGAAAGAAAAAATAGAAACATAATGGAGATGGCTAGAAGTATGTTAAAAACCATTAATTTAACAAATGAATTTTGGGCTAAAGTTGTGTCTTGTGCAACATATATCATGAATAGATGTCCAACAAAAGGTGTGATGAATATTATCCCTAAGGAAGCATGGTATGGTAAAAATCATAGTGTGTCTCACATGAGATTTTTTGGTTGTGTTTCATATGCACATGTACTTGATCAGTTGAGAAGAAAACTTGACAACAAAGGAGAGAAATACATTTTTGTTGGATATAGTGATGAATCCAAAGCATATAAATTGTTTAATCATACAAACAAGAAGGTTATAATCAACAGGGATGTTCAATTTGTTGAAGATGAAGCATGGGATGGAAGTAAAGAGAGCACTACTAATGTTACAGTCAATATCCCTCAAGAAGAGAATGAAATTATAGTTCCAGCTAATGTACCTGTTGTCCCTATCCAATCTCAGACAAGTGGTCAAAAATTGACACCAACAAGCAATGTAAGAGCAACAACAAGAGGACTGCAGATACCAACAATAGGAAGAAATTTTGGGGACGTAGGACCTTCAAGTCCACATTCTGCAGATTCTAGTGATTTATCAAATCCAACCTTGGCTAGCATGAGGAGGCAAAAAATATGAAGCATGAGTGATATTTACAATCAGAATGAAGGTGAGAACAATCCTCAGCAATCTACACTTTTTGCATTCTATTATCAAGCTGAAGATCCAATTCATTATGAAGATGCAATCAAAGAAGAAAAGTAGATAACAACAATGGATGATGAGATAGATTCAATTGAAAACAATCAGACATGGGAGTTGCAGAGTCTTCCAAAAGATAAAGATTTCATAGGTGTTAAATGGATTTATAAGACTAAATTGAATGCAAATGGAGAATTGCAGAAGCACAAAGCCATATTGGTGGTAAAAGGTTATGCACAACAACCTGGAATAGACTACAATGAAACTTTTTCACCAATTGCATGCCTTGACATAGTTAGAATGTTATTGGCTTTAGCAACACATAATTGTTGGGTAGTCCATCAAATGGATGTTAAATAAGCATTCTTCAATGGCTATCTTGAAGAGGAAGTTTACATTGAACAACCACCTAGAGATGAGATATCAGGACAAGAAGACAAAGTCTACAAGCTGAAAAAGGCATTGTATGGTCTAAAACAAGCCCCAAGAGCTTGGTATAATAGAATAGACAGTTATTTCATATAGAACAAATTTACCAAATACAACAGTGAACCAACACTGTATACTAAAGTGAATGACGAAGGTAAAATCTTGATCATATGCCTGTATGTTGATGATTTAATTCTGACTAGGAATCTATCAGTTGATTTGTTCAAAATAGCAATGATGAAAGAGTTTAGAATGACAGACTTAGGTTTGATGAAATATTTTCTAGGCATTGAGATAACACAAAATGAAAATGGAATTTTTATTTCTTAGTCAAAGTATGTAAATGATGTCTTAAAGAGATTTAATATGGTGAATTGCAAGTCAACACCTACTCCAATGGTGACTTGTCTGAAACTTAGTAAAAAAGATAAAGGCTCGGATGTTAATCCAACTTTGTACAAACAACTGGTAGGGAGTTTGATGTATTTAACTACCACAAGGCCAAATATAATGTTTGTTGTCAGTTTAATCTCCAGATTTATGGAAGCACCAAAAGAGTCACATTGGGTGGCTAGAAAGAGAATTTTAAGATACATTAATGGAACAAAACATTTTGGCATTCAGTACAATAAATTAGAAGAATTTAAATTAGTTGGTTACATAGATAGTAATTGTGCTGGAAGTGTTGATGATAGGAAAAGCACCTCTGGCTATGTCTTTCATTTTGGCAGTGGTGTAGTTGCATGGGCTTCTAAGAAACAAAAATCGTTACATTGTCTTCAGTTGAAGCTGAGTATGTTGCAACCACGAGTGCATCTTGATAGGTAGTGTGGATGAGACAAAAACTGAAGGAGATTCAAAATGAATAGATAGAAGCAACAAAAAAAAATTGTGATAACAATTCAACCATAACTCTATCAAAGAATCTAGTGTTCCACAAACAAAGCAAACACATTGATACGCGTTTCCATTTCATCCAAGAGCTGATCACTAATGGTGAAATTGTTTTGGAGTTTTGCAGGTTGGATGAGCAACAAGCAGATATCTTCACAAAAGCGTTGGGCATAGATTCGTTTGTTTTTCAAAGAACTAGACTGGGTGTTAAAGACTACGCGAGTTTCGTTCAAGGGGGAGTGTTGGAGTTTCACTCCACTCCCGCATCCATTTCCTTCCCTTACCATGCCCCCGCACCCACAGGATCACCTGCTCACAATTCGGTGGTGTCTACCAGGCTACCGCAGGCCTTCTCTCTCCTCTCTCCAGTCTCACAGTGGTCTGTCTCACAGTCAACCGCATTACCGCGGTCATCCTCTTCATTGACGGTGGTTTCGCGTTGGCAATCATCTACTATTACCTCACTACCGCGGACTAACTGCATGATGCCTACGACAATGCGGTTAACCGTCAAATCTCAGTCACCGCCTTCCCATGGTCATCAGTCTAACCATGTGTGTTATCGCGGTGTTCATTCTTGCACCCAGCTTGGTCGTCTTCAAACCGTCGGATCACGGTTACTGCTTTACCGCGGTCTCTTTCTAAACCATCATGGTATTGTGGTTGACTGTTAGCTAACTATCAGGGTGCCTACCACCACATCGCGACCGTCTTCCTCCCTCACCGTGGTAATGCGGGATAGCATCTTTTGCTGGTTACTACGACCATCACAGCTTCTTCAAATTCTTCGGAGGTAACTCGGTGGTTGAATTCGGTTGACCTTCTTTCGGTGGCAGTTTATGCGTGTTGTGTTGGCAGACATATAGGATATATAGGATGATAAGCTAAGTCTAAAGGATGCATGTTTAAACCGAGACTTTGTTTGAAAGGTTTTTGCTGGCATACGAATTTTCCATTACTATTGTATTAATTTTGACTTGATCATAAACTTTTAAATATTGATATGTTTGTAATTTTAATGGGAGAAGTTTAATAAGAATATTGCTCTGAAGTAGCAAATTTTTTAATGACTGTTCTGTGTTGAATGAATTTAATATAATATTGAAATTATTTTTCTGTGTATATTTTTATTCTCTGCCATTTTCCTTCACTAAGATTTTGAAACTTAAAACAATTTTCAAGATAGTAAATCTTCAATTTACTGTAATGGCTTTTTCTTAAAATTTCTTCAGCCTCTAAAGGTTGTGTTGTACGCCCCTCTCTAACTCCTCCATCTTGGTTGATTCGAATACACACTGTCATGTTGACGTTTGTAAAGGTCTTCTCTTGGATTAGCCACCTAGCAGATTGCCCATCTCATACGTGTTATTTATCTGAGATCTTCGTATTGTTGCAAGTGCGTTTGTATGTCAATATATTATTCTTTTGTCGGTCCTTATCCTTGAGTTTCAAATTACATTAACTATCAGCACCCCTATGTGATCTCTGATGCTTATGATTTATCCTCTTGCTTCAAATTCGATTCTATGGTGTTTTGTTAGATAAATGAACCATCTCTTTGTAAAGCGATCATGCTTTGTATGGCACCCAGTTATTAATGTGATAGTGCTGGATAATTGTTCAATTTCAAATATCATGCTTATCTCCATCCGCAATAATTAAGCTCTAAACTGTTGTCTTTATTCTTCTTGAGAGAATTTGTAGCTTCCAACAATCTATTATGTACATATCCTTCAAGTTTCCATGCTTTAAGAAGAACTAAAATGAATCTTATATCTATCTATCACATATGCTCGATAACTCTCAAAGAGCCCGATTGTTGTTCTCAAACTTTGCCTTAGATCTCATATAGGCATTGAGCTTAGTCTAAATCTTATTTAAATATGAATATAATCAAGTTTATTGTTAAGATATTTCGCAGGAAACTTTACCAATCTTGAATTTAAATAAAAAGGCCTGTGATAAAATAGATGAAATTATATGTATGTGTATTTATGTGATTACCTGTTGAAGCCTGATTTTGAGACAAAAATTTAATTATAGCATGTTCTGAAAGATATACATTTAAATTTGTATAGGTATATTTATGTTTATAAAACTTCAGTCTAATCTGATTTATGAGGGAAAATGGTGCTTAAATAAGTTACATTAAATTGGGCATGTAACTCATATCACACATTGCAAGTTAATTCCTACGTCATTATCACTGCTAGGATAGGAGACAAGGAAACAAAGGTTTGAATATGATACCACACCTATAAGAAATAGTATAGGTTTGAAGCCTACAATTGTTAGGGATGTTTAAGCTATTAAACTTGTGTTATTACATTAACTTATTAGATCAACCGATCTTATATTGTTATACATCAGAACAAACAATCTCCTTAATAAATGAATTGGGTATGGAACGATCTAGATTTAAGATTTTATAACTTTCAAAGAATAATTAGTTAGCGTCATTTAGCAATTAGAGGAACAAATGAAGAATAAAATTTGGGAGATTTAAAATAAAGGTTTGTTTTAAATAGTGTTGTAAGGGAAAGTAATTCTATGTAGGGGTGAAATACTAGAAAAAGCCATTCAATTTTTTGTTCTAATTAAATGAAAAAGGAGATTGATTACTATTTTACTATGTGATCTAATTAATTAGAATATGGTTATCATTGTATTACATTAAAGTTTTAATCTTAATATTAGGGTTTCACATTAATTTATCTGATAGAGAGGATTGCTTGGTTAATGATGCAGTTTCCTTCTAATATGGTTATTTATAGTAAATACTCTATTGGAATAAACTAATTGGTTAAGTTTAAATGAATGAAAAGGAGTTAGATGGTGTATTTTGTGTCTTAAGAAGTATATAGTTTAGGGTTGAAATATTGAGTTGAGTAGAATGTGTTTCGGTAGGATTGACTTATCACTTGATAATTTGTGCAAGTGCTAATAAATTATTATTTGACTATTAATAAATTGATTCATCTTCTATTCAATAAGTTCAACAAAGGTCTATGAAGTTAATGGACCGGTTATTGAAAATGTTTTACATATAAGTGCTCATTGGTCAAGTATATGTACTATATATATATATATATATATATGTTGATATATGTGCTGTAATTTTAAGGTGTGGATTATTTTAATTTGCAGATGGTCTATTTTAATGGGTTTTATTTAATAATTTATTGTGATATATATACTTGTATACTCCTATAAATGTATATATAAATATTAATATATATATATATATATATATATTTGTGTGCAATATATATATATATATATATATATATATATATATATATATATATATATATATATGTGTGTGTGTGTGTGTGTGTGTGGTATACTCCTATAAATGTATATATAAATATTGATATGTGTGTGTGTGTGTGTGTGTGTGTGATTGTTTATAGAGATTTAAGTAACTTGGTGTTGAAGAGTTAGAATGAATGAATGAAATAGACGACTTGTTTTTTTTATACATGGATTTCTCTTGATCATTAGATAAGTGAAGTAGATTGTGGAAAGAGGTGGCTTCATGTAAATTGATAGTTTATGAAATTATTTTAATGAATGAGGTTGATGATCCCCTTCATGATGTTTCTACTCTTGTTTCCAGACTATTGATGGTGATTATTATTTGTAAACAGTATTTTCATGATCATGAAAGTGTCATTTCTTTGATGGGGAGTTATTGTGTATAGTGGTTAGTTGGACTTCTAGAGGTTGGGGAAAGAGTTTACTTATTGTTGTTTTTCTATGTTGAGGTCTTTGTGAACTGTTATTCTTATACTTGATTATGCTTATGTGGGTTTTAGCCTTGCAATGTGGAAATTGTTTTATTATGGAGATCTTGTGTGAGATGGTGCATGCCTCACTTTATGTGCTTATTTATATGGCTTTGCTAGTTTTGAGAAGTTGGATTACCCATTTAGTGATTGTGGGCCTCTTGTTGCTAGTAGGGAGAGTGGCTTCCCATGGGGTTTGGAGCCCTAAGTGGTGTCCAGGGTAACCCATGAGGGAGTTGTGTTAATTTAGAGATAACCTAATAAAAAGTTAGGGGGTTGGGGTAGTACTCACATTAATATAAGATAATGGATGCCTCTCTCATGGCTCAAGTGCTTGTTTAGGCTTGAGATGAGATGAGAAGGCCTGGAATGGAAATATTAGTTACCTTGTCTTCATGAAAGGTATGTTGATTTTGCATGAGTTAGAGTGGGGGTCGAGGATCGGTTGAGGTTGCCAAGGTAACCCAAGATGGGGTTCTAGACCTAGGAAGATCCACATTGGGTAACCCATATCGAGCTATGCAATGAAACTCTTCCCTATAGAAACATTGTATGCCTTGTTTATTTCCCCTTGTTGTTCATGTACCTTTAGAAGTGATTGTTTCTTTATCTTTTGTTTCTTACACTTGTATGTTGGATTCATGTTAGCCTATGTCTACTTGATTGTTTGTGTAGTGGGTCCTTATTGTCATCTCCTAGAACAGGGGGTGGACCTTAGGGTTCCAAATGGTTGGGTGGATCATGATATGCACTCCATTGGGTTCCTAGTTGATGTTTATGAGCATAGATGTGGTACCATATGGAGATATTCCAGATCTAGTACCAAACTTGAGATGGCATTGATGTTATGTAATGTAATCATTTTAGTTATAATTTTATCATGTATTTGATGTATCCTTCCCATTGTTATAAGGGAAGCTTGTTGTAAACTTGTAAATAGTGTAATGATCTACCCCATGTATGGGATGTTGTATACATATTAATTTTTTTGTATTCTATGCTCTTGTATGGTGTTGTATATGTGGAAATATAAATAAATATAATTATTTTAATGCATCACTAGATGTAATTTGATACTTGTCACTAGTTGTTTTATGATGTATGTTTAGATTGGATAACTGATGTATTCCTAATGTAGTCATGATACCCTAAATGACATAGTTAGTGCTTATGTATGTGTGTAGTTTACATTCTATGTAATTGTTAGTATGATCTATGTGTTGTATCACTTTAAAAAAGAATTATGTCATAATTGTTAGTTAGATGTGTTGTCCTTTGGGGTTTCATGGCGGGGAATTACATTTTAGTTTCATCTCATTTTCTATAAGCTCTTTTTGCATAGTTTAAGCTATTTGATAGCACATATCTAGGAAATATTATAATTTTTCTCTGTAATAACAAAAGATGACTCAAATACTTAAGTGCATTCTTTAATTTTGAATATCAACCTAACTTTCTCTCTAGTATTGTATTCACTATCTTTTGACTCAAAATGATCAATGGTTATTTATAATTTGTCATAGCAAATCATGTATTTATGTTATGGATTTTGAATTATTAGCTTTTGTTCAAGGAATGGATTATTATTCCTTTTAGATATTTATCAAAAAAAAACTAAATGGCAATGCAATAGGAATGTATAAGTAGTGTGATAAGTGTTGTTCTTTACTTGGTTTCTCATTGTAAGGTGGTGAGGATATAAGAAGCCATGACTTGTGAGTTGGTCTATTGTAGGGGTATATTTCATTTTTTGACTTAGTTGTGGATAAGGCACTACTCAAAATAATTCATAAACTATGAAAAATGATGCAAAATCACATATCAAATTCAATATCATGAAATACAATATAAAATATAAAATATCACAATTTTATGGAATAAAATATAAAATATCATCAACTACAGTTTGGAATATGATTCATGAAGTGCAATATAAAATAAAATTTCATGAAGTGCAATTATTCACAATTTCATGAAATACAATTGATATAAAATATCATCAACTACGGTTTAGAATATGATTCATGAAGTACAATATAAATACCTACAAACTAATAATTCACTTCTATTTCCCAAATCAAGTCAAGGTCCTCAAGCTAACGTTCAACTTGAGATAAAGTAAAAGAGTCATCTTGATTCTAAGTTCAATCTTCATTTCCTTCTCCTTGCGTCTCAAATTCAACATTCATTGTATCATTGCCATTTGTCCGACTACCACTACCACCATTGCCAACATTTAAAGTGTTGTAAAACCCTCTTCTTTCGCATATGGACCTCCAAATTGTGAGTGCCCTTTCAAAAGGAAAAGTTTAGACACTATACACAGTTCCTTTCACCCTCAAGCAATTTTCCAAATTCTTGTCTAGTTTGTTTCTTATATCTTTGATTTCAAAAATGCCAATAATGAATTAAAAACTCTCTCATCTTCCACCAACCCCAATATCATTTTTTGATATAAATAAGCAAGTTTGAAATATTATGATATCGAACTATGTAATATTTCACTCTGATCTAAGGTTGTCCAAGCCTTTGTTATTGATCCAAGTTCAAATGGCTTCTCCATGGAATCAAACTGGTCCATCATACTTCTTGAAAAATACTTACATTGTTGTCTAAGCTTATATTTATAATTCCTTCTATTGTTTGCTCATTGTATTTTACACTTTTCAAAAAGTGTTCAATTAAGATATTTACATTATCATGAAAATTGTTTGGGCTATCTCAATCTCCTTGAATCCAAAATTGAGGATACAAAATAGCCATGGCTTCAAGTATTTCTTCCCGAAGGAATCTATTATAGATCATTGAGGAAAGATATTTTACAATTTACTTCAAATTATCACTAACAAATTTAAAACAATGTCGTTAAAAACATCCTTTGTAATAGGTACTTCTCTGATAGAGTGTCTGACTATCATAAAATGGTACATTGGTATCTCAAATCCACGTACATAGACACATAAGTGCCCACTTGCATTAAAATTTAAATAATTATTAGGATGATTCAAATCTATATGTTTTTGCTAGCTTAAAAAAATTAGGCTTTTAGAATTTAGATCTAGATATAGATGATCGAGGGCCATGCATGTCATTCTATGTAGTTTGGTATATTCATTAATATACATAGTTATATCTCAAGATTTTTCATTTCATCTAGCATGGAGAGAAGATGAGCTAAATTTAAGAGTGTGTTTATATCGCTTAACCTATGTAAGAGGTCAAGAGCTTTTTCTTCTATGTTATGGTGCTCATACATTACTCCAATCAAGGATAGATATTCTGAAAGAACTTCTTGTCTTGGTCCATGCAAGGAGATCCATTTGGTATCAACATCCTTGAAAAGCTTGTTTCCTATTGTTATTCCTTCAACAAAATTTTGAAATTTTGTGAAATATTTGGGATTTTCAGCAGAAGTATGCGTAGAGCTTGCAGACTAGATTTTTAAATTTTGATATTGTAGGATACTTGCTCACAATTCTAAATGCTAAATTCATTTTGTGGGCCATGTAGTGAATTCCAAGCATGTATGGTGCATAAGTAGTTTGCAACTTTGTGCAAACATTGGTCCTATGACCATGCATTAGTTCAAATCCATTAGCTCCTATGTACACAACAAATTTTTGGCAATTTTCAAGTCATCCATACCTCCAATTTCATTCAAACATTTCTTGACTAGCTCAAATAGATTTTGTGATGTTGAATTATCCTTAATTTTATGAACACAGTGAAGATGAGCTTGGCAGACATGTTTTACATTATACACATGCATATAGATACAAGAAGTGTTATCTACTGCAGTAACTTCATCTAAATATAATGCAATGAAGTTTGACTCTTTTGGTTTTTCCTTTAAATCTTGCTTTTCCACTGCATTAAGATAGCTTACCCATTCCCATCTAGTGTAAACTAACCAATGTGTTCTAGGAAAGTGATTAACACCCCAAAAATAATAAATTAAAATATTCTATGTAGTCATAGCATTCCCTTTAGACAAAATATAAAAAAACAACACTAATTTGAATAGTTTTTGCTAGTCGTACTCCTTCCATTACATTTCCAAATTGAGCCTCAATTGTACCTCCACATACAATAAGCTTCAACATTCTTTTCTTATGCTCTTCATATTCTACGAAATACTTAACATGAAGAGAAATTCTTCCTTTGATTTTCATCATACTACTAATTGTCCTGATGTGAGTGTTCCAAGGCTTGCTTGCACTGCAACTAAGAGACCTAGCTTGTCTCTTCTAGGAACTTAGTCTCCTCTAGGTCCTAATTGGCTTAGATGATTAACTAAGTCCAATCTTAACTTTTTTCTAAGAGTTCTATCCCTTGTGCTTCACCTTGGAGGACTAACACCATTTGACCAGTTCAATTCCTCTTCCTCACTTAGAAAGCTCTAAGTGTTATCTTCTCAAAAACCTCATTCTTCATTGTAGGGACATCCATCCTGTTGAAAGAAATCATAACCTTGCATATTTCAATCATTTTAGAAGGTTCTTCAGCCCTATCCTTACCAGGTTCAAGGATTCACCACTTGAGACCTTAAATAGGCCTTTTTCTTGTATTCTTTACTAGTCCTGTTTTGTCAAATTTTGCAAAACTTTCCCAAAGACCCTACAAATTTAAAGGCAGATTCAGATACCCTTTTGGAAGTTTTAAAAGTTTCAATGGGGCTTCTAGCCTGACAACTTCCATACACTAGCTTCCTACAACTTAGGACAATAGGGCAATTAGGCCTAATTACTAGGACTGACTGTATTCTTGTTTGTGACTTGCTCAAATCATAAACCAAATGATTGACATGAATTCAATCCACCTAGAATGTTGAGCTAAGGTGAAACCCTACTTAGACCTGTACCTGTTCTGTAGCGTACCTCCTTACCCTGCAAGAAATCTTCAATGACATTCCTAGACCTCTAACCAGGCTCTGTTTGCTTGCCTAGAGACTAGTGATTAAAAGAGCTCTCCACTCTTTCATACTTCCTAACCCTAAAAATGTGTACACTAATGACTCCCCTAACATTCCCACCTATTCTTAGGTGTTTCCCAAGGCTAGACTTCATGGGGGAGCCATGAAAGCACCGACTGGTCAAGACTAAACCAGTAAGAACTTAAACTAAAACAATTTAACTAACCAAAATATCTAATCTAAAACAACTTTCTTATAGAATGAAAAAGACCAAGATAATCCTATAGAACACAAAACAAACTCTAGATTCAGGTTCTCAATCCATTTAGCATCTCTATCATCACAAAAACTCGAGTTCTTCTTGAAAAACACTGTTGCAAAGCTTTGTATTTTACTTCAAAACTAATCACAAATTACATAACTGCATCCTCCACATGAGATTTGAGTATTGGGTCATATTAGATGCCCACTCCATGATTCTAGGGCTTGTTGGCTGATTTCCCACTTCCTATTCTCAAGGGAATCCAAAGGCAACCGAGTTGCATGCAACAATTACAATAATTGCCAAGGTTGCCATGCTAACTTCCTTACAACATTTGGCATCTTCCTTCATGCCTTGATCCTATTTCTTAGGACCACCATTCCCTCTAGATTCTGAGGAACCAACTCATTGAATGGCCTTAAGGCATCTTTACAACCACATTAAGTGTTTAGAACAACTTCAAGACTCTAATCTCCCCTAGACAACTAACATTAAGAAAACATAAACTACTAACAAGGGTTAAATGTGTGACCTTATTCCTAATGACTAACTCACCTAGCCCACGAAAGCAATGACCTTCTAAGCTCTGAAAGCAAACAAACTTCTTGACTTAGCTAGAGTCAAGTACAAGCCAAAATAACAAAAATGGAGGTTAGCGAAGGTGTGCTCCTGCACCACCCTCCCCAAAATAGAAAGTTCAATCCACCCTTGGATTGAGGATGTTTGGATCAATCCCCATCTTCTTGAACTCTACTTCCTTTATCCATACTGCATCAGCATTAGCTTGACCATGTTTCTTGATCAAGTGTTCCTTGTATGCTTTGGTTCTAGTCTGTTTGTAGACCCTTGTGTCCAATATGCTGTTAGCTCCTATGATTGTAGCAGTAGGTAAGTGTAGGTCTTCCACATCTTTGATCACTTCATGAAGGTTATGATCCATGTCTTGTTGTGGTCCTTTATAATGAACTAAGTCTGCAATGTTGAAGACAGGGGACAGTCCACTGTCATCCGGTAGCTCAACTTTGAAAGCATTATCACCATACTTAGCTAAGATAGGGCAGGGACCTATCCTCTTCATCTGCAACTTGTGAGGAACTCCCTTTTGAAGTCTTGATTTGTTAAGATGCACCATAACCAAGTCACCCACATTGAATTGTACTTTTCTCCTATTCTCATCCACCTTGGTTTTATGTTTGATGGTGTTCTCTGTCAAGGTCTTCCTCACTGTACCGTGTATCTCCTAAATAGCATAAGAAAAGTCATCAACATATCCACTTCCCTTCACTCCATCCTTCAAATCTCTCAATTCATAAACTCCTCTAGGATGTAGTCCATAGACTATTTCAAAGGGACTCTTCCCTGTGGATCTGTTTATAGTATCATTGTAGGTATATTCAGCTTGTCCGATCAACTGATCCCATTATTTCCCATACTCCTTTGTCAAACACCTCAGTAGATTTCCAAGGATTCTATTAACAACCTTGGTCTGACCATCAGTTTGGGGATGGTAGGCCGATCCAAAGGACAAATTAGCGCCCAACCTTTGCCAAATAGTCTTCCAAAAATGACTCATGAATTTAGTGTCTCTATTTGATACAATGCTGATAGGTAACCCATGGATTATTACTATCTCTTTGAAGAAGAGAGAGGCTATTTGACTAGCATCATGTGTGGTCTTACATGGTATAAAATGAGCCATCTTGTTGAACCTATCCACCAGCACATAAACACTATCCATGCCTTGCCTTGCCTTGGGTAACCCAACTACAAAATCCATACTCAAACATTCCCATGGCCTAGTAGGAATAGGTAGTGGTTGATAAAGGCCTACATTTGAAGAAGTGCCCTTGGCCTTTTGACATACTACACAACTTTCCACATACCTCCTAACATCAAGATTCATCTTAGGCCAATAATAGAACCTTTGAACAAGTTCTTGAGTCTTAGTGATCCCAAAGTGACCACTAAAAGCACCATTATGCTTTTCTTATATCAAGTTCTCTCTAATGGAGCCTCTAGGAACACATAATTGATTCCCTTTAAACAATAGACCACTTTGTAAAGTATACTCAACATATTTACTATGAAAATGGTTCTTGTATTCAGCACATACCTTATAAATGTCTGCAAAATCTTCATCATCAGCATACAGATCCTTGAAGTTATCTATTCCCATGCTCTTCAACTGTATTTCCTGAATTGTGAGAGCTCTTCTTGACAATGCATCTGCTACTTTATTGAGGACACCTTTCTTGTGCTTGATATGGAAGGTGTAAGCTTGTAGATACTCAACCCACTTCATATGCTTGTGGCTCAACTTTTCTTATGAATTTAGGAAACTAAGTGCTTGATTGTCTAAGTACACAATGAATTCCTTGGGGAGCAAGTAGTGCCTCCACTTCCTTAGAGCTTGGACCAATGCATATAGCTCAAGGTCATAAGAAGAGTACTTCTTTTTGGCTTCACTTAACTTTTCTAAATGAAAAGCCACTGGTCTACCCTCTTGGCTTAGAACAGCCCCAATTGCCACATTGCTAGCATCACACTCAATGGTGAAAAGCTTCTCAAAGCTTGGTAGCACTAAAACAGGTTGGGTAGATATTCTTTCCTTCAATAACTCAAAGCTTTTGTTAGCATGCTCATTCCATACAAATTTGGTCTTCATGCCTCCTTTAATAGTATCCAACATAGGAGCACAAATTAAAATAAAATGCCTTATAAATTTCCTATAATATTGTGCAAGGCCATGAAAACTCCTTACCTCTATTGTTGTCCTTGGAGTAGGTCAATTCATGATAGCCTCCACTTTGCTTTGGTCCATTTTCAGATTGCCATGTGATAAGACAAATCCAAGATACACTAGCTTTGTTTTGATGAACTCACACTTCTCCAAGTTGATCATCAGTTTCTCATCATGTAGCTTTTTGAAAACAATCTCAAGATGATCTAGATGTTCACTCCTTGTCTTGCTAAAAATCAGTATATCATCTAGATATACTACCACAAATTTGTCTATGTAGTCTTTGATAACTTCATTCATGAGCCTCATAAATGTGGAGGGGGCATTGGATAATCCAAATGGCATGACAAGCCACTCATATAGACCCTCATTAGTTTTGAAGGCTGTTTTTCACTCATCTCCCTCATGTATCCTAATTTGATGATAGCCACTCTTCAAGTCTATCTTGCTATAGTACTTAGCTTCACCTAGACAATCCATTAGGTCTTCAATTCTAGGGATACGGAACCTATACCTTATAGTTATCCTATTGATAGCCCTTGAATCAGTACAAAGCCTCCAAGTTCCTCCTTTCTTAGGTGCTAGGACAGTGGGTATGGCACATGGACTAATACTCTTTCTAATGAAATCTTGGTTTAGGAGTTCTTGTACTTGCCTAGCAGTTTCCTCATTTTGTTGAGGGGTCATTTTGTAAGCTGCTTTATTGGGAAGGGTAGCTCCTAGGATAAGGTCTATCCTATGACTTATGGCTCTTTTAGGGGGTAAGGTTGATGGTTTTCCATCACTCGCTATACCTTGGTAAGTCTACAGCATGCTTTGAATCTCCTTTGGTAACTCTGTCTTCTTGGTCATGTTGCCTTCATCTCCCTCTCTTGGTCTTAGTACCAATGCATAACCAACTCCTTCATTCTCTTGCATGGCTTGTAAGAACTCTTTTTCACCCACCATAAGAACATTTGGACCTGTTGTCTTCACCTCAGCATCTTCCAATAGTGACTGTATTTTGAAGGTCACATTGTCTTTCTTGAAATAATAAGAATTCTTTCCTCCATCATGTATGGCTTGACGCTCAAATTCCCATGGTCTACCTAGGAGTAAATGACATGCATCCATAGGTAGCACATCACACAAGACTTTGTCTTTATACCTTCCAATTGAGAACTCCACCCATGCTTGTTCATTCACTAACACATGGTGTCCTTTATTGAGCCAAGTGACCTTATAAGGATTGGTGTGGGGTATCCTTGTCAACTTTAGTTTGTTGAATGCTTCCTCTGACATAATGTTATCAATAGAACCTGAGCCAATGATGACCCTACATACTTTTCCCATCATCTTGCACTTTATCCTAAATAAAGACCTCCTTTGGATTGGCTCCTCTTTCACCGGCTCCTTGATCAAAGTTCTCCTCATCATGAGGTTCTCACCTTCCTCGGAATTTAGTGGAACCTTAGATTGCTTCTCTGCTGCATTTGATTCCTCATGAACTAGGTTAGTTCTCTTGTCACTTCCATGTGAAGAACCACCTTTCTCTTGACATCTATAGGCAGGGTGCCCCATTTGATCACAATGATAACATTTCATATTGGCAAAATAGTTGCCTCTTCCTCCTTGTCCACCATTTCTTCCTCTAGAGCTAGAGTTAGAACTCCTTCCTCTACCACCTCTACTTGAGCTTCCTTCTTGCTGCTCACTGAATTTTGTGTCTCCTTGAGTTTTTGTTTCAGAACTTCTTCCACCATAGCCACCTCTTTGTCCTCTACTATCCTTGCTTTTACCTTTACCTTTAGAGGTTTGGTCTTGCTTTCTCTTTCTTTTCTCTTCTATCTTCAAGGCCATTTGATAGCATTGGTGAATGGTTTTGAAGTTTACTAGACTCATTTCTTCTTGAATAGACCATTTGAGGCCATTCAAGTACCTTGCAAGCTTAATGCTTTCATCTTCTACTACTTTGGATCTCAAACATAGCTTTTGAAACTCCTCGGTGTAGGCTTGGACATCTAAATCTTTTTGTCATAGATTGTGTCTCCTTCTATGCAACTAGACTTCATAGTCATCAGGAAGGTAGGTCTGCTTCACTTTGTTTACCATGTCCTTCCAGGTAACTATAGGAACTTTTCCATCCTTTTCTCTTTCGTTTTGCACAAATTTCCACCAAGTAAGAGCTGAACCTCTTAGTCTAGACTTGGCCACCACAACTTTTTGTGCCTCTGAGATACCATCACACTCAAAATGGTTCTCATGTTGTATATCCAATCCACAACTGAATCTGGATCCATTTGTCCACTAAATAGTGGCACACCTTCCAAAGCTTCGCCACTCAATGCCTTTAGTGCCTTTAAGAATGTTTCTTTAGGAAGAACAAGGTCAGGTGTTGGTGCTTCCTTCTCCAACTCTAATTCCTTTTCCCTTGCTTCTTCTTCTTCCTTTTGATCAATTTTGACTTTGACCTTATCAGTTTTGTCTTGGACTTCACCCAAGAGCTGCTCCATTTGGGACAATCTTTCTCTTAGCAACTTGTTGTCTTCTTCTTGTTCTTCTACCTTTTTGGCTAACTCAGCATTAGTCACCATGGTTGTGCCTTTCTCTAGTGTATTATCTCCCACTGATTCAATAGGTTGCAACATCCACCACAAGCCTGATCAAAACAGGCTCTGATACCAATATGATGTGAGTGTTCCAAGGCTTGCTTGCACTGCAACTAAGAGACCTAGCTTGTTTCTTATAGGAACCTTGTCTCCTCTAGGTCCTGATTGGCTTAGATGATTAACTAAGTCCAATCTTAACTCTGTTCTAAGAGTTCTATCCCTTGTGCTTCACCTTGGAGGACTAACACCATTTGACTAGTTCAATTCCTCTTGCTCACTTAGAAAGCTCTAAGTGTTATCTTCTCAAAAACCTCATTCTTCATTGCAGGGACGTCCATCCTATTGAAAGCAATCATAACCTTGCATATTTGAATCATTTTAGTAGGTCCTTCAGCCCTATCTTTACCGAGTTCAAGGATTCACCACTTGAGACCTTAAATAGGCCTTTTTCTTGTATTCTTTAACAGTTCTATTTTGTCAAATTTTGCAAAACTTTCCCAAAGACCTACAAATCTAAAGGCAGATTCAGATACCCTTTTGGAAGTTTTAAAAGTTTTAGTGGGGCTTCTAGCTTGACAACTTCAATACACTAGCTTCCTACAACTTAGGACAATAGGGCAATTAGGCCTAATTACTAGGACTGACTATATTCTTGTTTGTGACTTGCTCAAATCATAAATCAAATGATTGACATGACTTCAATCCACCTAGAATGTTGAGCTAAGGTGAAACCCTACTTGGACCTGCACCTGTTCCGTATAGTACCTCCTTACCCTGCAAGAAATCTTCAATGACATTCCTAGACCTCTAACCGAGCTCTGTCTGCTCGCCTAGAGACTAGTGATTAAAAGAGCTCTCCACTCTTTCATACTTCCTAACCCTAAACCTATATACACTAATGACTCCCCTAACATCCCCACCTATCCTTAGGTGTTTCCCAAGGCTAGACTTCATGGGGGAGCCATGAAAGCACCGACTGGTCAAGACTGAACCAATAAGAACTTAAACTAAAACAATTTAACTAACCAAAATATCTACTCTAAAACAACTTGCTTATAGAATGAAAAAGACTAAGATAATCCTATAGAACAGAAAACAAACTCTAGATTCAGGTTCTCAATCCATTTAGCATCTCTATCATCACAAAAACTCGAGTTCTTCTTGAAAAACACTGTTGCAAAGCTCTGTATTTTACTTCAAAACTAATCACAAATTACATAACTGCATCCTCCACATGATATTCGAGTCTTGGGTCATATTAGATGCCCACTCCATGATTCTAGGGCTTGTTGGCTGATTTCCCACTTCCTATTCTCAAGGGAATCCAAAGGCAACCAAGTTGCATGCAACAATTACAATAATTGCCAAGGTTGCCATGCTAACTTCCTTACAACATTTGGCATCTTCCTTCATGCCTTGATCCTATTTCTTAGGACCACCATTCCCTCTAGATTCTGAGGAACCAACTCATTGAATGGCCTTAAGGCATCTTTACAACCACATTAAGTGTTTAGAACAACTTTCAGACTCTAATCTCTCCTAGACAACTAACATTAAGAAAACATAAACTACTAACAATGACTAAATGTGTGACCTTAGTCCTAATGACTAACTCACCTAGCCCATGAAAGCAATGACCTTCTAAGCTCTGAAAGAAAACAAACTTCCTGACTTGGCTAGAGTCAAGTACAAGCCAAAATAACAAAAAGAAATTAGCCAAGGTGTGCTCCTGCACCATGTCCCTTTCTGTCTATGACTTGTTTTTCATAAACTTTACCGATATGTTTTTCTTTAGTGTCAAGATTTAGCTGCAAATTCTTGTGTCTTTTATATTTCTAACTACAAATCATACAATTTCATTCTATTGGAGGTTCATCTTTGTTTTCTTTCTCCACTGCTTCAATGAATAGGTACTTTGACACCCAATCAAGCTAAAAATTCCTTGGTATTTCCCACTCACACCCAATTTTTGGTTTTCCTTTTATTTTCTTGCTACCAACATCATCCAATTCAATTATCTCATTTTGGCTAACTAGGGTATTTCTTGGAACATATTTTGTGGTATTTCCATCGTCATTTGACTCATTTAACTCAATAAAAATCACACCTTCTAGTGGCGATGAGGTATTATGAATACCTTCTTCATTAATATTTTGTGGAATATTTGATGATGTAGCTCCATCTTGATTTGATGGATTAGAAGCATTGCCAATTCCAAAGTAAGAATGTATGGTAACTCTACATTGTAGGAATTTTGATGGCCTCCCAGTCCCTTCACCACCTTAAGGAGTCTCACCCTTCTTGCACTTGTTGCTTGACATATTGATCTCTCACTTTGAATAAAAGATAGAAAAAAGTGTCTTCTTATTTAAGAAGGGTAGAGAATATAGATCACATTCCCTACACAATATCATCTTTAAGATTGAAGCAAGAATGGAAAAGAGATAGAGAAATATTATAACACTATAAGAAATGGTCACTCACCTTTAATTTTAGGTTTTCACTGACTTTTTATTCATTAATGTAGGAATTCATGTGTTGCAATTTTTTAATTTGCATATGATCAACTTCAAAGTTCCAAGTCAAACTTTCGAATCGAGAGCTCACAAGTTCGGAACTAAACAGAATTTGTAAGAATAAATGAGAATTTTGATTATATTTATATCAATCTACATTTGGTGAATTCTACATGATTTTTAAATGGTATATTAAAAATTTGGTGAATCCCATGTGATTATACATTTAAGTTTTGGGTGAATCAAACCTCTATGGAACACATACGTTGTAATTTTCAAGGTGATTATGGCCCTATGATTAGCATGGAGGTGTCAAAATAATTGGTAAAATGTGTCCTCAAATGTAATTTTTTTTTAATATTATTGGCAAAATGGGTCCACATAAGCAACTATTTGTAAATTTGAATTGGAAAAATGGATCCTTATAAGAAACTATTTATATATTTTAATTAGTAAAATGGGTCCTGATACACAATTTTGTTTTAATATTATTGGTGAAGATGTAGGTGATTTATTACATGCTTTCGAGATTCTAGGTGAAAATATTAATCGGTCTATTTCAAATGCATAGTTTGTTATGGTGAACTTATTACTTAAATATGCCTCATAGAATAAACTGATGTCAAATGGATATGCATTGGACTCACAATTCATAAAATCTAGGTGATTTGGCCACCTTGTTGGGTATGATTAATTCGCCAATTTTGACTTACCCGATCTATCTAATATTTTCCAATTGGAAAATATTTTCCACTAAAAAATTCCCTTCCATACTCTATCAAATTTATGAATAATGTCTTTTTTCTCATGTTTTTTATCCTACATTAATACTAACTCAAAAATCCAAAATTCCTTGACATTAGCTCTTTTATCAAACCATATATTAACTACATCTTGGTGTTTGATAGAACTTTATACGGTTACATATCATTTTACCTTTAGTTGTATCAAGTTTAGAAATCTAGCCTCTATCTTATCATTTGCATCCATGTAGTCCATCATAAATTACAAAGTAAAAATATTATGGTTTATGAAAAAGAACGGATCTAGACCATACACTAGATGATAAGGGGAGGTATCTAAGGCAATACTGATTAAAATCCTATATACTTATAAGGAAAATTTCAACTGTTTCAATCATTTGTTTTTTATCTAATAGTTTCTTAATAACATCAATTAGATATGCTAGTTCCATTTATATTAAAGGAAAATCATTGTAATGAAAGTTGCATGAAGATCGTACTTTTTTTCTCTAAGCAATAATAATATTGATACTTTGTCTCACAAATGTTCCCTTGGCATAATTCTAGTGTTTTACCATGTAAATATTTGTTTTGTTGATATTATTGTGTTGGAGTGAAAATACACTAAGAGGGGCAGGTGAATCGGTGTTTATAACTTCTTTAACGAATTTAACTGAAACTGAAAAGAACCATACATATGTTCTCATTTATCAATGATAGAATCATTCATATATTTGAATGCAATCATATAAACTTAAATGAGAGAAGTGTAACATTGCATTTTAAAGCAGTAAAGCACTGAAGCAAATGAATAACACAGACATAAGTAAACACAAGATATGCTGAGTGGAAAACCACTCCTTAACCTGTTGCCTTTTTAGGTTTTCATTTCAATAATTATTTTGACAAAGCCTCAATGGCTGATTTATGAGCATCGAATCAAGGAGCACCAACCCCTCTATTTAGAGACACCAATCTAAAGGAGAACCAACCCCTCACTCAAAGACACAAATTTCAAGGAGCACCAACCCCTTTACTATTTTGTAAATCATACAATTACATAGGATCTCTCTGTTTCCCTTATTTCTGTCAAGTGCCTCTTGACAGACAATGCATAGAATTTTTAAGAGTCAAGATTGAATCTTTAGAATTCCATACATTATCTAATCTTGATACAGCTGGAGGAAAATAAATTAGTTACAATGACAATACAACACCTCATCAAAACTTCATTACATTGATATATCTTTTCTTTCTTTTCTCACTGTTTGATTTTCAAACTTTTTCAATGCAAGAAAACCTACAAAACTGACTACACACTATGTTTTCCAAATTTTCAGCATTACATCCCAAGAAGGGTTACAATAATTGCTCATTTTTCACTTTCAAGGAATTACTTCAAGATGATTATCAATTTACCATGCTATAGTCGAGCAACAATGATAAATGTTACCGTGATTATGAGGGAAAGATCATTTTGAATAAGATCTTCTGACTGTAGCACACAAGCATTATGCAAATATAGAAGTCAGACTGAAACCTATTCTTTCAAGCAGCCTGCACAAGGAGTGCTAAAAAAAAAAGTGGCATAAGATCTATAACAAACCAAATCTTCAACTGCCATGCAAAAGCAAACACTTATCCCTTATTAGCCTTATCAGAGAAGGTAACAGTTCTGTAAAGATAAAATAGATGAATACCTATGAGGAACAACCAAGAATTTTCCAAAAGAAATTTACCAGAACTGTAGAGTAGCTGAGCAACCCGAGCCACATTGATATTTTGAGATTCACCCAATTCCAAGAACCTAACAAGAGAAACGACCATAGTGATGGTCTTTCAAACTTCTCCATTCGATGTCCAAGAGTTGCAGAAAATGACAGTCGAATTCACATTGAAACGAGCGAGAGAGAGATTCCATGGAGGCAGCAAGATTAGGGTTCCAAACCCTCGAACAATGAATCATAAAGATTTTCCCTATTTTCCACATGAAATCCTTTGCATAATATGATAGCATTTGGAGTCAAAGAGGACAAAAAAAATAATAAATCAAAACCACATAAAACACTTTAAAATCTGCAGAAAGATCAATGACTTGCATGCCGACAGGAATAAATTGACATATGTTTCCTTACCACACAACTGAGGCCACCCTTCAGACTAACCATAGTACAATGGTAGCTAACACTAACTATTACCACATCCTTTACCACCCAACCGCGGTCTCGCTTTGGACTAATTGCGGTACAATGGTAACTCCAATCTAACGCTAGCCATTTCCACCGCGTTACCGTAGTTTCACTTATGATAGCTCATGGTTAGAGGTAGCTATTATGCTTGTCGCTGGTAGTTTCCACCGCACTACTGCGGTCACTAGATTAACTACCAGCGGTACTGCGGTAAGGCACATTAACATCTGTGACCTTACCAATGCTTTTACCTGTTGTAGGCCTTTGAAGCCATGTTAATTAACCATGATGAGACCTGATATAAATATAAAGTGCACTACAATATAGAGTGCCAAATAACATCAAAATCCGAAAGATATCCAATAAAATATTAAATTCAATTGCCACCTTAGAATGTTATTGTAATATAGGCTGATATACATGCTAATTTTAGTAAGCCTTACACCCATGCCACTGGTTGAAAATGGAGGAATATATCTTTGACAAATATCACGATGCTTGTTACTGATCAAGCCATAACTAATCAACCTATAGAGGACTGATCATGTCAATCACTTATAGTCAATTGAAATACTAAAACATACTTGTTAGACCATAAATATATCACCTGATCAATGGAACAAAGAACCTGTAACCAAAATGCCTCAACTGAGATTTGCACATGGAGCCAAGATAGTAGAGCCACTAAAATAATATAAACAATGAAGTAAATGTGCCAAACAGAGAAGCAAATCAACTGAGTGAGTAAACACTAGGATGTCAGAGTATCACAAATTGACATCAAGGACAAAAAATAGCACAAGAGGGATTCAACAAACTCCCCCTTTGTCCTTGATGGAAAAATTGAGCCACCAAGCTAAATAATGAGTTGTAACTGAATGCACATAATTCTCCCCCTTTTTGACACAAGGATAAATGGAGGCTAAACCAGAGAAACTAGAGTCTATGGTGAATATTCAATAACCTGTAAATATATTCTTTAAGCAACAAGAATGAGCTACAGGAAGAGCTAACTAGCTCCCCCTAATACCAAGATAAACTTATTAAGATAACAGAGATTGAGAGACAACTCCCAATCTAGATCGAAGTCTTTCAAAAGTATCTTTAGCCAATGGCTTTGTAAAAATGTCAGCAACCTGTGCTTTTGTAGGAACATATTGCATAGATACCTCATTAGTCATCACCTTCTCATGAAGATAATGAAACTTAATAGCAATGAATTTGGTGCAAGAGTGCATTATAGGATTTTTTGAGATATTGATTGCACTAGTATCATCACATAGAATTGTAATAGGTTTTGGAATTTCAATACATATATCTGATAATGTGTGTGACATCTAGATTACTTGAGTGCAACATGAAGTGGCAGCAATGTATTCTGCTTCAGCAGTAGAGAGTGAGACAAAATCTTTTTTTTTTTTTTGTGCCATGCTACCAACCTGTCACCAAGAAAGAAGGCAGCACCACTGGTGCTTTTCCTATCATCCAGAAAACCAACCCAGTTAGCATCAGTATATGCAACTAATGAAAAATAATTTCTCCTAGGATACCAAAGCCCATAATCAAGTATGCCTTTAACATATTTTAGAATCCTTCTAACAGCATTAATGTGAGATTCTTTAGGATAACACTGAAATCAAGCAACCATACAAAAAAATTGCATTATGTTAGGTCTTGAGGCTGTTAGATATAGAAGGCTACCTATCATTGACCTATAGTCAGTTGGGTGGATAGTAGGAGAGTCATCAACCTTGCTAAGTTTACAGCTTGTAGCCATGGGAGTGCTAACAAGGTGACTTTCATCCATTTGAAACCTTTTTAACATTTCTTTTGCATATCTTCCTTGAGATAAAAAGATGCCAGATTCAAGTTGTGAAATATGAAGACCTAAGAAGAATGATAGTTCTCCCAACATAGACATTTTGAATTCAGATTCCATGATTTGTGAGAATTTTTTACTCAAGGCTATATTGTTGCACCCAAAAATGGTGTCATCAACATAAATTTCAACAACAAGAATGTTCGATCCTTCAATTTTAACATACAGATTGTTGTCTACTCCCCCTCTAATGAAACCTTTTGACAGTAAGACTATCCAATCTAGAGTACCAAGCTCTAGGAGCTTGTTTTAAGCTATATAGAGCCTTTTTCAGCCTGTATACATGATTGGGTTTGTTTTTACAAATAAACCCTTTAGGTTGTTCTATGTAAACTTCTTCTTCTAAGTACCCATTCAAAAAGGCAATTTTTACATCCATTTGATATATAGAAATTTTTTTGAAAATAAAATATGCCAACAAAATTCTAATTGATTCAAGCCTAGCAACTAGTGCAAAGGTTTCATCGAAGTCAATACCTTCTTGCTGAGCATATCCTTTGCATACATATCTAGCCTTGTTGCGAACAACATGACCATTTTCATCATGTCTATTTCTAAAGATCCACTTGCCTCCTATGACATTTTTGTCATCTGGTCTTAGGAGAAGCTCCCAAGTCTAATTTTTCTCAATTTGATTGATTTCATCCTACATTGCATTAATCCAACATTCATCAGTTAGAGCTTCATCAAAAAATTTAGGCTCAAACTGAGTGATTAAACAAAATGAAGTAAGCTCAGCTATGTGAGCCTTTTCATCATAGTTAACTGTTCTTTTCCTTGTTTGAACTCCTACTGATCTATCTCGTATAATCAGATCTTTAGGATGGTTTCTTGCAAGAGATTTTGAAGGAGTTTTGTTTTCACATTTTTCTGAGCTGATTTCAATATCTTTAGAGTTTGCTTCAACAAGTTTAGGACTTGCTGGTTTTGTTTCAGGATTTGCAATTTCAAAGCCTTCAGAAATTATATCAAGTTCAAATTCGCCATCTTCATCATCCTACATAGGTTCAACATCTAAAAGCATATTTTCATCAAATTTGACATTAACTAATTCAACAATTTTGTTCAGCCTTTTGTTAAAGCATTTAAAGGCTTTGTTGTGAGTAGAGTATCCTAAAAAAATACCTTCATCTGTTTTAGATTGAAAACTACCTAAGTTTTCATCATCTCTCTTGATAAAACACTTGTAGCCAAATATTTTGAAATATTTAATTGAGGCAGATTGACCATACCAGGGTTCATATGGAGTGAAATTTGATTTCACTCTGATCTGGACTTTGTTCAAAATGTAGACAGTTGTATGAACAACTTCTTTACAATACATGTTTGGCAAATTTGCTTCATTCAACATAGTTCTTGCCATCTCTTTTATAGTCCTATTCTTTCTCTCAACAACCTCGTTCTGTTGGGGTGTTCTGGTAGTAGCATATTGTCTCTTTATGCCATGTTTATCACAATAGTCTATAAATTCTTGTGAGGTGAATTCACCACCTTTGTCAGATCTTAAATATTTCAATTTTAAATCTGACTCTCTTTTTACGATTTTTCTAAAGATTTTAAAACAATTAAAATCTTCAAAATTTTTGCTTGAGAAAGGTAACACATACCATACGAGAGTAATCATCAACAAACAACATGAAATATTTATCACCATTGATGGATCTAGTTCTTGTAGGACCGCATAAGTCAGTATGAACAAGTTGCAGAGGTCTAGTGGAGGAGTGTTCCTTGGATTTAAAGCTTACCTTAGTTTTCTTTCCTTTGAGACACTCTTTACAAACAACATTATCAGGCTTTCTAAGAATGGGTAAACCTCTTACATTCTGATTTTTGCTAATTCTAGCCATATTGTCAAAATTAATATGGCCTAGTCTCTTGTGCCACATCCAACTTTCTTCAATATGACTCATCAATCACATACCTTGAATGTTTTCATTTCCAAAGGAGTCAAGTAAGTTGTAGACATTTCCTTTGGTCCTTCTTCCAGTAGCAACAACTTTTCCAGATTGGTTTTTAATCTCACACCCCTGTGAAGTGAACAAAACTTGATAGCCACTATCACAGATTTGACTGACGCTCAAGAGGTTATGTTTTAATCCTTCTACATAGTACACATTGTAAATAGGAGTGGCTTCATTTAAGAAAAGAGAACCTCTACCTTTGATTTGAATTCTAGAGTTATCACCAAACTTTACATATCCACCAACATAGTCTTCAAGAAATTAGTGAATTTTTCTTTATCACCAGTCATGTGGTTTGAACAACCACTGTCCAGGACCCATAAGTCCTTTTTATTGGAGTGGAAAGTATTTTGAACAAGCATAGTCTATTCTATGTTGTTGAAAACTTTAGGTCTCTATACCTTTTTAGTTTTATGTTGTTTATTCTACTGATCAACATTACATTGCTTAGCAGAATGACCTAGGGACTTGCATGTGAAACATCTAATCTACCTTGCAAAACCATAATTCTACCTAAAACCAAATCTAGTAGTACTAGAATTCATTAATCTGCAAGAGTTTACCTTGTGACCAAATTTGTTGCAGAAATAACAATACCCATAAAAGAAAGGGTAGAAATTATAAGCCATTTTGTTGCTCCAAAAAGGATAACCATGATTCTTGCCAAAATCAGGATGTTTGAGTTCAACACTTTTGTTTCTAGCAACAACATTATTTTTTGCATTGTCATTTGAACATTCACCTTTCACAAAACCAATACCTATTTTGTCCTTGTTCAGTTTCTATTTATTGAGCATGTCATTCAGTTTAAGAGTGCTCTCATATTTTTTAATGGTCTTCCTAAGATCAACAATCTCATTTTCAAATTTCTCAAACTCTAAATCTTTAAAGCTTATGCCAATATGAAGACAATCTTCAACTCTCTTGGATTCTTCAAGTTGAGTTTTCAGTGAGACTATCTCAAGATTTATGAGTTTCTCTTGTTCAAGATCTTGAGCAAATTTTTTCTTTGAGCACGCATTTGGTTTTTAATTTTTCTTAGCTCTTTTAGAGCACATTTTAGTTCACCTTCAAGGTCTACTTCACCTTCTTCAACATCATTTTTGTTGGTTTCTTCTTGCTAAGTGATTTCAGCCATGAATATATTTTCATCCTCTTCATGTAATGAATCTTCAGATTCAGAGTCTGTTTCATTTTTGTTAAACAGGCTTTTCTTCTTTTTGAAATTGAATTTTTTTTTGGGTCTATAAGTCTTTTTCTTGGCAAATTTCTCATATTTTTCATTATCACTGTTTGTGTCACCATAACGGCACTTTGCAGCAAAGTGGCCTATTTTGCCACAGTTAAAGCATTTGAAGGGAAGTTTTCCCTTATACTTTCCTAAACCCTTTTTGAGTTTCCTCACAAAGTGGGATTCTTTAGATTGAGAGAGCTCATCCCTTTCTTTCCTTTTAGCATTAAACACTTATTCTTTTGTAGTGGTGTTGCTTTTATAAATCCTCATTTCATAGGCAATCAAAGTGCCTTGTAGACTGTCAAGGGTAAGCTGGGCAAAGTGTTTCTTCTCTTCTAGAGTAGCTACCTTAGCTTCAAATTTTGTTGGTAAGGTTTTGATGACCTTGGTTACAACATCAAACTCTTTGACTTGTTCTCCCAGACCCTTCATGGCATTTACTATTTCATCAAATCTCAAAAAGTAGTAAGCTACTTTTTCATTGTCCTTCATTTTTAATTCTTCAAACTAATGTTTTAAGGTGAAGACTTTAGACTATTTTACCTTTTCATTTCCTTGATAGATAGTTTCAAGTTTAGTCTAGATTTCCCTAGCAAAACTACAGTGCATGACTTTGATGAAGACATCTTTAGTTAGAGCACATAGAAGAGCATGCTTTTCTCTTGCATTGGTTTCAAATCTTTTCTTTTCATCAGAAGTAGTTGGAAAAGTAGTTGGTATAGTGTACCCAAATAATACTATGCTCCAGACATCTAGGTCAATAGAAGTTAAATAAGTCTCCATTCTAATTTTCCAGAATACATAATCAGTTCCATCAAATAATGGAGCTCTAGTCACGGATGTGCCTTCATGCACTTGAGACATTTTGAATCAACTCCAAGTCCAGAATCAATCCTAGGTTGGAAAGACCTATTAGAGGACCCTAGGCTCTGATACCTATTGTTGGAGTGAAAATACACTGAGAGGGGGGGCTGAATCAGTGTTTATAACTTCTTTAATGAATTTAATTGAAACTGAAAAGAACCATACATATATTCTCATTTATCAGTGATAGAATCATTCATATATTTGAATGCAATCATATCAACTGAAATGAGAGTATAGTGTAGCATTGCATTTTAAAGCGGTAAAGCACTAAAGTAAATGAATAATAGAGACATAAGTAGACACAAGATATGCAGAGTGGAAAACTCCCCTAGGGTAGAAAAACCACTCCTAAACCTACTTCCTTTTTCAATCTTTCATTTCAATAATTGTTTTGACAAAGCCTCGATAGCTGATTTCTGAACACCGACTCAAGGAGCACCAACCCCTCTGTTTAGAGACACCAATCTCAAGGAGCACCAACCCCTCATTCAGAGAAACCAATTTCAAGGAGCACCAACCCCTTTACTATTTTGTAAATCATACAATAATACAGAGGATCTCTCCGTTTCCCTTATTTCTATCAAGTGCCTCTTGATAGACAATGCATAGAATTTTTAAGAGTCAAGATTGAATCTTCAAAATTCCATACATTATCTAATCTTGATATAGCTTGAGGAAAATAAATTAGTTATAGTGACAATACAACACCTCATCAAAACTTCATTAAATTGATATATCTTTTCTTTCTTTTCTCACTGTTTGATTTTCAAACTTTTTCAATGCAAGAAAACCTACAAAACTAACTACACACTATGTTTTCCAAATTTTCAGCATTTTCATCATTACATCCCAAGAAGGGTTACAACAATTGCTCATTTTTCACTTTCAAGGAATTACCTCAAGATGAATATAAATTTACCATGCTATAGTTGAGCAACAGTGATATATGTTACCATGATTATGAGGGAAAGATCATTTTGAATAAGATCTTCTGACTGGAGCACACAAGCATTGTGCAAATATAGAAGTCAGACTGAAACCTGTTCTTTCAAGCAGCCTGCACAAGCAGTGCTAAAAAAAAAAAGTGGCATAATATCTATAATAAACCAAATCTTCAACTGCCATGAAAAAGAAAACACTTATCCCTTATTAGCCTTATCAAAGAAGGTAATGGTTTTGTAAAGATAAAATGGATGAATACTTGTGAGGACCAAACAAGAATTTTCCATACGCAATTTACTAGAACTATAGAGTAGTTGAGCAACCCGAGCCACATTTCTATTTCAAGTATTCACCCGATGCCAAGAACTTGACAAGAGAAACGACCATGGTGATGGTCTTTCAAACTTGTCCATTCGCTGTCCAAGAGTTGCAAAAAATGACAATCAAATTCATAGTGAAACGATCGAGAGAGAGATTCCATGGAGGTGGCAAGATTAGGGTTCCAAACCCTCGAACAATGAAGCAAAAATATTTTCCCTATTTTCCACATGAAATCCTTTGCATAATATGATAGCATTTGGAGTCCGAGAGGACAAAAAAAATAAAATTGAAACCACGTAAAACACTTTGAAATCTACAGAAAGATCAATGACTTGCATGTCAATAGGAATAAATTGACATCTATTTCCTTACTACACAACCACGGCCACCCTTCGGACTACCCATGGTACATCAGTAGCTAACACTAACTATTACCGCATTCTTTACCGCCCAACTGCGGTCTCGCTTCAGACTACTCGGGGTACAATAGTAGCTCCAAGCTATCTACTAGTTGTTTCCACCACATTATCGCGGTTTCACTTATGACAACCCATAGTGTAGCGGTAGCTGTTATGCTTGCCGTTGGCGGTTTCCACCACACTACTGTGGTCACTGGCTTAACTGCCAGTGGTACCACGGTAAGTCACATTAACATTCGTGGCCTTACCAATTCTTTTACCTATTGTAGGCCTTTGAAGCCGTGTTAATTAACTATGATGAGACTCGATAGAAATATAAAGTGCACTACAATATAGAGTGCTAAATAATATCCAAATCCAAAAGATATCCAATAAAATATTAAAGTCGATTGCCACCTTAGAATGTCATTTTAATATAGGCTGATATACATGTTGATTTTAGTAAGCCTTACACCCATGCCACTGGTTGAAAATGGAGGAATATATCTTTGATGAATATCAAGATGCTTGTTACTAATCAAGCCATAATTAATCAACCTGTAGAGGACTGATCATGCCAATCACTTATAGTCAAGTGAAATACTGAAACATACTTGTTAGACCAGAATCATATCACCTGATCAATGGAACAAAGAACCTATAACCAAAATGCCTCAACCGAGATCTACACATGGAGCCAAGATATCAGAGCCACTAAGATAATATAAACAATGAAGTAAATGTGCCAAGAAAAGAAGGAGATCAACTGAGTGAGTAACCATTAGGATGCTAGAGTATCACAAATTGACATCAAGGACAAAAAATAGCACAAGAGGGATTCAACAGATTGCATATTCTTTTTTTTTTCTATAATCTTTGTTTTATTTTCAACTAATTTTTGCTACAATATTAAACAATTATAGGCCTTTAATTTTATTATTTAGACCTAGGTTTTCAACAATATTTATTGTTAATGTTTTATTTTGAGAGGTGATTGTGTATAATTTGCATGTGTAATATAATAATTTTACATATTTCTTTTCATTTTCAAGGTATTCTATAGATGATCACACTTCTTTGTGTTAATTATTGTGTGTAATATTGATTAAGTAAAGTTAGTTATATCCCTTCTCAATGAATTTATTAATTGTTGGTGGTTTAAAATAGATTTATGTTTTTATTCCCTTACCCTAACCTTTTTATCCTTCTTTTTAATATATATATGTATGTATGTATGTATGTGTGTGTGTGTGTGTGTGTGTGTGTGTGTGTGTATGTATGTATATATATGTATGTGTATATATGTATATATATATATATATGTATGTATGTATATATATGTATGTGTGTATATATATATATGTGTGTATATGTATGTGTATATATATGTATATATATATATGTATGTGTATATATATGTATATATATGTATGTGTATATATATGTATATATATGTATGTATGTGTATATATGTGTATATATATGTATATATATATATGTATGTGTATATATATGTATATATATGTATGTATGTATGTATATATCTGTATGTGTATATATATATGTGTATGTATGTATGTATGTATGTAAGTTTGTGTGTATTAAATATGTATATATATATAGTCTAAACTATTGACTTGTTTCTTGCATTGAGTAACTAAACACTAATCTTCATATTATGATAAAGTGATTTCATTTCCAGTTTTGAATGCTAATGTTGGATTTTTATGACTTTGGATTTTTATTATAGTAAATATTTTTGTACACAATTTAGATCATTATTTTCATATTTCTAACTATATGCTTTTTAGTTTACTATTATAATCAATCAAGATCTCACCAAGAACTAATATTAAATGGAAAAAACTACAAATATCACTAATTTTTTATTTTATTTCCATGACCTAGTAACATAGACCTTAGAGGTTTTAAAAAAAAATAGAGATCAACTACTTTTTAATAGAGGTAAAGTGATCTTCTGAATTTACCTACCTATTAGAAAGGGTTATCAAAATCCCTAATCAACACTAACTTCACCATTTCCCTAGAGAGTTAACACACCATGCACACTTTATATTTATCAAAATATTTGTAGTCCTACTTTATGGACTACTTCTATAAACACTTATTTTATATATTATGTAAAATAAAATAGACATAAAAAACTATCATCTTACCTCTCTATATGTTTTCCTATTTAATCTAAATAGAAGTGGCATATCTACTAGAATATTTATATATTTGAATTTGTTTTGGTTTGCATAATTATATTATCTAGTTCCTTGACTAGCTAATCTATAAGATCATCCTTAGTTTAGCTTTGGATTATTTAATCACATTTAATTTATATAATTTAAATTTATTTATTACAATACTTATTTGAATTCTAGATGGAGGAATATATTAATAAATATTCTATGATTTAATGCAATAATGTGTTAAATAAAAGGGTCTTATATAGAAGAATTCCTTAGAATCTAAAAATAATATGTGCTTCACTCTAGTTTAGTTTTTCATACCTATGAAATTGATCTTTGAACATAGAAAATTGATATGAAAAAAAATCTTGGATCTATAGAAGTGAATAAAAAAATAATTGATAACTATAATAGATATTTCACATCTCATTGTACACACCATTTGGCAACTTCCTAAGTAAGGTGTTGTTCTCCTTTAGTTAATCCCCTAGGTAAATTGAGTTAGAGATGGTGAACTAGGGTCAAAGATAGTAAACAAGTATGTAGTATGTCTAAGATGATGATGTATGTAAATGATTAAATTAGGATACTCTATTATGTTATCATGTAAATCATCCTTAATGATTCATCTATTGTGTGTAAATGTATTAGGGAATGAGATAAAATACAAGATAGCACACAAATCCACATAAATATATGCTAAGTTAGCTCGCAATGGCTAGTAGGTATAAATCAACAAGGTTCAAATCTAATTTAAAAATTAAAATATCATAGTTTTGATTCATGATTATAGAAATGACTTGAGTCAACTTTGCACTTGTTTATCTAATATATAGCAGTGAATGAAAGTTATGAAGATTAGAAATTTTTTATAGAAATGAGAGATGAAGGGGAAAAAGATGAGATGATATTAAATTAGGTAAATTTCATTTTTAGAATATATCATTTTAGAATCTAAATACACCATACAAAGGAGAATAATTAAAGTGGGCCTAAAACATCAGGACAAGGGGCATTGTCTTATGATTTTCACTATTGTAAACATAAACTAATAGAATATTAAATATTTATTTTAATAAATAAAATAAATAAATAAAATGAATTATTATTAAATCATGATTAATATTTTAAAATAATTAAATTAATTTTAAATAAAATGAAAAAAATCAAGTTACATAATAATTATTTCAAAAAAAATTATATTTATATTTTTTTAGTTTTGTAAATAATAATTAATAAATTTTAAATTTTATCATAACATTATAAAAAACATAATGTTGTATTAATTATCCATAGAATAAAAAATAATTTTTAAATTGTAATGTAAACCAAATATAATACTATATCGATATGGATTATTGCTAAGTTTAAACATATGTGTTTGGATATATTATATATTTATTTTATATAAATCAAACTTAATAGTTTCATTTTAAAATATTTTAATTAAAAATAAATATAATAATGTATCTCAATTTTTATTGTTTTAGGTTAGAATTTAATATGAAATTTATTTAAAATAAATAAATAGTTTTAAAATAGTTTTTAAAAATATATTTTATTTTATATATTTGAAATCTTGTAAATATAAATAATTAAAAAATGGGTATGTAAAAGTATTGTAGTTTAATTCGTTGACTACAGTTCATAAGGGTATATCAAAGGGTTGCTTTTTGATTGGTTAAGTACAATTGGTGAGGGTGATGGTATGTTCCTTGATCACTCTATCCACCAAGTTTCAAATTAGACGATATAAAATCCTAAAAAAAGAGAAATAGGAGAATCTAAGAGATTAAATGACAAGAACAATGAACACAATGCAATATTGTATTTAGACGACCCAAATTATAATGAGTAAAAAGTCTTGACCCAAATTATAATGAGTACAAAGTCTTGCATATATAGACAAGGAAGAGGCAATCCACCTATGAGGTGAATTAACAAATGCCCCAAGATGTGGCACCAAAAAGTAGATAAGTGTCCTATAGGTGTCAACCTTAGGAACACTTGGAGTGTGCAAACCAACAACCTTTATGACCAAGTCATCAACCTTGTGTGTCAAGTGTCGAGTGACATTTGAGGTGAGGTGGAAATTCTTCCAACCTCAAAAGGTGTGTGCATGAGGTTTACCAAATAACTCGGTAACCTCTAAAGGCTTAATGGTTGCAAATTTGGTTAGACAAGAAGTTGTCTAACCTCATCAACCTAAGTACACTTAAGTTTAGTGAATAGATTAATTATTCACACTAATAAAAAATAAGGTATGAAAAAGTTACACCACTATTATTAATATGATTTAGGTAGGTATGAAAAAAGAATAGTATTATACATGTCAATTTGAGCGAGAGAACCCATAGCAAAAGAAGAATACAGTGATTGTGGTTGATGAGTGGGAGGATTTTGTGATTTTGATGAATTGCAGTTTCTTACAGATTAGTGGATGTTATTATTTCTCTCAACTCTCTACCATCTTCCCTTAAGTGTTTTGTTTGTCTATTATTGATTTTCTTATCTAATTTGTAGTTAAATTATTTTTTATTTTAATTATAAAAGAATAGACTCCTTTCCAAAATTATTTTCTCTTTAATAATAAATAAAATAACAAAATTAATATTTTTAAATAAATTATATTATTAATTAAATATTTAAATATCTACATTTATTTAGTTCTTCAAATCTTATTAACCTAAGATTTTAGTTTCTTCACAACTTATTTAATATGTTATTCTTCAACCTATTTGACACTTTAAATTGATCACTAATATATTTGAATATATATATATATAATCAAATAATCCAAAAAAATATAAAATCAAATCATAAAAAACTACCATTGATAATAATGGTACTCTCACTTTGATGAGTGTGTACTCCAAATAATTAGCACCAATTTATTTCAACTTTTGTAATCTCAAATTTCTGATAACATCTAAAAGATGCTCTTTTCTTGACTTATATAGAAATTGATATATTACATATACATTCTGGACCTAATTGTGGTTTTTTTTTATCTATCCCATATACTAGAAGTTTCTTCGTATGAATCCAACCTAGGAAATTAGGCTTTAAATGTCATTATGTCACATAGACGGTTGGTAGAAGGAGAGAGATCACAGAGATAAATGATAAAAAGTAAGCTAAGTAAAACAAGAGAATTGGCATTTGGTATAAATGATGATATGCCATAAATATAAAGGGTCCAGGTTCCAAATTTTGCTACAAATGTAAAGTGGGGTCCCCATTCACATGGGTTTACAGGCGGTGTCATTTTGGTTCTTGTGCAGCGGCATGGAAGTCGACTCACAAGTACTCTATTCATTCAAAGTAATTTAATCTCCCACGTAGTATTAATTCTCTTTACAGCAGTGACCTTTACAGTACTCATCCCTCTCCTCTATGCACTGTCATTTTCTCTTTGCCCATTTCATCTTCCTACCCCTGCGTTTACTCATCCATGGCTGCATAGTTTGCTGGTAAATCATTATCACCGATTAGGAGGGATTATGATGTTGTCCAACGTTTATATTGAATAGACCTGCCCAAACTAACCACCAACTACAAACACCCAAAAAAAGATTTGTTGTTAATCCCGTTCAAAAAATATCTCTGCCCAACATGTTTCCTCATTGAACCAGCTGTGCTCACGTTAGATTGTTGGATTTACAGGTGCATAAATGGACAAAAGTCCCCACTTTAACCCCATTTAGCAGATCACCTGAACAGTTTTTCTTGTTTCTGTCATGGATTTTTTAGGCACTTAGGCTGTTTTTTCCTTTGCAGTGAGTTCTTTAATTGTGATCAGTTCTGTGGGTCAGTTCACTTACATAATATTTTCTTTTGCAGCAACTTTTTTGAATTCTGTGGGACAATCAAGTTACAGAATCATGGGCCGTGGAAAGATTGAGGTAAAGAGGATTGAAAACGTCACAAACCGTCAGGTGACCTTCTGTAAGCGCAGAAACGGTTTGCTGAAGAAAGCTACAGAACTGGCGGTTCTTTGCGATGCAGAAGTCGCTCTTGTCATCTTTTCCAGCCGAGGAAAGCTTTTTGAGTTTGCCAGTCACGAGTACCACCGTCTCACCCTTCTTTTTTTTCTCAATGCTTACTGATCATCTTTGAGTAAATTCACAGTATCTAGACACCAATTAATTAACAAGCGTGCTTACTATTATCGATATGAATTGTGGAAATCTAATGCTTTTGATACGAGCTTCTTTCAATCGCAACATGCTAGTTCTTGAGATGTATCTTAGATTCTGTTTTGAAAGCATAGATTACTGAATTTATCAGACCGCTAGACAAAAGCATAATCTGGTGTTAATGGTGGTTAATGAAGTGAGATATTTTACATTGAGTACAGGTAGATTATTAGGTAGATACGTGTGAAGTTAGTCCATCATTAGAACTTAATAACAAACAGATTAGAAGACTATTGCTTCTACTTTTTCTGTTTACTGTTTCAATGGTGTGCTGGGCTCCGCTTTGACAGGCCATCTCGCGAGTATTCCGCTAGAAACATGCTACTACGATTTACGGCTCTACTTAATGTCTAAAACATTGTTTACATATCAACAGGAAAAGTCCGCTACAGTGCGGTATCTAAATTATTGAGTGAAATACCGCTTTCCTAGTTTTACTGTAGGCCGAATAAAACGTCTGAGCAAAATACCGCTTTATGGTCTAATAGTACATCGCTGAAACTTCGTAACAGTAGTTCTAACAAATAAGAGAGTTTCTGTCCCTTTAAGATCTGAAAAACCTTCAAGATCTGTATGGGAAACGATATTCTTAGTATTATTTTTTTATCAATATTTCAGATTATATTTTAGGCTATGAGATAATAAGAGAGGAGGGATGATATATTGATATTTTGTGAATAGTTGTATGATATATCTATTATTCTATGTTTCTGATCACGTTTTAAAATTTATCATCAAAATGACATAACAAAAAAGGAAAGATAACAATAGTCTGTTATTTTACCAGTAACTGTATGATGTATCTATTATTTCATATTTTCAATCATATTTCAAAGTTCATCATAAAGATAAGATAACAAGAAAAGAAAGAATAATATTCTATTATTTTGGAGTAGCTAAAAAGATTGATCATCAAAATAAGATAACAAAAGAGAAAACAATAATATTCTATTATTTAGTAAAAACTATATGATATAACCATTATTCCACTGCTCAAATAAATAATAATGTGCTTTAACAACAAATTCTTCCTCTTCTCCAAAATGTACTGTTCGATTTTACCAGCCTACAACCAGATAATAACTCATTACAATCTTTTTCCCTTTTGATTAAAACTCATATTTAACGAGCCAAAATACTTGATCTCCAATTCCAGATTCTAACATTTCGTCAATACTGTAGACAAAATTCTGCTAAAAAAGATATTTTATTAACCCAAATAGATGATCTATTAGGCCGTATTCATTGTGAGCTATTTTCACAATCTGTCGACAAAATCAAACAAACAGAGAGCGTGTCGATTTATTTTAAATACAATTTCTAGTATAAACAGGTCGAAATCTTTTATAATATTTATATTATATTATTATGTTTCAAATAAGCAAGATCCCACCACTTTTCTTCGTAAAACAGCTCGTATCTGTGTTTTATTTTATATTTTGTTTTTCATTTTGTAGTATTTTTAAGTTTACTTTCAGATTTTGGTTATCTATAAGAAAAAGGGATCGCTGATAGTACCAAGTGTAATTAACTTTCACCTTCTTTTCAAATAATGATTTATAACAGTTTGTAATTATGTTTTAAAATTATTTTTATATATAATTGTGTGTAAAAGATTTTTAAAATATATATTTTGAAATTTAAAAAAATATAATTTATATTATGAGATAAAATAAAATTGTTAAATTTTTAATTTAATTTTTTTATATTCAATTATATTAAATGGAAGATGATGGTAAGTTTAAAGTTATATTATAAATATTAAAAAATTATTGTTAAAATATAATTATAAATCATATTTAATTGATTTTTTAATATGTAATTGATTTTATTAGAAAATTATTATTATTATTATTTTTTTTATTAAAATATAAATATTTATGTTATAATAATGTTATATTTCTAATTTTTATAAAGACTTTATATAATATTAATCAGACTTAAAATTTATTATTTATTAATATATATATATTTTAAAATAGACTTTGTTAAAGACATGTGTGCTAGTTTAATTAAGAATTTTAAATAAATTATGTAGCAATATAATTATTTTTGAAGTATTATATAGTGTTTTTTTTGCATAGTTATTTATTTATTTATTAACTAAAGAATATAGTTATCTCATTAAAATTATTTTATAGAGTTGTGAAACTTTTTATATTCTCATATATTTTTATTATTTTTGTATGTAGATTCATTAAAAAAAAATTAACTCACTCACACTATTGTTTTTCATCCCATACTTAGTGTAATTAGACCTCTTACTATATTAAAACAATAATTTTGTATTTATTTTTTATACATATTTATATTTTTAAACAATCTAAGAAAAAAATCCTTATATAATTGATAAATGTAATATTTATAATAAATAATAATAATTGAAGTAATATTAAATTTAATGTTATATTTTTTAATTCTATTATTTTAAATTTTTAAATTTTTATTTTAATTTATTAATTTAAATAAATATTATGTTTCTTATATATATATATAAACACTTATCATTTATAATTTTAAATATATTACATTATTTCAATTAACTATTAAATATTAATAACAATATTTATATTTTTAAGTTGAAAGTGTTAAAAGTGAAAGCAATGAGTATGTGAGTCTGTGTCAATAAAAAATCAACAAATTTAATTTGGTGTTTTGGTGAAGGTTAATTTTAACTTAAAAAATAAATTGAAGAACTTTTTCTATTTACCGAAGAGTTGTTTTATTTTTCTTTAAGATTATTTAAGAATTAATATTTGTAGTTTACTAAAAGAACTATTTTTATAAGTAGGTTTTATTATTGCATCAATAAAATAATAAATTATACTTTATTCTAATTTTATAAAAAACAAAACAAAATAAAACATGGAATAGTAAAAATAGTAATTTTTTTCCACTGACCCAGAGTATAGGAATGGACTTTGCCACAATTATTTAAGCCCACATGCGTAGTAGAGTTGGCTTGGGCAGTGGGTTTTCTCCCCAATGGTCTCAAGTTTGACTCCACTCCCGAGTTTAAGAGGTGGGACTTTTCAAAAAATATTAATACATTTAATATTTTTGAAAAGAGTGGTTATAAGATCAAAAGTTTAAAAAAATATTTTATATTTAAAATTTAAGAAGAACAATGTTAAGTAAAGAAAAAATATTAATTATAAAAAATTGAAATCCATATTTTTTTAACATTTAATATTTATTTTTAAGAATTATTTTATTTTGAAAAGGAACAATCATATATATATATATATATATTGAAATTAATGTTAATGAAGATGTAAGCATTTTTCCTAAGTCAATAGACATTTAAATAATAATACTTTCAACATTTTTTATATATATTATTAATTAATATATGTATACTAGTATATACATATTGAAATATTTATTTTTCTTTTCAACAATAAATAATGTACATTTTTAGAAATTGAAAAAACTTAATATTTAATAATTTCCATATTGTAAATATTAATTAAATTTAATAAATGTTATTAATCTAATATCAATAATTATTTTCTAAGAGATCCACAAATTCACTAATTTCTAATAATAGCAATGTCTATAAATATAATAAATACAATACAAAGAAGAGAGATTTTTGGGAGTCAAAATTCCCTCATACCTAAAATAATTATAGTAAAATAGTTGTTTTTAAGGTAGACTAACATCATATAATATATTTTGAAAAGATTAAATCTATTTTTATCTTTATTAAAATACTATACATAATCCTATTGTTTATATGGTCGATTAGGTTTATGATAGCAGGAGGTTTATGGTTTGGTTAAAATGTCTTTAAGGTTGTCTATTTATTTTTATAGTTTGGGTATGTTAGTTCTATAGTATGATTGTCTTTGAATATGTCTAGGATGAAAAAATGGTTAAAATTATACAGGGGTTTGACAAGATGATTAATCCCCTATTTTGATCCTTCAACCTCCATGAACAATCAAGATTTTGATTATGTGTGTGCTCTTAGGCTAGATGTGAATAAGGTTGAAATAAAATAATAATGTGAAATAATTAAATGACAATGAAATAAATTATCTAATTATTTTTATCCTTGTGCTAATGTGTAGAAGGAATCAACCTTGATATCAAATCGCCACTTATTGCCACTAAGGAGAAATAACAATATATGTGAGCTAACAATAAATTTAAGAGATCTATTAATTACTATGAGTAATAGAAATACTTGTAAATCCAATCTTGATGCCAATATGTGAAGTTGATAATAATGAACTCAAAATAGATTAAAGAGAATAATAAAATTATTTTAAAAAAATAAGTACTAGAAGAATATAAGAAATTCTCTATTTTTGGAGGTACTCAAAAGGAGATTAAATCAAAAGGGAGCTTCCCTAAATTAGGAGGGACTCAAATGGAGGGTAACTAAATGAAGAGAAAATTGAGGGAAATTCAACCAAGGAAGAGGAGAAGAATAACCACCTACAACACATTTTCCAAAATAATAAAAATAATAAGACACCCAAAAAAGATGATCTCCTCAAATCAAAATTTTGACTCAAGGTTAAAAAAAACCTCTTAAAAAGAAGGAATGAAAAATAAATTGATGGAGCTCAAGAAGAGGGGCAATATAAATATTGCTTATTTTAAGAATAGGAGAGGAAGAATATTCAATTCCTTTAATTTATATAAAAAATTATGTAAATGGAAGTATTAAAATGTGAGACAATCTTAATGAAAATATCACAATGATAAAAGTATTATGGAGGAATTAATAAATAAAATATTTTTCCTACAATAATTTAGAATACAACAAATGATGGAGGGAATCCACCTTGAAAAATTGCATAAAATGGAAGAATAACCTAAAAAACATAAAATTTTGCACCCATATAACATATTCACAAATATTATTCAAATCCACATTAAAGTTTCATTATTTAAAAATGGTTCAAAGATGTTTTTTGCATGAGGGAGCTTCAAAGCAAATGTATAATAGATTCTTTTGAATTTTTGGTGTATAATGAGAATGAGAGAGTTGAGAGAATAGGAATTTAAAGAGAATGATCAAGAAAATAGAAGGGTTGATTAAGAGAGGGAAATATTTCCATAGAGGGTTATTTTGTAGACAAAAAGGGATTCACCAAATAAAAAAGTGGAAGATTGAGGCAACAATTTATAATTTTTTGTTTAAACATAAAAAGACTTTAAAACATGCGAGACACTTTTAATTCCAAAGGGCACTTTTGTGATTGTGGTAGTATCTAGATATTTTCATAACTATGATAGCATCATCCAATATAGAAAAATGAATTTGACACAAAAGTGTCCAACAAGATGGATAAGTGTTTAAGCATGAATAAGTTGATAATTAATAGGAAGTTGTTTAAAAAAAAATCAAAGTGAATTTTGGCAACCACTAAGGGAAGTCCTTAGGAATTATGCTAAAATGAGTCCTAAAATATGCTAATGAACTGAACTCTAAAATATACATGTAATTTATAAAGTAGAAATTGTAAATATATGTATTTTTTGACTCAATTTTTTCACTTTCGCAAGCTTATGTTACTAAGTGATATAGTTGTGTTGAATTACATAAATGTAAATATTTTAAGATATCTGAAAAGGATATTCTACATATTTACTAGTTGAAATATCTTGTATTTTTATTTGAGATTTACAAAAGATATATGTTAAGAAAATCATTTCCTACAAGATTGTATTAGAAAAATATAGCTTCAAAAATAAATATGTCAACACATCAAGATCATAATCCAATTACATGTATATATGTTATAAAAAGGAAAATGGAAAATATGCATGTATATATGTAAGAGCAATCTTGCACACTATTGATTAATAATGATTGGTAATGTTTGCATACTACTACTTGGTAATGTCTAGTATAGAACCAACTTTTGATGGTAAATAATTATCATTATATTAAAATTGGACTATTTTATAAATAGTCGTGGTTTAAAGAGAGATCAAAGATCTCATACAAGAGGAGAGAATGAACTCCCTTTAACATTGGCGGGTGAACTACGAAGCCTTTGATTTCCTACTAAGGGATATGTAGTCATGGTCATTAGGAATGAACCCTCAAGGCTTAGGTCTAGGTCTAGGAATGACCTTAACCTTGGGATATTTCCATTGTTATGTGTAAGAATATAAGTGGCAATGTGGTGTTGATACCATTATGGTGAATGAAGAAGTTTGGAATTTATTTTAATGAAAAAAATTGGTCACAACAGAGATATTTTTGGTTGATACAATATTGCTCTTAAACAAATCTCTTCCTATCCAAAGTGATAGGCTCCTTGCAAGCTCTCGAAGCCTCTGCAAAATCAGGATCCTCAGGATACAAGCTCTTGAGTTCATTGAACCCAACAACTTCAATCTACATTATTGTTAAAAACATCTGCCTCCTACTTAAGGCATCTGCAACTCTGTTAGATCTTCCACTCCTATGCTTCAAAAAAAATGTATAAATTTTTAGAAATTCAACCCATTTCAAATGCCTTTGATTCAACTTCCCTTCACTATTTAAATATTGTAAGGCCTCATGATCAGTATATATAAAAAATTCATATCACTTGAAAGAAGATAACTCATATCACCCTCATGATTAGAATAATGTAGATCAAAGAGGTAGAGGAAGAACTAGATGAGGACCGGGAAGAGGAGGCTCCTATGGATCCTATTTTCAATGTGAAGAAGAAGTAAATAGAGCCTTTGAGTGTCCTTAACATCAAGGAAGGAAAAATAGAATACTGGAAGGTAGTGATCGATTTGCCCATGTAAATGAATATCCTCAGTCTTCACATTCTAAAGATGTTGAAAGCAGCGAGTCCCTTGTTGTTAGAAGAGCCTTATTGAATGAGAAGAAGGAACTAGACCAAAGAAAGAACCTGTTTCACACTCGATGTAAGTGTGAAGGAAGAGTTTATAATGTTATCATTGATGGAGGTAGTATAGACAATCTTGTATCAAAGGAAATGGTCACTAAGTTAGAGTTGGAAAGGAGAAGGCATCCAAATCCATATCAAATTTCATGGTTGTAGAAGGACTAGATGAATTTTGTGTGATATCATACCTATGGCAGACTATAAGGATGAGGTTTTGTGTGATATCATACGTATGGATTTTTGTCACATATTGTTAGGTAGACCACGGCAATTTGATTGGTGACAAGTGCATGATGGAAATGCTAAGACTTATTCATTGGCAAAGGATAGTGTTCGACATAAGTTAAAACCCCTGAAGGAGGTAGAAGAAAATGTATGTAGTAATTCAATAATTTTCTTGGTTGACAGAAGAAAATTCTTAGAAGGTATGAGGCATGAGCATGTTTGTTTTGTATTAATCCCTAGAACTGAAAAGGAAGACAATAGTGAGGTACCTATAAAGGTTCAAGATTTATTATATGAGTTTCAGGGTATTGTTTCTGATAACGTACCTAAAGGTTTTCCTCCAATAAGGAAGATCAATCATCAAATGGATCTAATTCCTGGAGCCAATTTTCCAAATAAGGTAACCCATCAAATGACTCCAGCAAAAAATGAAGAGATGAATAGACAAGTGCAAGAGTTGTTGCAAAAATGTTTGATTAGGGAGAGTTTGAGTTCATGTGCAGTACCTATAGTATTAACACTTAAGAAGGATGGGGAATAGTAGATGTGTACAAATTCTAGATCCATCAACAAGATCACTATCAAGTATAGGTTTCCCTTGCCAAGGATGGATTCAACATCATGGATTGTTTGAGTGGACCTAAGTACTTCATGAAAATGGATCTGAAGAGTGGTTCCCACTAGATCTGAATTAGAGAAGAAGATGAATGGAAGACAACCTTCAAAACCAAAGAAGGTTTGTATGAGTAGCTATTCATGCCTTTCAGGCTAACCAATATACCAAGCACATTCATGCGGCTCACGAACGAGGTATTGAAAGAGTTTTTGGGTAAATTTGTTATTGTTTATTTGGATGACATTTTAATTTTTAGAAAGACATTGGAGGAGCACTTGATGCATATTAGAATTTTTTTGAGAAGCTGAGAGAGGAGAAGTTGTTAACCAATTCGAATAAGTGTATTTTTGTGAAGAGAGAATTGGTGTACTTGGGATTTTTTCTCAGTAGAGGGTCTTAAGATAGATCCAGAGAAGGTGAAATATATCATTGAATGGCCTACACCAAGGAGTGCTACAAAGGTGAGATCTTTTGATGTCTTACCAATTTTTTATAGAAATTTTATCAAAGGATTTAGTAGTTCTTGTGCACCTCTAACTGAAACAATGAGAGGGGATAGAAAACAATTTAAGTGGACTACATGAGCAACAAAGAGTTTTGAGATGTTAAAGAAGAAAGTTACAAAGCAACTTGTTTTGGTGCTTCTAGATTTCAACAAGGTAAATTTTAAGTAGATTGTGATGCTAGTGGCAATGCCATTAGAGCTATTTTGGGTCAAGAAGGTAAACCCATTGCCTATTTTAGTGAAAAGTGCAATGATGCAAAGAAGAAATATTTTTTATGATCAGGAATTTTATGTTATAGTTCATGCTTTAAAGAAATGGAGAAAATATTTGTTTCCAAAATAATTTGTTTTATTTACTGATTATCAGGCCTTCTAATATTTAAATAGGCAAGGGAAGTTGAATCAAAGGCATTTGAAATGGGTATAATTTCTACAAAGTTATACATTTTTTCTGAAGCATAGCAGTGGAAGATCTAAAAAAGTTGCAAATGCCTTAGTAGGAGGCAAAATTTGTTAACAACAATGCAAAGCAAAGTTATTGGGTTCAATAAACTCAAGATCTTGTATCCTATGGATCCTAATTGTATAGAGGCTTGGAGAGCTTGCAAAGATCCTACCACTCTAGATAGGACAATATGGTTGGATTTTACAATCCAAGATGGTATGTTGTTTTGAGGGAATCAATTGTGCATTCCAAGGAGTTCCATGAGAGAAAAATTGATCAAGGAGAAACAAAAAGGAAGATTAGCTGGACATTTCAATCAGGATAAGACCATTTCTATTGTTAGTGAGCATTATTATTGGCCATAGTTGCAGTAGGATGTTAAGAAGTTTGTGCGGAGTTACAAAATATGTCAAATGACAAAAATAATGAGTTGGAATAATGGATTGTATCAGCCATTACTTGTACCTGAGAGGCCATGGGAGGACATTAGTATGAATTTTATTTTTGGATTGTCAAGGACACAGAGAGGGCATGATTCTCTATTTGTGGTGATGGGATTTTTTTGAAAATGACACACTTCATTCCATGTCATAAGACTAGTGATATTCATATTGCAAAATTATTTTTTACAGAGGTGGTGAGACTACATGGTCTACCCAGGAGCATAGTTTCAAATAAAGATACTAAGTTTTTTGGGTATTTCTGGAGGATGTTGTAGAAGAAGATGAAGACTGATTTGAAGTTTAGTTATGCACATCATCCATAGATAGATGGGAAAATGGAGGTGGTGAATAGGACTTTGGGTAACTTGGTAAGATGCTTAGTAGGGGAAAAACCCAAGGGATGGGATTTGATTTTACCACAGGTAGAATTTTCATTAAAAAACTATGTCAAAAGGAGCTCTGATAAATCACCATTCTAGATTGTGTATGGGAGTAGCCCTAGAGCTACTTCTGAATTGAGAAAGATGGGTAAAGGAGAGAAGAGTAGTTCCAGGAATGAATATTTTTTGGAGCACCTAAAAAATTTGTAGGAAGATGTGAAGAAACATATAAATAAGATGAATTCACAGTCTAAGGCTAAGCCAGGTCAGAAAAGAAGCTATACAAAGTTCCGGGTAGGCGATGAAGTCATGGTTCACTTGTGGAAGAAGAGATTTCCAGTTGACACATATAACAAGTTAAAGATGAAAAATTTTGGGCCATGCAAGATTTTGAAGAAGCATGGTTCAAGAAATGCTTATGATTTAGAGTTCCCAAGTGAGATTCATGTTTCAATTATGTTTAACAATGCTAATTTGATAGAATATCATGAAGGGGATAAAGGGAATGAATTGATAGAGGCACAGTGCAACATTCCAACAGCTACTGCACAAAAGGAAGAGATAGAAGAAGTTTTATATAATTGTTTGGGTAAAAGCACAAGAACCAAGAAATATAGAGAGTACTTCATAAAATGGAAAGGAAGGCCTATTGAAGATTCATCATGGTTGTCTGAATCTGAGGTTAACTATCTTGGTTTCCCTCTAGCTCCTGAGAAGTGACAGGGTCACTTTTCAAATTACCTCAGGTGTCTGATATAGGAACATCTAGGGTGTAAGAGAAATCTTGCATCAACCAAAAAGATCTTTGTTGTTTCTTTTTAATAAGGGTCGATTTGGCTTGAGTTTGCTAAGTATGGAGGTTTGCAGGAGTTTTGGATTTAGGATGGAGTTTTTTGAGGTTAGGTGTCACACTTCGATGTTAAGGCTTGTACCTTAACTTAATTTCTAATAGATGTAAGATGCATGGAAAAAAAGTGCACCGTGATATCATCTAATAATATTGTGTGCTTGATGGTGTTTGCAAAGTTGGTGTGCTTGTATCAGTGAGACATATCTTTATCAACATGACATCAATGTAAGTATCCTTGACATCCCGATAACCATTTTATCGAAGAGAAAGACACATATCAATGGAACATAATAATGAGTCCCTTCAACATGTCGATAGCACCTCATTGGAGAGAAGGATCAATATCAACGAGACAAAATTATTAGTCTCTTCGACATGCTGATAAGGTGGAACCAAATGATGGCAAATGATGACATCAACAGGACATGTGGTGATGAGTGTTTGGTCAATATATCAAGTCATATTGGTGATGTTAGCTATATGATGATGACAAGGATGACACGTAGGAAATAGGGACCACTCAATCAAGGCTATAATGAATATTGATGAGAATTTCTTATTTTGATGTGAGTTTCTTTAGTGTCTCTTCAACATTCCAATGGGACTTCATCAGTGATATTTCACCATTATGAAAGGAGTCACTTGGGAGTACCTCTGATGGAATGATAGGTGTCTCAAGCTGACAAAGGGAATTCGAAATAGATGACAAAGGATGATCAAATAAGGTGATGACATGTGTTCCATTGTGATCTGTTGATTTAGCATCTCCATTGTGAATCAATGTGATTTTTGGTCTATGATTTTAAAAGAGAATTAAAGGTGATTGGAAATCCTAAAGTGAACGGTTTCAATCTAATGATGAAGCACAAGTTTGAAGGTAGTTTTCATGGCATGAATGCACAAGTTTAGGGATGATGCTCATTAGACAACCATGGTGATACTAAGACAACATTGATGGAAAAATGCCTATAAGATAAGCCGACAAGAAGGAGGTGTGCAAGGTAGTGGAATATGATGTGGGTTATGAGATCTTGGAGCAAAGTTTAAAGACCTCTATTTACATATTGGACCAATGTTTTTGTAATCAAAGCCCATGTAATGCTATAATTTTCTTTTCCATTCTAATAATAATAAAATATCTTTGTTTTCTTCCTACATATTGGTTGTTTTACCTATGTTATTGTTGTGAGGTTGAGACGGTTAGGGGAGTACCCTTCATCACATACATAATACACGAGGATTCATATCTTTCCATAATCCCCCAATTCTCATAGTGAGTGAATCAAGCATGCATCACATATACACTAGGTGACTAGATCATACACATCATATATGCATAATGACTATCTCCAACATATGTCACATATACCAAGTGACTAGCTCCAACACACATCACATATACATAGTAACTAGATCTAACATACATCACTTATACATGAGGTGACCAATTCATATGCACATCACAAGTACAAGTACAATAATGATTGGATCATATGCATATCACAAATTCAATGGTGATGAGCTCATGTATACATCACATTACAACAATGACTCACAAACACATCCATATTGGCTAACACACACTTGCCCTTAGTGCATCCTAGATAAACAGGAATTCCAATGCATTGTGTACTACAATGTGGGTCACATCCTTTTCCTCGATCTTTTTCACCATTGGACAATTGGGAAGAGGATTCAGTGCATTACATAATACACCAAGGGTCTTCGCTCAACTCAATAAGGTCAAGTATATCATTTCCACATCAAGATATGCCAAAAATATATTATGAGATTGGTCCAACTATTACCTACCTATTCTTCATTAGAAACTCTCTTCCCTGTTGTCCATCAAATGACTAAGAAACCAAGGATGACCATCACTAGAATGGTATGCTCCTTGACTATTGTCAATCTTGAGCAACATAGTACTACTTCTTGACTACTATCAATCTAGAGCATCATAGTATTTCCCCTTGACTACTATCAATCTCGAGCATCATATAGTACTACTCCTTGACTATTTTCAATCTCAAGCATCATAGAACTAATCCTTAAGAACTATCAATCTTGAGCATCATAGTACTTCTCCTTGACTACTATCAATCTTGAGCATCATAGTACTTCTCCTTGACTATAATTGGAAGATAGGTTACCAATGTAGAATAGGTAGACCACAATCGACTGAATTAGAAGCCTATACATAGTCATATAAATTTGAGGCTAATTTTCACATCACATAAATGAAATCACCTAGAACCAACATGAGATGAGCTCAACCCATCATGTAACCACTACCAAGTAGTCCAGTTAATTCCCTTTATTTATCTTACTATTCAAAAACATATTATGCATTAAATACAAGCTATCAAGTTTTCTTAGCTCTTTCATAACCATCTAATACCTATTTTAACCTCATTTGAACCCTATTGAAGAGATAAATTCAAACCAATTAGGAACAACCCCAAAATACTTGAGTTATTCACCCTAGACCCTCCCCTTTTAACTTGAGGTCATAGAGGCATCCTGCGCCCAAGGATTGTCTATGTACTTGCTTCTAAATGGATAAAAGTCACATGTAGTTATCCTCAAAAGGTATCTCAAAGGACCTACACATAGGTTCCCATGACCAATGTTTCATTAATTACTATGTCATACTCCATTTCCAACATGGTTCCTTTAATGATTTCAAACAATTAATAGTACTTAACAACCATCCAAGAATTCCAACACAATTCCCAATTTAGCCAACTTAAATTATAAAACTTCCATTTAAGGACATCAAGGTCTCTAATTAAACCTCTCGTTGATATTGATCCTAATTCAAGGTGAGCATCCTAGAACCCTTACAATTGTATATCAAGGAAATCATGCCATATTTGGTACCCTAATGATATTACCACATAGTTTATAATATAGGGTCATTTTTAGGTTTAGTACATGATTTGGCGATCTTAGATATCACAAGGGTATTGGTTCTTGATATCTTGAACTACTATATTATACTAATGAGAAATCCCTTAACATTCATGTATGAGAATAGCCTAATAGATTAAATATCGCCATTAGGATAAATTTCATAATAATAAGGGGAGAAATACTCAAGATCTATTCACAATATGATATTATGCTAATATGGTCAATCATCATGATCATATTAAATGATAACATCAATCTCAATTAGAACTCCATGCCTTTATAATGTCATACAACATTATTATTAATTTGAAATACATAGCACAATAGTTATAAATTTTCTCCACGAAGAGTCCATATGCAAGTTGACTCTAGACGGTTGGTAACAATAAATTCATTGGATCAACATCCAAGGTATAAATCCAATAACTATATATTCTTAATCTCTTAATATTCTTTACCTTCTAATTTGAGTTGCCTTATTATGCAATATCAATACTCTTATTTAAATATTTCCAATATCACAAGTATCTAAACCTCATAGGTCTTACAATGTAGGTGTATCCTAGCCTTAGCCATGATTCGTAAAAATCATGTACCGTCATCCAACACAATCTGAATTCCCCTTAGTTCTCATGATAGTTATCCTATCGGGGTTATTGTAATTAATTTAATGTTGACAAACATCATTTAGTCATATAAAGCTATTATCCGCTAGCTTGAGTAGGATTGTTAGGAGTATCAATTTAGAACATTAAAATAGGTTTAGTAATGTGTTATTCTAGTACTACTCCAAGAAGTCATTCTCCATAATGTTGTTATGAAATTATAAGTTGAAGCTTGTATTAAGTCCTATTTCTAGTACACAATATAAGGAGGTTGATACAATTATAGATCCAACATATAACTTTGTGCCACCTTATTCCATGTAAAAACATAAAATGAGAATATACATTACCTTCAACTTTCTCCACTAAAAGGTCTAGACACTTGGAAAGGGAAATAATCTAACCCTAAAGGATTAGCCCATAATCAGGAAATATGATATGGTTTTGAATAGTTGGAGAAACACAATTCTTAGGTTTATTTACATATTTCATTTGGTAATTAGCATTCCTACACTTCCCTTTTACTAGCAATTCACATGGTTTCAACATGTGTCAAGTACAAGATTTTAACCAAGAATAAGACTTGTAATTCAAAATCTTTGAAAGCTTTAATTCAACAAGGTACTATTAAATCATTGACCCACCCACAACAATTATTATAGGAATGTTTCATAGATAAATTTTAATCATATAACTAGATTAAGTGGTTGTAAGTATTTATGTGGCAATCAATAGAAAGGGATAACACTTCCCATATGTAGGAATCACATTGAAGAACTCAAATAATACTTGACACTATAATTTACCAGTGTAGCCATAACTACCCCATCAACAATTATCCATCAAAATAATCCAACTAGATATCGCAATTATAATTGTCTTGTTAGGCATGAGTTCAACTAATAAAAACATCTACTAGGCACATGAGATTGTGGGATAAATACTTGAAAGTAAAATGTAATAACATGCAATGTGTACATATTGTTGACAATTTGTCATAGTCTCTAGTCTACAATTTTCTCATGAATTACAAGAACAATAGTAGAAACTGAATAAATACCATAGATCAATGTCAAGTCAAAACTATTCTATGTTATCAATGGATATGTAATTAAATATGTGTAAGTAAAATTAAATTGCATCTATTGTATATTTTAATTTTGTCAGAGAAAAATGTAATTGTTTGAATGTAAAAGAGTTCATAAAAAATAATACAAAGTAATCCTTACTATAAAAAAAAAGAAACTAATGGTTTTGTTCTAACTCCAAGAATATTGTCATTCCATTTTCCATACATGACCCAAATATCTATATAATTTACGAAAAGAATAGGATCTCAATAATAATTGTGTCTAATTTATCTTGACATCCGTGTTACTCCAATTCATTAAACGCACTGGTCCAAATTCATATTCAAACTCAGAACTTCATGAGCATATTTCATTACTCTCAACTAAAATATCATGGTTTATCATAGCACATCACTGTACCACATAAAAACTAGTGAATATCCTTATCAAATTTATCAAGCATTCTTACAATAAAAGGCTAATTATTATTATCTAATTTCTTATTATTTTCTAAGCAATAAGAGAAGGCAGATATTAGAAAATCTGACCAGTGAAGCTAGACTTGTTATAGACTTAACAGAAAGTATCATATGATGCTGATAATCCCAAGGAACTCCCTTCCATGCAGTTGAAGCCTTAATTTACTCCATAATTGAACAATACTCATGACCGAGCTGCCAAGTGCAATTGCTTGAATGTTTCTAAAGCCTTTTCAACGAATCCGTTTTTGTGCATATCCTGCAATGTTTTGCATTCCTTGAGACCACGTTCAACCTCAGGCGCCTTCTAATAGGTGTGCCCCACTCTGGACCACCCTCCTCCAATCTCGTCCAACCTCTTCTCTTTATCCCTGCACGCCATCATTATAATGGCATTGTCTGTGACCCTTCGCTTGTTTCTACACATTTGCTGCGGGGATGTGACAGTTTTTCATTCCAAATGTAGGATGGTTTGAGTAGCTTCATGGTGGAGGGATGCTCTCTCCCTCCATCTTAATGTTAATGTACCTCTTGAGGATTCCCCTTCTATTGATGACTCCCTCGAAGACTCTCCTTCCAAGATCCCAACAGTTCTGTCCATGATTGTTCCTTCAAATTCTAAGTCGGGTGTTTCTACTTCATAATTAAATTCTAATTTACCGTTGCTTTCAGATGTTGCTACCATGGTTTTAAATTCTTTAGATTCTACATGGATGGTGTCTCCTACAGAGCTAATTGTTGCAAACTCTTCTCTTGTAGTATCCTTTCCACGGTGGTGATGGACTATGCTCCTCCAATTGTTGCAATTATTTCTAAGTACAATGGAGGACATCCCTTGGACTTAGTGCATAAGAGGAAGAAATATTTTCCAAAGACTGCTTCACTCATCCATTCTCAAAATAGAGGAGTGGGGGGTGTCAAATCTAGGCTGGGGATGTGTGTAGTCATGGTCCTCCTTAGTCTTAGGTTGCTATCATCTTTCGATGTAGTCATAACTTGGATCTTATTGCCTTTGTTTAGGTATATTGTCTATGCCCTGTGGGTGTTTCTAATCTACAATTTTTTTTGGTCAGATCTTTTATTTTGGGACTAGATTTTATTGTTTTATCTTTTATGGATTTTATAAGCGTTCTTTCAAAACTTCTATTTATCATACATACATATGTATGACAATTATGTTTGAATTCTTTATGGAAGAAAACATCATTAAAATTAAAAAAATATATCGGATTATTTTGTTATTATAATTTATTAAAAAATCATGATTATTTTCCAATATCTTATGAAAAATAAATTCATTATATTGTATTTAGATTAATTTAAAAAAACAATTGTATTGTATTAATCTGGATGATACTTAAACTGGAACTGCCAACTTATATGTACAACCTTCAAAAAGACTACATTTGAAAATAAATTTATTATAAATAGATAGATTGTTGGCAATCTTTATAGATGACCTTTATTTACTTGACATGGACAGAAGAAGATTTAGACATCAAATCTTTGAAAAAATAAAGATGTGGCATAATAAATCAGTTCAGAAGTTTGAACAAAACTTATAAGAAAATATATGAGATTACACTAGGAACTTTGAATTGAAAATCCACTATACTAAGTTAAAGTCCTTGCCCATTATGATGTTTTTGATTTCTTGAATTAGTTCCTCTAACCCCATATTCCTAAGCCTTGTGATTAGGAATGCTGACTTTGAATTGGTAAACACGTGCATGGTATTTCACTTTAAATTTATACCTATTGTTTCTCTCTAGTTTTCTGAAAGTTATTTTATATGTGCAGCATCAGGAGAACTATTGAAAAGTTCAAGAGCTCAAACATTCAGAACAATAGCGGATTTGTAACTGCAGAGGCGAATACACAGGTTTCTAATTCAGAGCTCATTATTAATTGATATTATTTTCTGAACTAAATAATATAAGAACTATGAAAATTGCATTCTCTTTTTGTTTTTGTTTTCCCTTTTAGTAGATTTGTTTGTGTATGTGGAATGTCTTTTTTTTCTCCTAATAGTATGGCATTTTTGTTTAGATGAATATGGTTCTTCTGTAATGGTTACCATCACCATTTTTCTCTAGCTTTGCTAACTTTTACTGTTTAGGTCTAATCCATGTCTTATGTAACACGTTGATATGTAAGTTCATTGATCCATTTTAAGAGAATTTGTGTGCACCTTCACCAAATATGTAAGTTCATTGCTCCATGTTAAGAAAATTTGTGTGCACCTTCACCAAATATGTAAGTTCATTGCTTCGTGTTAAGAGTATTTGTGTGCACCTTCATCAAATATGAGGTCATTTATAATGGTCGAGGAGTTTGATAATGAGAGAGAAGGCTAAGATTTGAGGGAGTGAGTGATGGTCATAAACAAGTATTGAAAGAGGAACTTCCTCTATTCAATATTATCCAAAAGGTTAGAAAGTAATGGTTCTTGAGTTACATGAGAATGAAGATGAGTATTTCAAAATATTTGGAAGAAAAGTAATAATAAATATTTGATTTATTTTAATATTTTTTAGAATATTAGAGATTAACACTTATTTATATAAAAGTCATAAAATATTTACTATAAGTTATATATATTTTATAAAGGATAAACTTAACAATTTAAGAAGAATTAATACAAATTAGTACTCAACAATTCATATATGTATTAGGAATCAAATAAGCTAAATATATCTAATATAAGACTAAAATGAATTAGGAAGAAAATTGTGAAATTTAAAATCATAATATCACTCAAATTAATGATGAAAACTATACATATTATAATGTAAAAAACAAAAATAAAATTAAATTAAATTAAAAAAGTAAAGATAAAAATTAAAAATTCATTTAATGTAATATATTTATAAAATGTCAAATCTGTAAACCGTTGTTGTGTATACTTTGACTTGATGAACTTGACGATGATGGGGAGGCAGTTGGCGCATAGGTCTTGACCACGTGAACCAACCTTTGTTTACCCACGCCTTGTAACAGGTCAGGGCCTATGGTTCCTGTGTTGCACGTGGGGGTGGAGCTGGTGCAAGGGGAAGGAGGGTGTGTTGCATGTGGGGTGTGGGTGTGGGTGTGGGTGTGGTTGTGGGAAGTGTGGGTGGTGGAAGCGGTGTGGGTCTGCAGGTGTTGGGGTTGGTGCTCGGGGGTGGGGTATGGTTGGGGCTACCAAAATCCTGGTGCTTGTTGGGCCAAAGCCTTCTCAGCCATTTTCGTTAGCCATGCATGCACAAAAGATGGATTCTTCTTTTGTGGGAGAGAGATCTAAGCTCAAGAAAGTGAACAGGTGCCTGCCGCAGAGCCATGATCGCTTTGTTCTGGTTATTTCTCCTGAATCAGTTCAGGAGGACATTGCTTATTGGAGTCAACATGTTATGATTTGTAATTTTTTGGGTATTCATGTACCTCTCTCGGCATTGGAGTCTTGGATCCGTCACACCTGGCAGGTTGAGGGTGATTTCAAGCTATTGGTGGCTGGGAATAGCTATTTTATGGTTGATTTCTCTTGCATCTCGGATCGCAATCATGTTTTCGAGGGAGCGTTGTATTTCTACAATCATGTGGGCTTGTTCATTAAGCCCTAACATGGAGGTTTTAATGCGACAGAGGATCTTCCTACACGAGTTCCTATCTGGGTTCATCTTCCATGGCTGTCGTTGGAGTTTTGGAGGGAGCATATTTTGCATCGGAATACTACTTTGTTGGGGAAGCTAGCTTCCATTGCCCAGAATACTTCGGATAAAAAGGTATTCTCTTATGCTTGCATCTATGTTGAAATTGATTTAAATAACCCTTTTCTAGATTCTTTAGAGATTTGTATTGGCTCTGCCTCGTGGATTCAACCAGTGGATTATGAGTCCCTTCCTTTTCGTTGTCGCTTTTGTCATGAGTGCGGACACCTTCAATACCAGTGTCCTTAGGCACCCAAAGCAGCTGGGGCTTCCTCTTCGCCTTCTTTTGGGCCTTCGATGGATAAAGGGGATAAATGCAAGGCATTTGTGGCTAAGGGGGGCTCTGATAAGGATGGCTTTATTCTTGTTAAGCAGAGAAATAAAGGGAGGGGTTAGAAGCGGGCCCATAAGGATAGACAAAGTGACGAGGGTTTCAATCGGTTTGAGGTCTTGGACAATCAAACTTTGGAGGAAGGGATCCCTGTTGAGATTTATTCTGGGGCCATGGGTATGGATGTTGGGTTGGATACAGGGCTGGAGTAGGCAATTGTTGTTCAGAATATCTCTCCAGTATTAGAACAGAGGATTTTTGAGCCTCCTGGAGCCTCTACGGATGGGTAGGACGATAATGTTTTAGCAGACTTAGCTAAGGTAGTTTTCTCCTTAGGTAAAGGTAGGGGAGCGTATCCTGCTTTGGGGATTATGCAATGCCCTCTCAAGAAAGGGAATTTTGATAATTATTTGAAAGCTGGTCGTAAGAAGGATGCAGACAAGCTTAAATTTATTGGAGATTTGTTAGTGGAATCTAGTTCTATTAAGACCCTGGAGGCCCATTTCTCTCAACCTTCCTCATGATTATTCTCTCATGGAATGCAAGGGGGTTGAATAGCACCCCCCATCAAAAGGCTATTCAATATTTGATTGTGGTACATTCTCCTGATATCTTTTGTGTTCAGGAAACTAAGCTTCGGGTGGACCTCATGCTTCAAAATGCCCCTCATATTTGGTTTACAGGCTAGTGCTAGTGTATTGGGTCTAAGGGAACCTCTGGGGGTCTGGCTCTTTTCTGGGATCCTCATAAGGTTATTCATCGCTGGTGGATCTCAAGCCAATCTGCTATTTTTGTGGTGGCTTCGGTTTTGGAATCTGGGGAGACTATTTTAGTTAGTAATGTTTATGCTTCGATTGACATTCAGGGTAAAATCCAACTTTGGGATCATATCAAGTATGTTAGGTCTTGTGCACCCTTTTTGCCTTGGATCTTAGCTAGTGATTTCAATGCGGTGTTGAGCTTGGAGGAGAAAAGGGGAGGGTTGCCTAGGCTTGGTCTTGCTTCAGATCTGTTTCAAACTAATGTGGACTCTCTCGCTCTGGTGGATGTTAAACCCTCTAATAGAACTTTCACTTGGAATAATAGATGGAGTGGGTTTGAAGCGATCTCTCAGCGGCTTGATCTTTTCCTTGTCTCTTGCTCTTGGGTTAGAGGTAGCTTGGTTATATCCTCTGAGATTCTTGATTGGTGTGGCTCTAATCATTGGCCAATAAAGCTTTCGACTTTTTCCTTCCCAAGTCCAAAGAATCCTCCTTTCAAATTTCAGCTTATGTGGCTACATGACCCCTCCTTGGGAGATCTTATTGCTAAGTGGTGGCAGGAAGGTGCCCCTGTGTATGGTACAACCATGTATTCTCTGGTTAAGAAGCTACAATATGTCAAGTATCACCTTAAGCGATGGAATAGGTTGTGTTTTGGTAATTTTCGTGCTAGGAAAAGAGAGGCACATGATCGCCTTGTTGTTATTACCCGCCAAATTCAAGATTTGGGTTTCTCAGAGGCCCTTGGGCATGCTAAGGCCTAGGCTCTAAAATTGGTGGAGGAATGGGAGCTTCGTGAAGAGATTTTCTGGAAACAAAAGGATAGAATTGATTGGCTTCAAGAGGGTGATAGGAATACTTCTTTTTTCCATCACTCGGTGCAAGCTCGTCGAAATAAGTGTTTTATTCCTTCTCTTATTAACTCTGAGGGTCTTTCAATTTCTTCACAACAAGCTTTGTCTGGAGAGGCTCACCAGTTCTACTCTAATCTTTTCACAGAGTATTCACTCCCTGCGGAGAATAGGGTACTATCTTGCATTCCCTCTTTAATCTCTCATGATTTGAATACCTCTCTTATTTGCCCAGTGACTTTGTCGAAAGTGGAAGAGGTGGTGCTTGGGATGAATAAGGGGAAAGCCCCTGGTTCGGATGGTTTCCCAATTGAGATTTTTCAAGAGTTTTGGGATATTGTGAAGCTTGATTTGTTGGAAGTGGTTCAAGAGTCTCTTCATAGTAAGCAGATGCTTCGTGCAATGAATGCTACTTTTCTTATTCTCATTCCTAAGAAGGAAGGGGCTGACAGGCTTGAATTCTTTAGACCTATTGTGCTCTGTAATGTGGTGTACAAGATTATTATGAAGTTGATTGCTGAGAGGCTCAAATATTGTCTGTCTGTGATCATTTCTGAGGAGCAAGGCGGCTTTGTGGTTGGTCGTCAAATTTTGGATGGGGTGGTGGTTGTGTATGAAGCCATTCATTCCATGGCTACCTCTCAGGATAGGTCTACGTTTATCAAGTTGGATATGGCAAAAGTTTATGGTAGAGTTAAATGGAGTTTTCTATAGAAGATTCTATTGGCCTTCGGTTTTTCCCCTGAATGGGTGAGTTGGGTTTTGAGTTGTGTGACCTCTTCCTCCTTTTCGGTTATTGTGAATGGGGAACCTTCAGAGCTTTTTGGGGCCACTAGGGGCCCTCGTCAGGGAGATCTGCTCTCACCTTATTTCTTTATTATTATGGCGGAGGGGCTTGGTCGGCTTCTTAAATCCCAGGTTTCTCATGGTTTGATTCATGGGTGGCAGTGGGGGATGGGCTTGCCAACGCTTTCTCATCTTCAATTTGTGGATGACACCTCTCTTATGGGACTGGCTCGTATTAGGGAGGTTGATTCCTTCAGGAAAGCTTTGGATGACTATCTTGCGGCTTCGGGCCAGAAAGTCAATGAGCAAAAGTCATCCATATTCTTCTTAAATACTCCTCATGCCATCCAACAACAGATTGCTGCTATTTTGCGTTTTGAAAATAGGTCTCTTCCCTTTGTCTACTTGGGTATTCCTCTTATTGTTTGCCATCAACCCAGGCCCTCCTGGTAGTTGTTGCTCAATAAGCTTCAAAGGAAGGTTACTCATTGGACTCATCGTTTGTTGTCTATTGCTGCCAGGGTGACTCTTCTCAAGTCTGTTATCCAGGCCCTCCCCACCTATAGGTTCTTTGTTCAACTGGCTCCTATGTATTTCCTTAAAGAATTTGATGCTCTTTCTCGTCAATTTCTTTGGAGCGATAATTTTTTGTCTTCCAAGTGGAGCCTTGTTAAGTGGGAATCTATGTGTAGACCAAAGCAGAAGGGTGGGCTTAGTTTATGCTTTGTTGTTTTGAATGGGAAATCTCTTGTTGCAAAGTTGTACTTGCGATGGTGTACCAATCAACATAAGTTATGGGCTCGTATTCTCAACCATAAATATCTTTGGGGTGTTACTTTTTTTGAGGTTCCTTGCTATGCTCTAGAAGGGAGTGGTTCTATGATTTGGCATACGTTGAAAGTGGGGGAGCAGTTGATTAAGGGTGTGCTCTTTTGGATCTATCATTCAGGGTCATAGGCTCTTTTTCGGTTTGATTTTTGGGATGGTCACCCTTTTATTTTCTCTTCTTGTCCTCACCTCTAGTCCCTTTACGATGTTTTTGTTGCGATTGGTTAGGATACTATGGAGCATTATAAGGTGGCGCAACATGGTGGCTTGGCTATAATTTTTCACTGGAAGCACCCTTCTGAGTGGCCGCCTAGAGGGTCTAAGGGGGATAGGCGGGAGTTGTTCGAGTTTTTGGCTTCTCGTGCTTGTAATTCTCTGAGGGGCCCTGATGTCTTGGCTTGGGATGGTTCATATTTGTTTGGAAAGTACTTTGTGGTGACTGGTTATAAGAAGTTAGGTAAATAGTTGTTTGGAGACATTGAGGTCCCTTGGTGGAAGCAAGTTTGTCACAAGCTATCTTGGCCCAAGGGCAACTTCTTCATGTGATTAGTGGCTCAGAACTGGTGTCTTACTTGGGATAATTTATGTAAGTGAGGTTTTCACGACCCCTCTATGTTTTTTTTATGTCATGGTGGTGAAGAGAGTGTCTCCCATCTCTTCTTCCATTGTTCCTATGCTAGGATATTTGGCATTTCTGGTGGGGGGTGTGGAATACGGCTTGTTGGCATGCTTCCTCTTTGGCAGAGTTTGGGGAATGGTGGGGCAAGGCCCCTGTTTCTACCACCTTTCTTCAGGATACTTAGGCTCTTAGGCCCTTCTTTATTATCTAGAACTTGTGGTTGGAAAGGAATAGGCGGATTTTTCAGGGTTCATCGCTGAGGGCCCCTCATCTATGGTGGAAAATTCTACATTCTCTAGGGGAAACCATTGTGGCTAAGTGTGATATGACTGTGCTGGTGGATCCTTGTGACATTGATTTTTGTAATCATCTTCATCTTCCTCCTTCGCAATGATAGCTCATGCGTAACATATGTAGACATCCTACCCCGAAGGTGAATAGGGAGGGGAAATGGAATCCTCCTCCTCATGGAGTCCTAAAAATCAATTATGATGGCTCTTCTCGCAGAAACCCGGTTCATGCTAGGATTGGGGGTGTTGGCAGGGATAGCTATGGAGAGGTTCATTTTATCTTTTTTGTGTATAAGGGCCTTCATACTAATAATCTTATGGAGTTTCAAACAATTTTATTGGTTGTGGAGTGGGGCAGTCAACTGGGTTGGCAAAAGATCATCTATGAGTCTGACTCATAGGTTGTGGTGAACTTACTGAAAAGGTGGTGTTTGGATGATGTGATTTGGAAACTGGCTTTGATTGTGCACAAAATTCTCACCCTCTGTGCTTCTCTAGAGTATATTACTTTCACTCATATTCCTCAAGAATGGAATGGGGTGGTTGATTGCCTGGCTAAATGGGTGTCAGATCATATTCAATATTGGAATTTGGTGGATAGGGGCCAATTACCCCCAGATTTGTCTCAAAAATTGGATCGCTTGGTTGAACTTGATAGGGCCATTTAATGCCCTTGATTTTTAGTGTTTCTTTGATTTAATTAAAAAATTTACCCTCCTTGATGTTAAATCTTTAAACCAAGCAATAGAGTTTAGTCCAACCCCAAAAATAATTATCCCTAGAAAACTAAACATTGTACTTCTCTGATAAAGAAAAAGGAACATGATTCCTTCAAGGTAAAGTATTTAAAAAAAATTGAAACATGGAAAAAGAACATAGTTACGCTATGTGATTCCTAAGGAGATTAGGATATGAGTGAATATATAAAAAATAAGAAATTTTAATTTGAAATAAAAAATTAAGATTGATAAAACTTCGCTATAGTCTAAGTTTTAGAGAAGACAATCTTATATCATCTACTTATTATTATGACTTTTTGGAAAATAGAATTAGTGTATGCTTTGTTTCTTTTTGATTTCATGTGTGTTAATTAAATTTTAAGCAATAAAGATAAATAACATATTGATAAACTTATGTATGAGAAGTAATATTAATGAAATGTTATTTATGCCATAAAAGAAATATTGACACACTCATAGTATAATAAGAGAACTCATAGTATAATAAGAGAATTTATCTTGGAAAATTATTTTGAGAAAAACATGATGAAAATATCTCACTTTCTATATTATCTCAATTACTTACAATAAAATCAAACATTTTACACTTGTTATTAAGTGTAATCAATATGAGAGTATTGCAACTTAGTATGTGAAAATTCTTATCAATTTTTATAATATAATGGGCATAATACCTTGGAATAAATAGATAACCTATAAAGAGAAAATAAAATTTCTAAGGGTTATTGCATCTAAATCCCCTTATGGGAGGTCATTGGCCACACGTGAGGATGCTACTCCAAACCCCCTAATTTTGGTAGGTTTACATACGATAAGGGGTTTAAAACAAGAAAAGTATAAATGCAACATATAAAAAATATTCCACTTTGTGAATACTTTCTATAGGGGGGCATGCATATAAAGATTAATAATTAAGGGAAACTATGCCATTGGTTTCCTACACTAAGATTTTTTATGATTATTAACAACTTTATCAATGATTCAAAAAAATTATCCAAGGTATTAACCTTCTCCAACAACACATTTTTAATATCAATCATATCTCTAACGAAATGATATCACGCATCAATATGTTTTTTTCCAAGAATGACAAGGTTCTTTCCCAAATAAACTACACTTTGATTGTTCTAATATATCCTTATAAATTTACATACTAAACCGACATCTAAACATAAGATCTATATTGGTACAACTTCCTTTCATGTACTAGTGGAACTTGTCATGTGCCTAGTTATAAAAGTTGAGAGTATAATAATTTACTTCCTCTTCCTCAACCTATCTATTTCTCCACCATAAAAATTTAAAATATTTAACCACTTATAGGTTCTTAGGAATTAAAATATCTCCATCCTAATCAACATTAACAAAATATTATACATATAAATATTTTAGTTTGTCCATATCAAGTCTTCCCTAGTAGAATATTGTATAATTTGAATTGCCACATATATATCTAACTACACATTTATATACTTATTTTAATGTTCCTACCTTGGATTTGACATATATTTTCTCTAAACTTTATTTTCATGGAGAATATATATTTTCCTACATACCATGCCATGCTTTAGACTTCCAATAACATTTATTTAGGAACATGATATATGTCATCAATATCCTCTCATATATTGGTACATTATTTGTAGGTAATTTAAAGTTTACATTAATACATTATAATTACGTGTAATATACTTTCAAAATATTTATTTTATTCATCTAGAATTTTCTTATTTAATCAATATTACATAATTCCCATACCCAAGATTAATTTTATCAAAAATATCCTTTATTTCAAACTATGATCATAGATGAGATTTAGAAAAAATACATAGTGATTAGCTTTAATTTATACAAATCTAAGTCCAAACATGTATAAAATAAAAGCTAATGATGGGAATGTTACAAATCTATACAAATATAATCTAAGAACTTGAAATGGTGATTGGGAATGAATCTGATGATGATAACACTAGTGAGGAAGAGGAGGCAGAGGAGGGAAAAAGTGAGGAAGAGGAGGAGAAGGATAAGGATAAGAATGAAATAAATATTGACATTGAGGAAGAATAGGAAGGTATAGACATAAAACACCTAAGGAAGATAATTTTACTAAACATAAGGTTATGGTGAGCTCAAAGGAGGAGGGGGTCTAAGAATCAATACTCTCCAATGTTTTAAGAATTAGATTGACAATTTGTAGTCCAGAGGGTTAGCCGAATAGAATCAAACAATGAAAGTGATAAATTTAAAGAGAAGATGGCAAATCTTGACAATGCAATGAGTTGCATTATTTATATCAATCATGAGATTATGATTTATATTACTTTTGAAAATGCTACTGGTCAATCTAAAGTCACGAAAATGAAACATAAGAAGGAGAACAACCAAGATGATGTTGATGCCCTAAAGGAGGATATTGTTGGTGATGTTGAGGACACCTAGAAGAAAAATTTGGAGCTTCTTAAGCAATAATGGAATCTAATTAATAGTCCTAAGTATTAGTTCTCAATTGGTTGGTTTTCTTTTTTATTATTTCTTGGGTTTTGGGGCCTATGTGCATGTACCTTTGATGCCTACATTTCATTTTGGTTTAACACTCTAAGATGATTTGCCTTAATGTTTGGTGGTGTTTTCTAGTAGGCTTGTAGGTCTTTTTTCATGCTTGAATTGGTGGGCCTATTGGCCTTGTGTTTTCTTTTCTATTTTGTTTGGGATCAAGGCCCTCCTGCTTTTCTAATAAAAAACAACAAAGAAAAATCTCACCAAATTTAATTTCCTCCACCTAGCCCTAAATATCCCTTTTCTATCAAGCAATATGTGTGCTTCTCTACTTTACCTTTTTCTCTAATTTTTTTCCTAAACACTAATATTTTTTTATTTTTTGTTTTTATTAGACTGCATGAATCGGGTAGCACGACCCCCTATAAACTGCAGTGCGCCTAGTAAACTTTTTAACATGACCGGTGGTGTTGGCGCGACACACCCTCTGGTACCACAGGAGTGGGGGAGACTAGACCTCGTGACCAACCTCCTGCAGCAGGAAATATTTAGCCAACCGAGCTAGGGCCCCCATCCCCCTAAACACTAATATTCAACCAACATGTTTTCTTCCAATAATTTTCATTCCCTAAATATCCTAGGTCACATATTTTTTTCCAATACCTCAATTTATTCATTCATGGCCTTGTCGACAATAATTTATTGTGTCTCTTTTATTAATTTTACTTAATTAAGAAATATTACATTCCTAGATAGGTAATAATGGCATATGTCCTACTTGAGTTAAGGAAATAAAATGTTTCCTTTTCCTCATCATTCCATGACTAATTTCAATTAGCTATCATCAGCCTCATAAGATGCCACCACTATTTGTATTTCTTGAGTTAGTTCTTGTCTTAATTGAAGTTAACCCAATTCCTCTTGAACACTCTTTTTTATGAGTCATCTATCTAAGAGGATATGCATAATTATATTTTATTTTCATGAAGAGAATGAGAAGGCGACAAGATGTCAATTTCTATTAGTTTTATCTCGAGTATAAATAAAACTTCTAATTCCAAAGGTCTGCGGTAGACTTCATATAATTAATTATAGAATACTACATGGTGATAGATCTTATCCATTCAAACCCTTTCCCATTGTGTTTTTTCTTCTATTAATGTCATTTTTTTCATGTATCATATCTATAGGAGTATCAATTACAAATCTCACACTATCGACCTATTGGAGACTCAAAATCTAACCTTTTATAGGAGTATATTGGAGAAAATTTTATAATAGCCCTATTATTTTTAGACCAACTAAGAATTCTATTTTATTTTTATTTCATATCAAGCTAAGTGGAATTTTTCCTTTTTATAATTTTATTGATTTTCCATGTGAACTTTTATAGATAACTTTATTAGGAATTGTGCTCTAGATAAAATCCATGTCCATAATTTCATCCAAAAGGTCTAAACACATGATAATTGATTAACAAATTATTGATATGTGAAAAAATTTAAAGCACCCCACCACCCCCCACAAACAAAAAAATCAATTTGGGTTTGACATACTACACAAATTCAAGAAAATAATATTTTTCTAGGTGTAGTACCTAAGTGCTATTTTTTGGAAGATACATAAATTTGTGAGATTATTTTCTAGAATTTATGTCCCTGATTCTTATAATTTGCATGTTTATCAAACTCTTTTTGAGTAGATCTCATTTCTATAACTTCCAAAGGCATGTTGTGACTCATATGAACTCCTATTTTAGTTCCATTTATGAAAGTAAATATTATTTTTTTTCTTCTCATCAATGATTTATGGTTATTCCTATTCTAAATCAACAGTTTGTTAGATTCATTTATCTGTATTTCTTATGTGAATAAATAAATTATACTGTAAAATTTGTATATTTATATTAGAGGGGATGGTATATGAATTATTTAATATAAAGTTCCACACTTTTGGGGGAGTTTCCAAAAAAAATTCTATTGTAACTTAAAAATATATATATTGTTACATTAAATCACCAAATATATACATTTTTTGGTGATAGGGAATTCAAAATCGCAATGCATAATAGGATATATATTATACTATATCTCCTAAGACTCATTCCTACATCATGTGTATATTTGGGTATAAAAGATTTCATAGAATAACAACAATTATTTAATTTACAAACTAATATGTATTACTATTCTTTTAGTAATTATAACATCGAACATAGCACACTAGAACTTCACATATCCTAATTAGACCATAATTAAGTAGTCGTTTATACATATATTTAAGCCTTCATCCATTTTTTTTGTTTTCTTGGTTAATCCTACGCATGTTAATTTTATAAAGAAATTTATAAAGATTCCTACTTCTTTTATATGGTAACAACTTCTCTAAAGTTTTAGATAACAACTCTTCCATATGCTCATATATGTCTATAGGTTTCACTTCAACAAAATACATACTTACTAGATATTTTTCATCTATTTTTAGATTCTTATCCTTAAAATTTAGATGACACTATTAGGAACATTTTTCTCCTCTCTATAAAAACCCTCCTAAAAATCATCACCTTATTTGGATGTAATGACGGTGCATATAATCCATTATGTCACCCTCCCTCATGTCTATATGATTTTATGATGACACGTCAAGCAATTATCCGTGTGTCAGTAAATCAAATCTATTCATGTTTCAAAATAGAAATGGAAATATATGAACATGTTATAGAAATTATCTTTCCACCTTCATTCCACTATTAGAGAGGAAATAGAGTATATTAACATCATGAGGTTTCTTTCTTCTAGAAGAGAGAATTATTGTCTATGTAGGGGAACCTACTTTAGCACTATTATAATACTATCTCTCTAACATTACTCATCTCATAAAATAGGGGGAAGTTGTTTCTTAGGAGGATACCACTCTCTTTTTTTTTAGGGGGTTCTTTTGTACATTGCGACCTAACATGTAAATTCTTGTTGGGAATCACCCCTTTTGCTTTCTATATTGCAAAATGGAGTATTCGTGTAATATTTTAATGCACCTCCTTTATTAAGTTTTCAAGTAGATAATATTTTTATTCCTAGGTAGCTAATAAGGATATACATGTCATCCTTGATTGATGAAAATTAGAAGCCAACACTAACTCTACTTGTTGAGTTGTCTCATATCTTCATTAAATTTAACTCAACTTATCTTAGACGCTTTCATTGTGACTCATTCATCCAAGAGACAATAAATAATTATATTTTATATCGATGAAGAGAATTAAGATTTTAATTTCTATTTATTTAGGTATTTTATTTCAAATTTAGTATAAGAAATAATAATTTTTATTATTTTTATTGCCAAAGGTCTTTGGTAGAGGGTTTGGGGTTAATTAAAAAATCATACAATCCTTCTTATAGAATTTCTTTTATTTTGAATCTACCTTGGCAACACTTCTAGGATCATCATAACTAGTAGAAATTTAAGAAAATAAAAAACAAAGGTCTTCGGCAGAGGGTTTGGGGTTAATTATTTGTATTGCCAAAGGTCTTCGGTAGAGGGTTTGGGGTTAATTATTTGTATTGCCAAAGGTCTTCGGTAGAGGGTTTGGGGTTAATTAAAAAATCATACAATCCTTCTTATAGAATTTCCTTTATTTTGAATCTACCTTGGCAACACTTCTAGGATCATCATAATTAATAGAAATTTAATAAAAGAAAAACCAAAAATAGATGGATTATATCTTTATGGTTTTTTATTTCTCAAAATAATCTCCTCTAAATTGGAGTATGAATTTATTTACCTTCTATTTAACCTTCTTATATAGATGCATATTTAGTTAAAAATTCTTCATGGAACAATAAAAAATTTAAGATGTTGAAAATAAGGTTTTTATCCATTTCATGTCTCATGTAGAGTTGTATCAACATGAGTAAATGTAGGTGATTGATTCATCAAATAACATGTATTAATTATTACTTATTACTATAATTTTAGTTCTAAACCCATACCATTGAATATACTCCTTAGTTTTTCATCCTCATGCACATTATCCCTACAACTACATTCTTTTGTGGTGTATATATGAAGTTGTTTGTTATATTATTTTTTTATTCACTTGATTGATAAAATTTATATAAAAACATCGATTAGTATATTTCATTAACACCTCTATCTCCTCTATTCATTTTTTCTACAAGACCCTTAAACTCCTTAAATTGGTTTAAAAAATTATAACATTTCTATTATGGGAAAGATACCCATTTTTTCTCAGATAAATAATCTAAAATGACATAAAATAGAGATGAATCTAGCAATGGAATATGGATGAGTCCAAACATGTCACTATGTATCAACTACAAAATCTCATATTATACTATAACAACAATGGAGAACTTTTCCCAATTTTTTTTACCATCAACCTAATGTTTATAGAAATTAAAATATAAGGATTAATCAAAAACTCCTTCAACCACACCTTTAGTGTACAATTCTTGAATATATTTCACTTCTTGATATTTAACATTCTTGTATGTTAAATAATTATAGTCTTAATATGCAACATATTGAATCTAAGTTTCATTTCTCACCTCATGAACAATAGAGTTATTACATATTTCACTCCAAGGGATTTTCTCAAGATGGGATAGTGTTCTAGTGCTAACTGCTCTTATCAAAACCATTTATCATCAAGAAATTTTTTAGCTATATTATTCTAGTATAGCCTACATATCTACAACACTATTTTTTCTTTTGGATGTCAAATCCATGGTTGACTATAGAATATGCAAAACCATGGGAATGGTTTTAACCCTTCCATATTTAAACATAATACTTCATGACATAATTTTTCTATGATGAGTTATCTCCTAATAAGAAACCACCTACATTATAAATAGCATATTCTATGAAACCACATCATCATGGGATTCATTTAAAATGAATAACCTAAATAAATTAATTATGTATCATGACATGTGTGATTACTTTAATATGTTAGCTATACACCCCCTTCTTTTTTAGTGGAAGTGTTTATTTTTGGAATGGCCTTGTATGGTGGATTACATTTTTAGAATTTTCAAATCTACTTTACTTTTTAAACTCTAGTGTTTACCCTAGTTCCAACATTTCTTCATAGATATTCCTCAATATTTTGATTTACACTAGACTTTGATTTTTCTCTTAGCACTTGTATTTATTTTTCAAAATGTTATTTGAAAAATATGGCATCCTTGGCTATAACCTCTATATATATTTTATTCATTTATTGTTATAGCTAGAATGGAATTACCTCCTCAAGTTTGAATTTAGATGATGTAATAATAATTGCCTCCAAGATTAGAGTATGAATCTAGGAAAAACATATCAAAGTATAATTTACCTTCTTCGTCCATTATAACATTAACCAAGGATAATTAACTTACAAAATTGTTAAAATAAGTATCTTCCCTATCACAAATTACATGTTATTCATCCTAAGAAATATGTAATTTTTGTTGAAGAATTTTTTTTACCAGGGACTTTAAATGATGCAAAAAAAAATTCATACTCCTATAGTTCCTTAGTTTTATAATTTATTGATACATTTGAAAACTTAAAAAAAATTGAAAGGTATGTTTGAGTTGAACTCTTCACTTTCTTATCAATATTCATCTAGTCTTCTATGATCATACATGAGGGAATATTCCCTTACATAATGATGAAGCCACAAATGGAGGGTCCAAAGATAGGACTATCCAACCATGAAGCCATCTCAATTTCAAAGAAGCTATCTCATCATCCATGTGTAACTTCCAATACTCGCTATCATTCATCTCAATTTCCTTATTCCTAGTTTGAGGCTCATTAGTGTTATTATTCAAGGAAAAATACTTATAAATTAAGTAGGATATACCTTTCTATTTTCCTTCTCTATTAAGTGGGCCTCCTCAAAATTTGAGGTGGAGGTTCTTCTAAAATATCTATGATATTTATACCATCCTCCTCATAAGGTCCATCTAGAACATCTATTTTAGCCTCAAGTTCAACTATCTAGGACTTTGGTTTTAACTATACAATAGACTTCACACTCCCATATAGTTTCTTAATTAAAGGAGAATGTGTAATATTTCTAAATATTACATTAAAATATAGAATTATTTCTTATTTATAGGATCCCAAATCTTGTACCCTTTCACACCATCACCATATCCAATGAAGATACACTTCACTACCTTATAATCCAACTTTGAAAACTTCTCATTAGATACATAAGCATATACCTTCATAATAAATAATGTGGGTTAAAATAGAAGAAGGAGCTTGGTTTCACCAAAGTGGTCATTGAAGGCAATTCTAAATTAATAATCCATAATTTCAAGGGGGAAGCAGTTATTCCATGGGAGATTTGTGATGTGATGGATGATAGTAGACATAATTTAATGATCTTGAACCTCATTATAAAGTTCAACATTTGTATAGAGAAGGGATTTGGGTTTCTAACACAACTGCACAACGAAGCACTTAAGCATAAAAAATGGGTGTATTGAGAGTTTCCATTATTTTTTGTGTCATATCAAAGATATAATTATTAAGGAAAATATGAGTCATAATTTAATCCCATGTTGGATAATAAGGAGAGATTTACGAACTAAAGGAGACTTTAGAATAGATGAAAAATGATGAGTAATGAAGGAAATTTAAAAGGGGAACGTATTAGGAAGGTCATGGTTAATCATGGTGATATAATTAATTATGAGAGCATTAATGATGGTCTTATTATAAAAGGTCATTTTTATAAAAAGGCTAGCTCAAATTGTGATATAACAATCTTTTCTTGCATGCTTGTCATATACCATGTGTTTTACATCCTTCCTAGCAATTTTTTCAAGGAGGGACTTGGTAATTATGATCTAACTCATAGAAAATATGTTACAAAAAATCATAATTTAAAAAATCTATAGATTGTTCTCTACCTTATTTTCCTTTGGAAGTTGTTATTTTGGTATTTTATTGACAAAAGTCTCATTTTTTATCTAAAATTTAGTAGATACACAGCTAGCTACTCAAGAGTTAAGGTGTCGGGCTTGAGATTGATTAAGTATTTAGGGGGAAATAAAGGTAATAGAAACTTACAATCTATGAAAATGGGTGGTCCTAGGAAGAGAACAGAGTCGATGAACTATGGCAATTTGAAATAGAATGTCAAGCTTTGGGATCCTTATGAAAGAGTCAATTTGGCATCCTTCTTCCAGTCTATACAGGGCTACAATGACACTTTGACCTCAAAATTCATCAACTCATGGTGGGGTGGTTAAATTTTTATTAGCACTATCAAATTTGAGGTTATGCCATAGTGAGAATATCAAGGATTTTTGGATAGGTTCTTTGAAAAGGGGAGAAGCTTAAAATATTCTAGAATGGGTATGCTCGTCTCGACCTTCCTCCTTTGTATGCTATGGTAAGCCTCTTTTTTATGTGTTACCTCATGCTTGAGGGTCGATACATGATTGTGCATGCTTATAATTTTCCTATTCTTAATCATATTAGGCACAATGAGAAAATTAATATTCATTTTTATCTCATTTCCTTACTACAAAAAATAATTTAAAGAGGAGTGTCCCCTCCTTTGCACCAAGGCCTCATGATGGCTCCATATAAATTTGTGCTCTCAAACAACCCGCATGGAAACCCTCCTGCTTTAGGCCATGTTACCCCTCCTAGGAATGTTGTTGTGAACAATTTTAACACTTCTGAGAACTCTAACCTTCCTTCTCTCTATAATCCTCATAAGTCCAATGTCAAGATTGAGTCTATTGATTGTAACCCTTTGTCCTTTGTTAAGTTCCAAGCTTCGAGAAGAAAAAAAGAAGAATTAAGAACTAAGACAAAACCTAATGAACCATCAGTGGAAATGGAATTGTTGAATACAACCCCAGAGAAGAGGAAACATTCCCCTTTAATGCTTGAACCTCCAAAAAAAAAAAGCAAGTGCAAATAAACCCTAAGAATGAAAGTATAATCACCATCACCAAGGATAATGAAGGTGAAAAATAGGTTGTGAATGAAGAGGAATTATGTGTGTCCAATAAAGGAGGGAGGAGGTCAGCTCACCTAGCTAAAGTTTCTTTTGTGAAGAATGGGGATAAGGAAAAAGAGAAAACTATTTCTCTTGATAGGGAGGAAGTGATGCTCTCTTTAAATGAGGAGTCTGGAGTTATGAACAATTATGAGAGTGAAGAGTCTAACTGGGAGGACTATAGTGATCAAGAGGGAGATGAGGAATAGATTGAGAAGAAGTAAATATTATGGAGGAGGAGGATTTTGTGGGAGGTGATGATGGTAATGTGCTTAGTGAAGTGGTGGGTCAAGGCGAGGCTAAGAAGGAGTTTTCTATTAATCCAAAGGATGATATTGATAATGTTTCTAATGATGATTTTAAAAATCAGATAATTATTTTGTAGGTAAATATGGAAGATATGAAAAGTGTTATTTACACTTTGATGAAGGTCATGAATGGCCTCATGAAACATGTTGTTGTTGGTACAGTTTTTGGGCAAACAATGATTAGGAAATAGATCAAGCGGTAAGGGAAGCTGCTAGAAGAGAAAGATGTTGCCAATACAGAGAACACTGACTAGAAGAAGTTTATCTATGATATTAGGGATAATTGTGAGCTTATTTCTACTGCAAAAAAATGATGTTATTTTTCTTTGTTTATTGTTTGGGCTTTTGTTAGCTTAGCTACTATTTTAAATAGTTTAATTAATACTTTTAATTATGTTGTTGATACCATGTGGACTTATTTTAATGGCCTATGGTCTGGTTATAATATGTTTTTAATCTATGTTTTTGATATGGATAAGCGGCTTGTGTGCCTTGATGCTAATTTTACGTTTGGCCTGCATTATCATTATTGATCCTTTCTGGCTTGTTAATATTGTTAACGTTTAGGATTCTTTTATTTGGTTGGCTGTTATTTTGCTAGTCTATTTCTTTGGGTTATTTTTTCTTTTTTTTTAACTATTCTATGGGATCAGGGCCCTTCCCTACTTATCTAATCAAAAAAAATTCTACACTAATCAATAAGGATAAATAAAATATGATCTAGTAGTTTAAAAAGGAAAATATACAAAAAAAATTGTATGCCACAATGACATAATGTTTATCTTGGTTAAGCTCTTTTGGAAAACAAATAGACCCCAAAGATTAAACCAATGTACTCATAATACCAATCCAATTACACTATTTCAATAGGTTCAAACCTTTTTAGGAGAGCAACTAACACAAGTCTATAGAAATTTTGGAAACATAACCCCCTACAAAATCACATCACACTATAATAAATCCTAAGCACAAAATATATAAAATATACAAATTCAAAAACTTAAAATGGTAAACAATAAACTATAGAATAATACCAATCCCTAAAATGTTATGATCCAAATCACCATGAACAATTCTAGCATCTAACTACCATGGTGAGTAAACATGTTAAAAATAAATAATTCTCTTATGTTGTCATAATGCATCATAGCCAAATTACCAACTTGGGTGCTCTATTTTGGCTCCATTACCCCCATTTAAATATTCCTTATGATGCATCATAGCATGCACCATATAGTTGGTCAAAATTCAAGTCTACTATATAACTCCCTATAATCATTCTCTTACATGCATCATAGAATCCATCATAAATAACTCGTACATTTGAAAAAATTATAATAATATCACATGCTTTTACAACATCTTACACATATTACAAGGTATCGAACACATTTCCAAAAGTGACACCTCAAATAAAGATTCCCTCTTTCCCATTAGAGGACAAAACTATAACTAAATACAATAAATAATTAAATATAAAGAATTGGGATGTAATATTAGGATGTCTTTCCCAAAATCTAATACTATTTTTACATGAAGTCATCCCTGTTTAGAGGGGGATGATGATTTCATGATTATGTTTCCTAATACCAAGGTTTTAATAACCCATTTACTTGAGCATATATGTATAAATTCTTTTGATGTTCTCCTCAAAAGTTCCAAAAAATATAGATGCATCAAAATATTGTGAGGAATGATAAGGACTTACCAAATATATCACTATTTATGTGTCATAAATCTTCATTGGTGAAGGTGTCTTGAGTTGTGGTTGTTCAAGTGCTTAAAAAACAGTGTACGCTTAGTTGTGATGTATATTTTTCATGGTTGTGACATGAAGCTCGTGCATAAAAAAATATATGAGCCAATTCAAAATTTATTTCTTGTGCCTTCTCCTATGAATGGAGAGATTTTTATAGCTATTGATTTTGGTGTTGGAGATTCCAATTATTTATTGGTTTGCATTTTTCTCATTGGGAGATGTTGAAAGGAAACTTTACATCTCAAATATTTGTGTTGTGTTCCTCACTTCACCCATTCTCATAATAGTGAAAATAAGCATGAACTTGGGACCAATTTTATGCTCTAGTACAATAGGCTTTCAAGATTTGATACCAAAAATATAATTCTATCCCAACAAGATAATAAAATAATAATTCATAATAATCTCTAGATGATTTGGATCATATAAAATAGTACTATGAATTATAATATTCTTTAGGGAATTTGTTAGATAAATTATGAAAATCCACAACACATTCAAAAAAAATACTCTCATAGGAGAGGGGTAATTGCATAAATATGTTCATATAGAAAATAATAATAATAATGATTCTCATGATTAGAAGAGGATTAATTTCCTTCTAAGCTACCTAGACAACATGAAGTAAGGTGTTAAATTTATGGAACACAATATAATGTGAGAAAATTAACTTATTAAGTTGGATTACTAGACTATTTAGATTATGCTAGAGAACTATAACTACCAAGTCAAGTGCACTAGTTTCCTACTCTACCTCTCTCACTACCTCTCATACAAGGTGAATAATGTTGGTATTTGTGGTTGAGACCAACTTCTTCTAACTAATTTTGTGTGGATAGGACACTATCAAACATAGGACTCATATCAAATGCATGTGGAAGTATAAAATTTAAATTATTTATTCCATTTGCATCACATATTTATGGTTTAATTATTGAGTTACAAAATTAGACCATTTTCTTATAGCACACAATGGAAAGGTACATGTGCTAGTGGTGCATAATATGGAGAGATTTTCAACATATGATTTGCTAAGTGATTGAATGAATTTAATATTATTTGATGAATTTTTAGAGACTTATACTCAAAGGAAACCTAATTCCTTGGATGTAGAAGTTGAAAAACCCATACTTTTGCATTGGGTGAAAGAACTATTGTTATATCTATATTTTTTATGAAATATAATTTTTCATGGTACCAATGTACATGTGTTTACATAATATGGATAGAGATAACAACATTTTGGATCTAAAGTGTAAGGATAGGCTCAAATTGTGTTCTTCCTTAAGGAGTGATAGTTTCCATTAAATTATATTTACACTAGACTACCTTGTAGGAAAACTAATGATGGCCTGATGAACTATTGTAGGTCATGCTTATATGATTATATATCAATGTGTTAGAATATTTTTCTTAATCTATTTTATCTAAAAATATAAAAATAGTTCACCTCAAATGTTGGTAATGTTAATACAATTGACTATTTAATGAATTTTAAAAAAAAATCAACAATTATTTACTACTTTTGTATGTAGATGAGGGGATATGAGGATAAATAGAGTTGATGATGTGATATGAGGTTCAATAGAGCTATCTTTTTAGAAGATAGTGGTTGCAGGTTAAAGTCGCACTCAACCACTTACAATGTTTCCTTTTAACTCTTTGAAATTGTAGATCACTATAGCATGCAAAATTAAGTAGAATTATATAGTACACAAAGATATTTTGATGGACCTATCATCTATGCAATGAAATATGAAACACTTTCCTACTTAATAATATGAGGAAGTATGTTATAATTTATCTATAATCTATACAAATTTTAATAATATTATGGAAAAAAAAATTATTAACAGAGGCAAGCGCTTTTGACCCAGAGCTATGAACTAATGAGGTCACAAATGGGGGACCTCATCACCATATAAATTCTCAACAGTTACACCCCAATGGGGTTTGAACCTTAATGGAAAGAATAATAAAACAACAACTTAACCATCACACCATGCCACTATTGACATTTAAATTAAATAGAAAATAACATATATACAAATTTCACTATAACAAAATACTAATAATCCAATTACATATCCAACTACCTAATTCAACTTAATAATAAATATTAAATATTCTAACAATGAAATTATAGGCCCAGGTTGGCTTAAGATCATGAAATTATACTTCACATAAATTTTTTTTTCATATAATCAACAGTTGTAAGATGTGATGAGCAACGAATTTAATACATATGTCTTCTCCAAGTGATATTTTGGAAAAGTTACAACACTAAATAAATAACAAGAATAAAATAAATAATAGAAAAGCACACAAGAGAGAGATAAACACCAATATACCCTATGAAAACCCTTTTATCAAAAAACCCAAACTCAAAAACATCAAAACTAATGTATTATAAACAACTAAAAGCTACAATAAAATATTAGGCTTTAACACTTCACATAAGATCAACATTCTCAATCAAGGATAAAACCATGAAAGGTATACCTTTATTATAAACAATGATAAGTAATTGTTGCATTCCTCATGAGACCAATCTAAGAACAAATGAGATCCACACATCCTACTTTATGCTCCTAAGTAACTTTTAGCAAACAGCTCAAGCCTCCATGTGCATACACCAAGCTTCACTCTCAATGAGCACACACAAGATGAAGATCAAATAAAATATTATGTATAACCTCCATCACAATCCTTCTATATATAGAAAAGAGAACATCAAGAATGGAAATTTTCACTATTTTTTCTATTCCAGCTTAATTAATGCATTGAAGTGCATCTCAAGATGGGAACTCAAGTTTGATGTTACAACTAAAAACCATTAAAACCTTCAAGGAAAACCAAATGTTCTCTCAGATCCAATTGCCCAAGATGACTTGTCTCACATAATCCCACATTTTATGCTTTTAACAAGACATTTAATAATTAAATTCATTTCTCTAATGTGCTTCCCATATAAATGTATTTTTTGAACGTGTCTTTCATATTAAATTATGACTACATCAAATGTTCCATGTTATTACAAGAGCATCGAACACCAAGCAGTCGCAAACAAGGAGAAGGATTTTATTGAGCTGCATATATTTAAAGAGTTCTTGATTGAACAAAGTGCGTTCTTGGGGCAAGATTGTTATGGAGGAAACCTTTTGTGATAGTGATGGGTGGTTCATTCTCTGCAGCTGGGCTGATTCATCTCTCTTCGGATTAAAATAGTAATATGAGAATGTTGGTGTAGCCAGACCTGTCTAATACTGATAGAGATCTTGATGACTCGGTTAGGCAAGGTGTTTGACCAATTTCAAGGATATTTACCTAGAAACTCAGATTATTGATTCGTCTAGCATCAGCGATTGGCTTACCAGTGACTCAGAAGTTTACTCTCCTCTGTATTTTTCCTATTGCCAGCTTGAGTTTTCATTTACAGCTTGCTTCGGTTATGTGTTTTAACTTATGTATAAGTTTCTTGCAGACCTTTTACTGTATGGTTTCATGGAGGGGCTTGGGCTTCTATTTTCATGGATCAAGCGGTCTCATGAAGAAGAAAAAAATTGTGCTACGGGATTAATGAGAATCTTTTTCAGAAAAATAGGAGCCCCTACCTTTTAGAAATGAATCTTTCAGTGGTGAAATTGAGGTGGGGCTAGAAATTGCCCCTACAGCTTAGGAATTTTTTAGAAAGTTTTTCTGCCACTTGTCTATCACTTAAAATTTTAAATTCCTAAAAAAAATTAAAGATGAGAGAATTTTTATTTATTTATTAATTTTTACCAAAAATATTCGAGTTCGATCCTTAAATTTTGGAGCTCAAACTTTTGAGTTGAATTGAAAAATTGAATTCATGGGACCACTAGCCTTAAAATATTCCTAAAAAATCTAAGCAGCACCCACTGATTTTTTTTAGGAAGCCCCCCTCCATGGGACCATACCCTTAGTGATGTCCTGCCTGTTGTAGCTTTTTTATGGCCTGGTATAGTTAAAAAAAAATTGGGTCGTTTTTGTTTCTTTTGTTAATGTAATTTTAATTTATTCTTCACTTCTTTTTCTTCCATTCACACACAACAAGTTTACTAAGTAATATTGATTTTTTTCTCAAATCAAATCTTGAACTTTACCTGTTCTCTAGGTTACTAAAACAAGATTTTAACAAATCAAAATCACTTTTAATATATATGCAGTCCTCAAGATATTTGTGCTGTTGTATAAAAAATTTGACCTTTTTCAAAACTCACAAAATTATATTTTTGAATCAAACCCCTACTTTTTAAAGTGAGTTATAAAATTTATTAAATCATTTAATTAAAACCTGCTCATAGAAAACCTTTTATTTATATAAGCAATTTAAACATTGCATTTTATCACAACATAATTATAGGTTCAACATAAGGGTTCCTCAATCATGCATGATTTAGGTAGATGGGTCGCACATGTTTTACACGATTCCAACTCACTTCTCCATCATAGAGTGGAAGATAGACATAAATTTTTATCCATGTTACATGTAATCATTAACCATGGTTGACTCACCAACATTAACATTAAGGAAAAGTCTCTAAACATTTCTATAAAATCTTATTAAATCTTGGATAAGTGAATTAATTTTCTTGGTGAGTCCTTTTTTAAAGGTATTAATGATCTTGGTGAATTTATACACATTACTAGAAATTAGTATAAAATTTTGATGAATCTTAGTAAATACTAGCTAAGTCCATTAATTACCATGATCAATCCATTCTTTTATAAAATCAATTATTATGAAAAAGAAAATTATTAACTTGAGATAATTATAAAATTAAAGTTTATCTAAACTATGAGTTTATAAATATCTACATCATTAGTTAGTGCATTACCCCCATATACTCTTACTTTTTGCAATGTTGAAGCAGAGTAGGGATGAAAGCCACCAACAAGGTTAAGGGGAAACACCCCTTATAGGGGTCAAAGGTTTGACACCCGCTTTAGGATCCAAGGACAATAATGTTTGAAGTTTGGGGAGAACCCTTTATAGTCAAAAATAAATTTACTATTGGGAAAACATTGGAGCACGCATGGACTAACTATTTCAAAAATATCATACCAAAATTTAAATATTCTTGACTATGAATGAATCTACACTTGATATTGCCCTATTGGTCAAATAGCTCTATTTCATTCTTGGGATAATAAACACATGATATTTAAAAATCTTTATGTAGCCCAAGATTTATTTTGAACTACATGATTAATTATTAATTAATGGTTATCATGTAATTAGTTATTGATCAACATTTGATATATTAACATATCAACCATTGAGAAATAATTAATCACATGATCCAAAAACTAATATGGGTTGAGTAATGATTTTCAATAACATGATTATTACCTTCATGGAGTGTAGTTAGAACCATAAAGTTATAAAGGAAATCAATATTGATGGGAGTGAAGATTTATTCCTTTACATATTTAGGAAAAAATACTTAATGTAAGTTGATTTGTTTTTTGACATACAATTTTTTCTACAAAATTTATCTAAAAATTAAAGATCAACTAAAGACATTTTATTAAACACTTATAATTCATACATGAACTACAATGATTTATATATTGATCATAAAGCATTTAATCTTATTTGTGCCTCATCTTGTGGCAACAATAGTAGAAGATCCATAGCAATAATTATATAAAGTGGATGTCTTTCATAGATTGCAAACAAGATCTAAAATTCTTATCCATGTAAACTTTTAAAAATATTATTATTACATGAACTCTATGGTACCTATATTCTTTGTAATCATCATATTTGATGTTCTATTCTCTCCAGGTTTTAGAGTCTATGATAATAAAGGAAAAAAAGATTCATATTCGATGGTCTTCATGAAACCATGAGGTTTGTCTACAACTTAGCCTACACTAAGGGACCACAATAGAACACTTAATCTAATTGTATACAACTTTTAAATGATAAGTCTTACCAAATGCTAATTTCAAAGTGAATATGGTGCTAGAATCAACTGATAATCTAATAGTAATGATGGTATGGCCCAAAAAATGTGGGAATGTAATACTAGTGATGAATATAATTAAATTTTATTTTTTGTATTATAAAATTTAGCGGATTAAGCTCTAATCACACATCATTTATTCACCAATTGATTTCAAAAATGTTTTAAAATAATTCTTACACAATTTAACTACCTTTAATCTATTTTTTTTATAGAGTTAATGCATAAATTTAATTCTCTTTGGTGCAATTTTGCCACTAAAAGAACCCTTGTGATTTACCTTGTAATCTTACACAATTTATGAAAGACAGTGCAAATTTTCTATTAAATGATAGTTCAATGGTGTTGCCAATGTTTTTTTTCTCCTCCTCTCTCCCAAATCAAATCTCAATCTAAAATATGCCTGACAAGTCCACTCTAATTAGGATTCTCAATATTATCCACTCTAATTAGGATTCTCAATATTATGTTCTGAGGTTCTTTTTTTATAGGCATAGCCTTCGTGACTACTTTCTAGTTCTTAGCTTCTGTTGTTAACGAATATTCATGAACTTAATGCAATCAGGCATATCCACCATCTTGTGACCTTTTATCTTGTTAGGACTTTCTCTTTTTAAATCTAAATATGGGTAAAAGATGAGAGAACTGTATTTTAATCAACTTCAGATTCTCTAGTGTAAGTTAGAATTATCCATCTTTTAACAATCCTCCATTTTTTGTTGGAATTTCACCCAACTCCCGCACGTCAACTTGGCTCTTACCACGCAACTACGTTGTTACCGACTTCAATTCGCAGTGCCTCGGTTTCCACCACCATACCGCCACTGAGCCTTTCACTGCTCGCAGTACTGTGGTACTCACCGCATTACCGCGGCCCTTCATCTAGCTCTTCGCGATGGCATGATTTACCGCCTCACCACGGCCCCTTGTTTCCTCCTTTGTGGTCTCTCGGTTCCCTCTCTCCGTCCACCACCGCACCGCGGCTAACCGTTTGGCCGATCGCAATAGCGCAGCCAAACCACAGCCCTACGGCCTTTCCTCTCAACTCTTCGGTTTGGCGGTCTCACCGCCACCCTGCGGTCTCTCTCTTGACTTCCCACGGTTGAGCGGTACCCTGCGGCACCGTTGGGCCTTTCTCTCTCCTACCGTGGTCGGCCAAACCGCGGCCCCGCGGCCTTTCCTCTCAGCTCTTTGGTTCAGCGGTCTCACCGCCACCCCGTGGTCTCTCTCCTGACGTCCCACGGATGAGTGGTACCCCTGCGGCACTGTTGGGCCTTTCTCTCTCCTCAACGGTAAAGCAGTTTGGATTTTTTTGCAGCAGTGGTTGTGGTGTCCGAGCTGGCTTCATTTGAATCAAAAAGACGGTTATATAAATCGATGGGACAATGTTTTAATATGACTTGGACTTGATTTTGATGGCATAATTTATTTGCCTTTAATATTGTATTTAATCAGTCTTGTCATGACTTTTGATATATATTTTTGATGTGGTTGTAAATTTTAGAAGGGAATGGAAAAATTTGCTCAAAAGAAACAAAGTAAAATTAATTATTGTTCTGTGTAAAAAATTCATGAATATAATATAATTATTTTCTGTGTAAAATTTTTGTCTCTGCCTCTATTCCTTCAATTTTTACAGTGTATGCATGTAGCTATTACTAACTTGTGAGCGAGAAAATAATGGTAAAATTGTCTTTTATACATTGCAGTACTTGAAACAGCAGGCAGCAAAGCTGAGACGAGAAAACGATATTCTGTGTGAAACACGCAAGTATGTTTTGCAAGTTTTAGCTGTTTTGTATTTGTTGTTCAACTGTTTTTGAAGGCAAGTGACTGATCTGAATCAGTCCTGGCTTTGTATAAGCCATATGCTGGGGAAAGGAATATCATCGTTGAAGGATAAGGAGCTCAAGCAGCTTGAGCAAAAACTTGATAGGGGCTACGCCAGAGTGCGAAAGAGAAAGGTAATATCCAAACTTTCTTACTTTACACCTTATTTAGGTTCAGAACGCCATGGTTGAGCTTAGTCACACCCATTATTTATGGGAGGCATTATGTTATGGTCCAGGAAGAGGCATTGTTTGAGGAAATCGACAGAGCACGAAGAAAGGTCTGTAGAAGTCAGATTTTATTAGTTAAACTTCAGACCACTATAACAGCTGTAGGTTTATAATGTCAATGGAATGGTTGCATTGTTCAGGAAGCCTATATACAGCAGCAGAATGAGCATTACCGTGCAATGGTATGATTTTTTGGGTTCAACAGTATACTTTAGATCTTGATTGTTTAGGTGGTTTATTTTAAATCGTATTAATGAATAGATCTTATTAAAAAAGTGAGTGATTTCAGATGAATTATCTGACCAAATCAAAACTTAGAATGTGATGTTTAAATCCAACCACTTTCGTGAAGCTATTTGACTTTTTATTAATGATAATGGTTACTATCTATTACAGTACTAACCTTTGGCACATTCTTTTTGTTGGCTAGATAATGGAAAGCCAATGCAGCCACGACATAAACATGCCCATACCCCATCCTGAATATGATGGATTACAAACTTTTGACAACTCAAATTTCATACATCCTAATCTCATAAATCTTGCTCACCACTTTTCAAATCACCAGCAAACAGCACTTCAACTGCGGTAAAATTAGTTTGAAGGCTTCTCTTCTTTGCTTTTTCTTGTAATTCCAGCCTTGATGTTGTTTTCTGTGTATTTACAGCTGAAGTTTGAAGGCAGCGGACACATCAATTTTCTTGGAAATATGTTTTAGTGTGAATATGAAAAACCCAATATATGTTATTCCTCTGAACATGGGATTCTGGTCTTCCTTATCAGCTTTGATATACTCACTTGGAGAAGACCTATTTATTAATTTCCTTGCTTATCACAGCTTATAACTGTTAATTATATGAAAACAACGTTCACGTTAGGTGTAATTTCATGATCGTCAAGCCAACCTGGCCTATAATTTCATTGTTAGAGTATTCAATGTTTATTATTAAGTTAAATTAGGCATTTGGAGATGTAATTGGACTATAGTTTTGAATTTTATGAGGAACGTATTGGTTATCAGTATTTTGAAATTTGTATATATGTTATTTTTTTATCTAATTTTATGTTTATTTTGAAGAAATGTTTTGATGTATTTATATATTGATAAATGACACAATTTTGTGTGAAGTTGAGTTGAACATTCTTTTAGAATTTTATCTATCCATACACACATGTATACCTATACACTTATATCCTATTCTTTTACACACACTTTTATGCATTTGTCTTATTTCTTCATTTATCATACTTTCCTATGCACCTACTTCCATTTAGTTGTGTGTCACTAGGATCTATTATCCTATTCTAGGATAGTTTCATAGTCATGACAAGGGCTTTGTAGTTAGAAACTTGTCTCTTTTCATATTAAAATCAAAATTCAAATTTGGTTGATTGGCTCCATTTACTTTCCAACCTTAAGCCAACTAAACATACATTTGACTCAATGTGATGCTATGTGCTAGTACTTAAGAGCATTCAATGCATTTATTCTAATAATCAAGTAAACACACATTATCTCTCATCATAGAGCATAGGAGCAATTACTAGCAACATACTTTGATTTAGTGAAGTAAAAGAAGTAATAAAGTGATATACTTAAGTTATTTTCGTATTATTTTCAATAATTTTTCTTTTTTTTGCATTGATCTGGGATAATTTGGCTCCTTATGATGAAGCGTTGACTCTTAAGGTACTTATATATGCCATAAAGTTCCTAGATATTCAAGATGAGTAGGGTAGACATCTATCTATTGACATGTGTTTGTCATGGTCAACTTCTATAAAATTCACAATGAATTTCATCTCTTGAAAAAAATCAAATTTTGGAACAAAATTTAATGCTTCAAATATCGGGTATTGACTTGTAGTTTGATTCAATTATTTATTGTGAAGTTGTTTGTATCGAGGGATTTACATGCTTAGATGTTTTAAAATAGGGTTAGATCTAGGGAATAACAACATACTTCATATATTCCACCCTAAATAAGTGATTTGTGATCTACAATCTAACTCTAGTTTTTCATTTTGAAACACTTTATAACATTTAATATTCAATATTGTTGATTTATTATTTTCTAGAAAATTTTATGACAAGACAAGAGAATAATAGTCTTTTCACTTAAATAAATACACAAACAATAGGAGAGAAGTCAACATAGCTAGATTAAATGAAGTATTATTTAAATTTTCTAAGCTAAACAAATAAATACTACCATTTTAACCCATGGAAACAAAATAATTAGTCATACCAAATATGTACCTCTATTTGGGACACTTTTCCAATTAGTTTGAGTAAATCAATTAAAGGTCGGATCTAGTGAAAATAGAAAAAATCAATTGAGGAGATCCAAAGACAAAGAAAGGGAGATCTAGAGGTCTCTATTGTTATTGTACATGATCAAAAATCACTCCAATGTCACCCAAAAAATGAAAGAGGGAAATTTTACTTTCTTTTAGATGATATTGGTTAATTAAACAAGACATATTCGTGTTTACCATTTTTTGATGATTCAAAAATCCTCAAGTAAGTAATGTTGATATATAGGAAGGTAAGGAAGACATCAAGATATTTCTTGAAGACAACGGTCAAGCCACCATGCAAAAAAATTGATCATAAGTGTAATATAATTAGATCCTAAAGAAGATCCAGTTGAGGAAGTTGAAACTAATTGTGTGAACTTAGTTGAGAAAACATGTGTTATATTAAGATGTGTTCATTCGTTATGTCCCATGAAGAATATGGTTTATTTAACAATGTATATATTGAAATACTTTATGGTACCTCATAATTATTATAACATATTAATATTTATTAAGTCATTGTGGCTAGTGGTTGTGGTTGTATATTAACTGAAAAATATAAAATTCTACCTTTCCCACCATTGCGATTCCCAACCCAACAATGAGATTCATCACTTACAAGTTGAAAATAAAATATTAAAAATGATATCAAAGGAAAAGGAAAAGGAAAAAGAAAAGGAAAAGGAAAAGAGGAAATGAAATGAAATTGTGAAATAATTAAACTCTTTGGGGGACTCAAATAACTTTATTAGGATTATGGATTCCTTTTTGGTAGTCGATTTATATCTTGACCTATAATCATAGAGACATCCTTGTTGGGTCTATGAATTATGGAATGGTAGGGAGGCAATGTCTAGGTAACTCATAAGGCTAGATTAAGTCATGTAGCTTAATATACAATTACAATATTAATTATTAGTTTACTCAAGGAAAAGGAATGAATTATTTCCACATTCTTTGGTTGTCATGGATAAATAAAGTTGTGTCTTGATTAATAACCATGTGATTCTATGGTTGGCCTTTAGATATTCTTACATAGTATGTGAAGTTGGAAATTTTATATTTATACTTTCTTTTATCCTAAAATTGTTCTAAAAAAATGTCAATTTTTTTTGTATTTCACAACACGCCCCATTTCACTTTGACAAAAAGAGGACTCCTTTTTTTTGGCCTTGAACTAGTTCTTGGTTTCAATAAGTTCCCTAGTTCTAAAATGTATCAAAAGTTTTTAAATGGATAATTTTAATTCCATCTATTCTAAAATAATCAAAAATTTCATAAGTCCCTTTTAGAATCATGTTGAAAGGGGGTCCTAAAAGGAAGAAACTGTAGACATACAAAATTAACATCATATTTCGCCCATCAATTAAAAAAATAAAGGTTAGTCTCTTAAGGTTATCTCCTTAATTAATTAAATCAAATTATTTAATTAATGTCCTAAGGTTCCTCCATTTAATTAAATAAACCCAAATGTTTAATTAAAACTCTTATTCATTTTCTTCTCATTTGGTTTAAAACAAATCTAAAAATATAAATCAAATGTCATATCACCTAATTCCTCATTAAGTTAATCCAATCCTGATTAATTTAATCTAAACCCATGTCCCATCCTCTAGCTTTTCCCACTTGCACCAATAAATCATTTCTTTGATTTATTATTTCTTCTAATTTCCTCCAACTTGGCATCTTTGAGGGAATATTCTCCCAATTTGAATTTTCCCTTCCACATGACTTGTCAATCCAGCAAAGCATTAAATGCTCTTACACATCTCTTACATGTCTCTTACACAAGTCAACTTGGCATTAACTCTCTCCTTTCATCCCCCCTAAACATGTCACTTCATCAAATTCAAATTTCAAATTGGCACATTGACCAAAATGTGCACAACCCTCATCCTCTTACATCTTGACAAGTGACATCTTGTCATTGGCTCATGAATAATCCCACATTCATCCAAATCCCTCAATCTTCTAATCTTGAATCTATAAATGCAAAGAATTTCAACACAACACAACTACAACACAATTTGATACAACTATACAACTTGATGCACAATCTCAACATTGGCTTTGGCATCATCTTTCATTTTGGAAATCTTGCTTATCATGGGGTGGGAAAGGGCATCCTTTCTACATCATGGGGAACACCACTCCCCCTATGGGATTGAAGTTTGAGTGATTTAGGAATAGCTTTCATATTCATCTTTCTTTCATGTTCATCTTGTTAGTTCGATAATGTGGTTATTTCCTTTACATTGCTAAATAATTCCATAAGGAAAACTTTGTCTCATTTGTGCAATATTGACATATTTAACTCGTATTTGTCAATCGTGGATTGATGTAGATTTTATCCCTCCTTCTAGTGCCAAATGTAGATGGTGAAATCTACATTTTGTTAGAAAAACCTTCAACACACACCCACTTTAGTATGGTTAGTATTTTAAACAAGGCAAATAATCAACATCTCTATGGAATAATCCAACATGCTTGATAAACAACATAACAAACTAAATTAATTAAAAGCAAAAAATCATATTAGATACCTATTCTATGGTGGATTGGTGCACCTTGAGTATGTGAAGGATTCCTTTCGCAATCCTTTGACAAGCTAAATGATGAAAATATAATGCTATGATGATGAACAAAATTAGCTCTCAATATGAAGAGAGTAACTTTGCATGAGATTGTGGATGGATTTGAAGAATAGAAGCCTTGAATTTATAGGAGAGATTGAAGAAAGAAGAGGAAAAGTTGAATAATGTGGGACTAATCCCCAACCAATAGCAACATGACCAACAACAAGCATTGTTGGCACAGCAGCAACAGGACCAACAAATGGCATTGTTGGCTCAACAACAAGTGCAAGCATCACTTGCTCAGCAAAGCTTGCAACAAAACCACATCAACATCCCATCTGTCAATCCCACACCTCATAACATATTTACTCCACCTCCCGATCCACAAGGTGATGTAACAACACAAATCAAATTTCTCTCACAATAAGTGCTAGATCTTCAATCAGGGAAGAGAGTCAGGACACTGAGCAACCTGTGCCCCTATCTGTTTGATAGAAGCTTGGCAATGGTACCATTCTCGAAGGGATTCGAAATCCCCAAATTTGATAAATATTGCCGGATGGGAAACCCCGAAGATCACATCGAGTTTCAAGTACATTGCATGAAAGTTGCCTACAATGATAGGTATCTAATGCGGCTATTCCCTCGAAGCTTGGCTAGTGACACTATTGAATGGTTTTCTCGTCTGCCTATGGGAATCAAAATATTTCGAGAAATCAAAGATGCATTCCTCCAAAATTATGCATTCAACATTTATGTGGATGTTAGTTTGGAAGAACTTGTTGGGTCTCAAAAATGCAGGTTTGAACCATGAGAGGTTGCCAAACTCTCACAACGCTTTTGGCCAACTAACAAGGCCAATTGATGCAATTTTACCTTCTACTCTTCAGACTCTGCAAAACCTAGGTGGGTGCACCTATGTTTATGTTGCAGATTTAAGATGAATTCCCTATTGAACAGTCTATCCAGAATGGCAATTAGGCATGGATAGACAAAAGGACACTACAACTAATCCTATCACTCAAATTAAATGAAAGGTTTTTGAATCAATCCTTTATTTATAATGAATTTTTTACTCTGGGATATGGTAGATCAGTGCCTTCTTTCTATGGGGCAATGGAGTCAAATACTATGAATTATGTGTTTTCCATCTTTGTCTTAATTCTAGTTGTTTGGAACTTTGAAAAATGAAGCCTAATGACTGGCACATGACTTCATTAGTTTATGGCTTGCATAAATAGTGCTGGAATATTTTCCTACCAAGTTCTTCTTCAACAATCCAAAACAAATCCTAAGACCACTGTGATTTATTAAAAGAATTTAATTCTGACATGTAGAAACCAATTAATGAAATCACACAAAGTGAAAAATTGCACCTTGATAAACCAAACACATGCTTGACATATTGATTTAAACAATAAGAGGACTTGCAAGTTGGAAATAACTAGATAAGAAATATAAATAATTATAACACAACAACTGGACACAGAATGAAATTCATCAGTTCAAAATAATTTGTCCATTAATTCTGTTTCCAAAAGGTCTATCATTTTTACATTCCTAGTCTGAAAAATATGACTCCTCCTCCCCCCCCCTTGCAACTGATTTTTCCAAATTATTTATACATTACATCTCAAGGGTCGTGACCCTTCAATTTTTTCGTTATGGTCGTTTACATTCCATGGCTGAAACAAAATATTTAATTAGTTGCCTATCGACAAACTAAATATTTTAAACTATAGTCGGGCTTTTAATTTTACATTATACATTTCCTGCCTTTTAAATTTCATTTTACGCCTTATTGTGAGGTCTTCATTTATGCTTACCGCTCTAATGCGGTCAACTTGTTGACTGGCCGTGGTAGAGCAGTGGCCCATTAACTGTTACCCTTGTCGTCTACCACATTACCGAGGTCTACACTTTGCCTTGTTGCAGTACCGCAGTAGCCGCTCACTAACTATTATGCTCACTTCTTTTTTTTTACTGCACCACCACAGTCTCCTCCTTATCCATCCATGGTAGCGCGGTAGCCGCATTGCTAACTACTAACAATTTACCACCATCACCGTGGTTAGTGTCTTGGCTACTCATGGTATCGCAGTAGCCACTAATGGTCATCTTCACTATCTTCATTAAATGCTTCCTAGCTAGTAACTTACTGCCCACCACACTACCGCGGTCTATGTTTAGACCACACGCAGTGGCGCGGTAAACATTTACTATTACGCCGATTGTTCACCATTCCAATCCACTGCTTGCTTTGTTGTTATCCGACTATTTCGTGAACCACTACTGCCATACCACGAGCCCCCTGATGGGAGGCTACGCTAAAGCGGTAAGACATAAAAGGTAATATTAAAGCAACGGAGTAAGGTATTTTAGCTTTATAATAAGTGGTGAATGAATTTTTTATGAAATTTAATGAAATATAATGGAACATAAATGGGGGATAAAGTATAGAAGGCGGTTAATGACTTTTATGGGAAAGATAGTGAAAATATAAGGCATGAATAAATAAAATACCTTAGGGTTTTGATGGAATTTTATGGAAAAGTAATAGAAAAACCCTAGGAATTTTTATGGAAATTTTGGGTTCTAACAGTGGCTTTTGCTGGGGATGAGTGATTTTGCAAATCACTGCAAGAATCCAGAGTATCTACTGGGAGAGCAAACCAAGCAAAGGAAATGATAAATGAAGGCAATGACAAATGGAGGGAAAGAACAGATGAATGATATGGAATATGTAGCAAATGGAGAATGGAAAACCCTAAGCTACTGTGCATGGAAGATAATTTTTAAAGAGGCATTGCTAATAATTTTCCATGCACTGGCAATCCTTAATCCTCTGTACCTTCTTTGGTTCAAAAACTCAAACCACAAGGAATGGCCCTAGGCCACCCCAAAAATAAAAACCTGCACTTTCCTCTGTCATAAAGTTTGTTCTGATTAGAGCTCATCATATTTCTTTTGAAAATATCCATTCCACCTGCCTTGCAACATGTACTTCCATTGAAAACCTTCAGGAAATCATTTCATTCAACCCAATTCATATTCATTTTACCATTTTTCATTTCATCATTCTCATTATCATATAAAAAATACTTATCATTTTCTCTATACAAAGTGTACCCAAACTCAACAAAACATTCATAGGCATGCTCACTGTCATATGTTGTTGAATGTGCCTACAACTGCACTAGGACTTGAAAATTTGAATACTCCTTATGGCAATCAAAAAATTCTATCTCATTAATATTCTATGAATCAATCAAATCAGAAATACTGTCCAGTTCTTCCCCATCATCAATAATTATTGACACATACTCTTGATCGAGATAGTCAGCTTGACACATACTTGAATCAACAAATTTCGGACATCCATCATCAATAACATGCAAACCAGTATCTCTATATTACAGGCATAAATCATTCAATTCACATACCTCTTCCTGGACACAAACAAATTCATAATCAGCTTCAATATTTTCATCACTGTGAGAGATGGACATGGAACCATTTGAATCACTCCACACGATATCTTCATTTTCAAAGCATATATATGCTGGGACCAAAGTCTTGGAACCATCTTCATGTGCATACTTCTGGTATTCCAAAGTTAACAAATCTGAAACTTGCTCACTGTTGAGTGAACAAGTCTCTGCTTCCATATCTTCTACCATGTCTCCTACCTCTTCTTGATCTTCATAATAGCTGCAACAATCATCCTGTTGAAGATCAATATCCACTATTTCATCTTAACAATTTGACTCACAATCTATTATGCAATAGGAACTCTCCACATCTTCACTGTTAGACAACATGATATCTTCTTCTACTGTATCTTCTGAAAAATTACTAGTAGTAACCACATCCCTTGTCCCAAGAATGGAGTCAATAAATTTATTTACTACATCAAAGGCTTGTTTTTTTAATGATTCTGACCAATAAATTGATTCAGGCTCTGATGCTCTCAAAAATTGTGCAACAAATGTGGGTCTTATGGGCCTAAAATGAGGAGGTAATTTCATATAGACATCTACCATCCTATTGTATAAAAAACTCATAGATTCTCCCTTATATCTCCTTATATCAGAAAAAACATCCACAAGATTTTTGCCTCTCTCTTCAATTTGAATATATTCATCAAAAGTATTTTTTTGTGAATAGAGTACATTACCCTTTTTTTCTAGAGTTCACCTCAGTTGCATCTTAGGGAACTTGTGGTGTCCAAGATCTCTTGGCACTTGTGTCTTCATTCTCACTGTATGATGGCCTATTTGGTGATGTATTTTGAGCACCTTTGACTCCTAATTGCAGCAATTGTTGGTTCACTTGTAGCCTCTATTGTCTCAATTCCTTCAATTTTCTTATTGACTGTTGTCTTCTCTCTCCTTCTAACATCTTGAAAAAATGTGATAGTTCCACAATATCCATGCATTATTTATCAAATCTAAAACAAAGTCGCCACCTCCTTTTCCAAAAGTAGGAAAATGAAATGGATTGCTTTGGTTTGCCCCCAGCGGAATCTCCAAAAAATGTGAAATCTTTGTTGACTCTAAAAATGGAGAGGCTGAAAATCTTCTTGAGTAATCCCCAGCAGAGTTGCCAATTTGTTGGGTCTCAAAAACCTAGGTTTGAACCATGAGATGTTTCCAAACTCTCACAACGCTTTTGGCCAACTAACAAGACCAATTGATGCAATTGTACCTTCTACTCTTTAGGCTCTGCAAAACCTAGGCAGGTGCACCTATGTGTATGTTGCAGATTTAAGATGAATTCCCTATTGAACAGTCCATCCAGAATGGAAATTAGGCATGGATAGACAAAAGGACACTACAACTAAGCCTATCACTCAAATTAAATGAAATATTTTTGAATCAATCTTTATTTATAATAAATTTTTTACTCTGGGATATGGTATATTAGTGCCTTCTTTCTATGGGGCAATGGAGTCAAATACTATGAATTATGTGTTTTTCCTCTCTGTCTTAATTCTATTTGTTTGGCACTTTGAAAAATGAAACCTAATGACTGGCACATGACTTCATTAGTTTATGGCTTGCATAAATAGTGCTGGAATGTTTTCCTACCAAGTTCTTCTTCAACAATCCAAAACAAATCCTAAGACCACTGTGATTTATTAAAAGAATTTAACTCTGACATGCAGACACCAATTAATGAAATCACACAAAGTAAAAAATTACACCTTGATAAACCAAACACATGCTTGACATATTGATTTAAACGATCAGAGGACTTGCAAGTTGGAAATAACTAGATAAGAAATATAAATAATTATAACACAACAACTAAACACATAATGAAATTCACCAGTTCAAAATAATTTGTCCATTAATTTTGTTTCCAAAAGGTTTGTCATTTTTACATTCCCAGTCCGAAAAATTTGACTCCTCCTCCCCCCCCTTGCAACTGATTTTTTCAAATTATTTATACATTACATCTCAAGGGTCATGACCCTTCATTTT
>CM021102.1:309579918-309812112 GCA_007115665.2 Sequoiadendron giganteum
TCCAATCTTGTGCCAATTTTAAAGCCAAATGGGGGCATTCGTATCTGCTCTGACTTTAGAGACCTCAACAAAGCATGTCCTAAGGATGAATTTCCACTACCCAACATTGACATGATAGTGTACATGACATCGAGACATGAGATGCTATCACTGATGGATGGATTTTTAGGGTACAACCAAATTACAATCACAAAGGAAAACCAACATAAAACAGTATTTACATGTCCATGGGGCACCTACTATTGGAACATGATGCCATTTAGGATGAAGAATGAGGGAGCGACATATGAAAGGCCCATGACACTAATTTTTCATGACATGATTCACAAAACTGTGGAATATTATGTGGATGATATATTGGCCAAGTCAAGGAAAAGACAGAATCACATAGCAGCTCTAAGTGCCATCTTTCATAGATTGGAAAAATATAAGGTCTGTCTCAACCCAAAGAAGTGTGTCTTTGGAGTACAATCTAGAAAACTCCTAGGATATATAATATCAATGAGAGGAATCGAGGTGGATCCTGCCAAATTCAAGGCAATCCTCAACATGGAAGCACCTAGGACACTAAAGAAGCTGGGGGGTCTACAAGGTAGGCTCTAGTCCATCTACAGGTTCATAGCATAGTTAGCGGATAAACAAATCCCATATTCACATCTACTCCACAAGGGAGTAACATACAAGTGGTATGAAAAGTGTGATTAGGCATTTAGCAAAATTAAAGAATATCTACTTATGCCACTTGTATTAATGCCACCCATTCTAGGAAAATCGTGTTGATTTTATACATGTCAGCAACAATAGCTGCCCTCGGTGCTCTTTTAGCTCAAGACGATGAAAATGGGACAGAGAAGGCCATCTATTATATCAGCAGAACAATAGTAGGGCATGAGCTCAACTACACACCAATAGAAAAATATTTCCTAGAAGTCATGTTTGAGGCCAAAAGTTTAGACACTACATGTTGGCTCATCAGATCAAGTTGATTGCAAAGATCGATCCCCTAAAGTATATACTGTCAAAGGCAATGCTCACAGGAAGGATGGCTAAGTGGGTCATGATACTATCATAATATGACATTGAATATTTGGAGCAAAAATAAATCAAAGCACAGGTCATTGTAGACCAACTAGTAGAGGCTCCAATCTATTCAAAGAATCCAGTCATATCAGAGTTTCCAGACGAATCCATATTTAATCTCAACATAGCCGATCATTGGAAACTCTACTTCGACGGCTCATACACACTACATGGATTAGGAGCCAGTGTTTTCTTCATCACCCCATAGGGGGATTGAATTCCTAGATCCTACAAATTGGCATTCCCCGGCACTAACAACATTGCGGAGTACGAGGCTTTAACCATAGGTCTCAAGATTGTAACACAGTGGCGGATCATGGTACTAAAGGTTTATGGGGATTCACAACTTATTATTAACCAAGTCAATGGCGAGTACCAGACTAAGGATGAGAAGTTGACACAATACAAGAAGCTAGTAGAGAGCCTCAAATAATTGTTTATTGATATCACCTTTGAGCAGATACTGAGGGCTAACAATAGAGTAGTTGACGCCATGGAAAAAATTGGATCCTTACTAGATATCCCTCGCAATGTCTCAAAACATGAATTCTTGGTTGAGGAGCTTCTCATACCCACATTCGAGGTACCAGAGTTAGAATATGTGTGCAAACTCATTGGTCTCGGTGATCCCTGGTATCATGACATCTACACCTACTTGAGAATGGGAGACCTCCCAGCTGACATAACCCCAAACCTTAAACAAGCCTTTGTCAAAAATTCCACCTTTTTTGTCATTCAGAGAAACCCTCTATCGTAGGAGTAATGAGGGAACCCTATTGCATTGCTTAAATCCTAAGGAAGCCTTGACTACTCTAACTGAGGTCCACAATGGAATTTGTGGTTCACACTCGAGTGGTATGACCTTGACTAAGAATCTTTTGAGGATCGGGTACTACTGGCCAACAATGGAAAGAGAGGCGCATGACTTTATCAGAAAGTGTTTATAGTGCTAGCAACATGGAGACCTTATCCATGCACCAGCTTAGGAACTCCATCCTATTGTTACACCTTGGCCCTTCTTACAGTGGGGGTTCGATCTCATCGGAAAAATCACACCCACCTCATCCAACGGCCACAAATTCATCATCATCACCACAAAATACTTTACCAAGTGGGTTGAAGCAATTCCAATGACCTACATAACTAGAAAGAAGACATCAAATTTCATCCTGAACTATCTCATTTTCCATTATGGTATCCCCCAATCCATTATCTTTGATAATGGGACACATTTAAAGAATCAGGATGTCCATGACTTATGCCACAAATTCAATATCCAACATCGCTTTTCCACTCCATACTATCCCCAAGGAAATGGCCAAGTAGAAGCCACTAATAAAACTATCCTAATTTTTTTGAAGAAAACAGTCAATGACTCTGGTCATGACTGGCATCTGCAGCTAAATCTTGCCTTATAGGCCTACTGGACCAGCATCAATATGCCAACAGGTGCCACCCCATTCTCCCTAGTCTATGGATCATAATCCATCCTCCCAATTGAGACTGAGCTCCCATCATTAAGGATATCACTACAGAACCTCATTACAAATGAGGAATATCGGGTTTCAAGGTTAAATGAGTTGGAGTTATTAGATGAACAATACATGGATTCCCTCAACCATCTACAAGTCTATCAGAACCGCCTAAAGCGCAACTACAACAAGAAGATCAGGAGATGCACCTTCCAAGTCTGTCAACTTATGTTGAAAGAGAACCAAAAGAATGTGTCGAACCCAAATAGCAAAGGAAAATTTGAGCCCAACTAGTTGGGACCTTTCATCATCACAACAAGCTATAAGTCAGGGGCATATCAACTGTCAACACTAAAAGGTGAGCCTCTGCAGGAGCCCCTAAACAACTCCCATCTCAAAAAATTGTATGCCTAAAATCTTGCAAGGTATGGAACCGATAAAATACAAAAATACAAAAATCAGAAAAAATTAGAAAAAGTATTGAAAACATTAAAGAAAAAAATCATCCTCTAGTGAAAACCACTTCGATGGCACTTTGGACAAGTACATTGGTGAAAACCTGCCAAATAGGTTCCAAGCGTAAATAAAGCACTCTCCTTCCATCAGGATCTTCACAGCCTTTTCCACGCACTCACTTATCCATTACATTCCATTTATCCTTCCACCATTCGTTTGCATCTACACCATAGCTTGATCTTGTGCTTGTATCATGTTCCACCATATTACTACTTGGCATATTCCTAAGGTTATTTTGTCTTCCCTTCATTGAAGTATTCTATCGCACCACATTGGGGGTATGTTCTTATACCTGCATCGAATCAGATTCGTGTATATTCTTGTGATCTTTCTAAAAAATCCAAAAACATTGAAAAAATCAAAAATCAAAAACATTCAAAACATCAAAAATCCAAAAAAATTCAAAACATTCAAAAAATTCTTCAAAACTCAAAAACATCCAAATCATGTCAAAATCCAAAAAATCAAAAAATAGTCTTCAACCGAACTACATCATCTCTGAGCTTGAACATAGGCAAGGTTGATCTTTGATCATCCCCTAAGACATTTTAGGTCAGTCCTTTAGGCGTTTGTTGCATTGGCAATCTGTTTGTCCATCTATTTCACACCCTGGGTCAGTCATTTAGGCATCTATCGCAATGGAAATCCATTTGCACATCTATCTTTTCATTGAGTCAAGTTTGTCATCAGTCAAACTACATGGTCTCTATGTGTATAACATAGGCAAGGCTAATCTATGGATTAGCTCCTGAGACCCCTAGGATAGGTCTTTAAGTCAGTTTTTTCGTCATAAATTTTGAAAATACCAAAAGCATTTGTAAAACATCACAAAATTCAAAAAATAGCCTCAAAACATTTTCAAAACATCAAAAACATCCAAATATTTGAAAAAACCTAAAATAATGCTTTGTCTCATATTGGTTTCACCCACAATAATCACTGTTCATAATAAATCAAACACCGCCTTCATCCTTTGGTAAGGTAATCAAAAGAAAGTCTAGCAGGTTCTAAGGTGAAAGCTTAATCGTCAAAGCCTCAAGTCTAGATCAATAAGATGACAAGTTGATCAACTCAGATTATCAATAGCTTATCATCCAATCAATCTCATCAAAACCTTGATCACAACATGTCCTAGGAATGTGACCTTTCAGCGATGGACATTAGCATCAGGTATCACCATAGTTTAGTCTTTGGCTAGCAGTATGAAGAACATTAGCTTGTTTGTTTACTTTATCTTGGTCTTTTTTTGACTTATCTTATTTCGCGCTCATTCCAAGGACCTCTCGATGATGTCTAAATAGAAATATTTAGAGAGAAAGGAATGGAGCAATGATCATTATCTTTGTATATGTTGTTCTTGTTGGATATTCTTGTAAAATAAATTCACCATATGTACTTTATTTTTTCGTAGGGAAGGTGTTTTAGGTGTCTTGTTGACCACATAAGAAGGCTTGCCTTCTTATTTTTTGGTTTGAGATGTTTAGAATATTTGAACTGCTTTCTGAATAAGGTTTTGTTTGTCAGGTGTGAACAAAAGTACTCCTATCTATTTGACAAGTCAAATTTCATCACACTAGGCGCAATGCCATCCTGGTTCTTTATACCTTGATGCATTGTACCTATGTGTGTTATCAAACATAAAGAAGGGTATATTGTTTGTCTCTCCCATCCTTGGATAAGAAATACAACATCATCATTCATCATCATATCCAATAAATTCTCAACAACTAATGGACTTGTTGGACTCATGCATCTTCTTGGATTCAAGGATTGATCCCTCTCATTCTTCTATCCTCTTTCGCACTAACAATGCATCCATCCTACATCCATCATGCATCCACACTTTCATCTTGCATATCATCATAGGACAACATCATCCATCTCACATGCATTGCGTAATCATATAAGATGTTTAAAATAATATAGATTTATTATTTTAAGCATCTTAAAAACATCTCATTTGCATCATCATCTAAGTTGTTTAGGATAATATATATTTATTATTCTAAGAATCTTTAAAAAATCTCATTTGCATCATCATCTAAGTTGTTTAGGATAATATATATTTGTTATTCTAAGAATCTTAAAAACATCTCATTTACATCATCATTATCATATAGATCAGTTAGTCATAACCATCCATACATCCATTTTGAACCTCTTTGTCACGAGATCGACCTCAAATCGAATATTTTTGCTCGATCTCTCAAGGGGGAAATGTACTAACATGCTTCTTTTCGCTAGGGCATCTGAAAAAATCAAAAAAAAAATAATTTCAATGTTGGTGGCATCATTCTTTGAACCAATGCAACAAGTACATTGCTTCAAAGAGGGACAAAATATAGACATACAAAATTAACATCATATTTTTCCCATCAATTAAACAAATCAAAGTTAGTCTCCTAAGGTTATCTCCTTAATTAATTAAATCAAATTATTTAATTAATGTCCTAAGGTTCCTCCATTTAATTAAATAAACCCAAATGTTTAATTAAAACTCTAATATTCATTTTCTTCTCATTTGGTTTGAAACAAATCTAAAAATATAAATCAAATGTCATATCACCTAATTCCTCATTAAGTTAATCCAATCCTGATTAATTTAATCTAAACCCATCTCTCATCCTCTAGCTTTTCCCACTTGCACAATAAATCATTTATTTTGATTTATTAAAAGGTCTATTTTCCTCACAAAGCATATTCCTTGGAATATGCCCTCATTAACTCCCTTTGTTTGACTTTTTTGTCCAAACAAACTGCTCCCTAAATCCCTCAACCATATGCATTTAATGTTATTTTCAAATTTTAAATGGGCACATTGACCAAAACTTGCACAATCATGGTCCATTCACATACTGACAAGTGGATCTTTCCTATTGGTTGGGGATTAGTCCCACATTCTTCAACTTTGCCTCTTCTCTCTTCAATCTCTCCTATAAATTCAAGGCTTCTCTCCTTAAAATCCATCCGCAATATCATATAAAGTTACTCTCTTCATATTGAGAGCTAATTTTGTTCATCATCATAGCACTATATTTTCATCATTTAGCTTGTCAAAGGATTGGGAAAGGGCTCCTTCACATACTCAAGGTGCACCAATCCACTATAGAATAGGTATCTAATATGCTTTTTTTCTTTTAATTAATTTAGTTTGTTATGTTGTTTATCAAGAATGTTGGATTATTCTATAGATATTTTGATTATTTTCCTTTTTTACAATACTAACCATACTAAAGTGGGTGTATGTTGAAGGTTTTTCTAACAAAATGCAGATTTCACCATCTACAGAAACAAGTTGGTAGAATTTTCTTATCCAAGTGAAGTTATTATTCACATCATTTGAAATATATTGATGAGCTAATAGATCCTGTAAAGTATAAGTAACATTAAAATGGCTTATATTAGGTTAGGCGGAAATTTGATGCCTTATTGAACATAAGTATAAAAACATAAAAAACTTAACTTTTGATTCTTCACAAACCTTGAAAATTCAAAAGGTGAAATTTTGATCCTCTATTGGATCCCCACAAGACTCTTACCCTGCATGAACATTAATTATTCACAAACCTTCCTCATGTATTGAATTTCAATTCCTCCAACCATTAATCCTAAACTATAAGGTGAATTTTGATGACTTGATCTATACATTATCATCATTTGTGCAAAAATGAGAGCTCTACAAATTCAATGAACAAGTAAACTCATGAATTTGGGAAAGTGAATGTCATTTTTGAAGGTAGAATCATGGAAAATAAGTGAGACTAGAGTGAATATATAGTGGTCATAAGGAATAAAAGGAAATATTCACAGGTGAAATACAAATCAATTATTAAGTACCCGTTCAATTTTTTAAGATTTTTTGGTTAACCAAAATGATAAATGTATTAAAAGATGTGAATTTTGTGGTAAAATAAATATTTCATTCTTGCACTAAGTAATTCCAACAAATCTTAGAAAGATGATAATTTGAGTACAACTAGGGAAAGGTCATCATTCAAATCCTAAAGTTTAAAAAATAATTGAACAAGATGATGAAAGATAAGCATAGATAAATGAAACCAATTAGGGAAAATTAATATGGTTAAATCAAAAACCTCATGATATATTTTTTAAGAAAAACCTAATTTTATTATCATAAACACTTTCATCCAAATATTCTTGTCAAAAATTGTGTCCTAGGAAAACCCTTTTAGAATGCAAGCTTCACCACATTCAAAATTTCATTTCCACACCTAAGTTCCACACTTTAGTAGAGATTCAACTGACATTTAAACATAATTTTGTTCACATAAAATTTCACTTTCAATATTTTTCCTACAATTCCTTTTGGAAAAAAAATAATATGTAACTAAAGTGCACTTCACTCTTAACCAAAATTGCACTTCCAATGCAAATTCTCATTTGAAATAAATAAAAATTAATGATTTCTCACTAGACTTGAAGATTAAACACATTTAGTACTAGATGATTTTATTTTGGATTTTTAGATACTAATGTCTTCTAGAGTAAAGCTATGAATTATGAATCCAAAGGATTTAATCCAAATTAAATATTATATTAGGGTATGGTAAGATCTCAGACACTAATTTAGGACATATCAACATATTATATTTTAGAAAAATAATGGCTAGTGCAAATTTAACTAGAAAATCCAAGAAAATAATGAATAGATTGGACAAAGCTATAGGATTTCCTACCTATCTTCAATGTCCAGAGTTTATTCTTGAATGTGCTAAACATTATAAATCTTAATAAAAAAATCAGTGATTGTAGAGGGAATAATTGTGATTGATCTAACCATAGATGTCATGTAAGGAATACTTTCAATATTCCATTATGCAAGAAGGTAGGTGTAGATTGGGTAAAATTCAAGGGAAAAGCTTGAATCGGTGCTAGAAACCATAAAAAATTATAAATTCAATCTATGAAGACCCTAATCTAACAATGAAGCACAAATGAAAATATAAATCAAAATAATGAAACAACAAACCTCAATTCTTATGCCATAGTTGAATCATCTTCATTACTCTTCTCCATTTTTCTTTTTTTGTTCTCAGATTTGTAGTATGGAATGTATTTGACAAGCTTGATGTGTAGTATTAAGATCTCAAGATAGCAATATGATAGAAAAAACTTCAAATATTGTGGTTCTTAAGATGAATGATATGAGAAGAAAAATATTTAAGATTGTGGTTAAAGTTGAAATAAAGGTGATGGCTTTCTTTTATATAAATCCTAATTCAAATGAAGGGTGTGGATTGGATGGTGAGGTATGATGATCAATGGATGAGATTATTTGAGAAGAAAAGAGATAAGGATGAGAAGTATGGATCAAAACTCAAGAAATTAGCTGATATTTAGGGCATAGCTAAGAAGAAATAAATTAACTAATAATAGCAATTATTTAATTTAAGAGGGGGGAAACGAATAATTAGATAATTAAAAAGAATTATTTAATTATAGAAGAAAGGTGGGATGTGAAGTATTAAATAATTCAAAATAATTATTTAATAAGGGATGAAGGGAAATGGTAAATAATTAAATAATTAGAAACAAATGTATAATTATAGAGGAAGGTAAATGATAAATAGTTAAATAAGTAAGAATTTATTTAATTATGGAGGGAAAAAGATAATGAATAATAAGATAATTATTTAATTATAGAAGGGAGGGAAAATGAAAAATGAATAATTAAATAAATGAAAATTCATTTAATTATATAGGGAAAAGGGATGATTAGAGACGTAATTTAAATAAATTGACATTTATTTAAATTAATCAAAAGAATGAAGATAGAGTGATTTAATTAAATAATTAAAAATTATTTAATTAATAGGAGAAGATGACTTTAAGAAATAATTAAAATTATTTAATTATGCAAGAAAGAAGGTGACTTAGTGATAAAATGTTGCTTGCAAGCTCGGGACATTTTTTAGTGTCTACATTTTACCCCTCTAAATGATACAATATGATTTTGAGCATTGTGTCAAAGAATAATTAGGAAGATTTGGCTTAGGACCTACCCCAGTGTGCCTCAATGGTTGCAAGATAGGATGATGCCCCCTCGGGAAAATTGACAATTTTTAAAAAAATTCCAAAAAAAATGGCAATTTTACCGATAAGCTAATTTGATAGGTGCAAATGCAATAGCGATGAAAAACTAGGCTCAAAAGTTGATCTAGGGCTTGATATTTATGTTCAAAGGAAAAATTTAAAGCAACCAATTATGAAGGTAGGTGCCTTATTAGTTCAAATTAGGTTATAAATAAGCCCTAGGGGGGATAGTCATTTGTGCATTATGAGTTTAGAGATCTAGGAGCTCTGGTTTGAGATTTTGCACAAATTTGTTGTCAAAATGTCATATGTACCAATCATTATACATAGAGGATACCAGGTATGATCATTTAGGCATGTAGAGGGCTCAGGCATGGTAGTTTGTATCTAATCCTTGTGTCATAATTTTGTCATTTTTTGGTAGATTTTAGGGTTCAAAGAAGGGAAAATAAATGTGGTGCAGTTTCTCCATTGCATTTTTTATCGTATTTTTTGCAAGTGTAGTGTTGTGCATCGCATTTGTAAAGTGTGGCACATCTGTAAAATGGAAACACATAGGTGTGACATGGGAATTATCCCGGTCACAACTATTAGGTGCACCACAACAGTGATGGTGCATCGCAACTGTAGGATAAAATGACACATGTAGAAAACTATACCACAAATGTTGGATGGTGTGACACAAGTGTAAAGTAAGCTCGCAATTGTGAATTATGATGCATATGACTAATAGTGTGGTGTATTTGATTGATAGGTTAATTTCTGAAAATTTTGAAAAAAAAAATGAATATGCAATAGGTCAATTAAGATAATGCAGGCATTATGATTAACATGATGCACTTTTCATGAATGCAAGTGAGACTTGCACCAATCTATATGTGAGAGATCTGACTAGCATTGTTTGTGCTTCGAGAGCATCTTATTGTGAAGGAGTGGGATACATTGACTATAGTAGGACTATATCATGTGACATTTATGCTCATTGTAAGGGCTAATAGGGGGTTTCTCATGACTTACAAAGAGATGGCAATCGGAGATGAGTTCCTTCCACATGCTAACTGGAGAGGTAATAGTGATGCTTGAGGATGTGTGGCAGATCTTGCGACTTCCTATTCATGGAGAGCAAGTGGTCTATGACCCAGAGCGTAGATTGTCACCAATTCGGTGAGTGTTTGAGACACATGATCTGGTGGAGCTAGTTGTTTGGGATTATGAGATCCGATGGGACAACCTAGTTGATAGATATCATAGGTTGATTGTAGAATTATGCATAGTTATTGTAGGTATGGTGATTTTGGATAGATGTTGGAGGGGATGATGGAGAGATCCATTGTTTATGCTTGGGGACCTTGTCTATTGGCTATGTTGTATTTTTAGCTACATTATGTGGAATATATGGATAGACAATCTATCAAATGCAAGATGATGCTACTCATAGTACGGGCATGGGAGCATATTGATGTATTTAGGCCACCTATGGAAAGTTACCTGGATCTGGGCTTTCCTTATGTTTATATTTATAGAGGATCAGTTACACAAATTTAGGTCAGTGATGTGGAGTACTAGAAGCACGAGATTGATCTATTGGATGGGTTTACATGGTGGCCCTACAAGGATTCTATAGCTTGGAATGATGATTAGGAGCACTTGATGTACTACTAACACACCAAATACTTGATTAGGCGAATAGTGTTGACTTCGCACATCATTGAGAAGAACTTACCAAAGAGGTTTATTTGACAGTTCAGAGAGAAAAAAAGGCGTTCATGTTGGTATAGTGGAGTATGCTAGATCTATGTGAGAGGTCTCACAATGCCCCAAGGTCATATGATTAGCTTCCTAGTTGTCATGCAGGATATTGCAGGGTTACAAACTATTCAATGGGGTTTAGCAGCCGATGTGGCCAATGTAGGGACTACTCCAGAGTATGACACATGGTGGGTTGCACAATGGCCTACAAATTATATGAATCTAGATCATTCGGTGCTAGTGGACAGGTTAGGTAGGAGTCCACAGGTAAAATTGTGAGGACGAGGGAAAGGGAGAGGAGTTGGAGATGGTGGAGATAGATATGGAGATGATGGAGGAGATGGTGGTGAGGGATAGGGAGAGATGACAGGGGTAGGCAAGGTAGAGAGTGTCTACCACCTAGAGGACCATAGAGGATGCCACCCATCTAGGAGGAGGGAGAGGGAGAGGGAGAGAAGCGAGTTGTGCAAATAGACATGGATGTGTAGGAGGTGAGGGTGAAGGAGCTGATTGGAGATGTAGATGAGAAGGCGATAGTGGGGGAGTTTTTGGTATGAGCAGGTAGTGTTAACGATTGATAGGGCACCTAATTTCTAGATCTATAGCTAGACTAGGTCACACTCATGTAGGGCATAGAGAAGCATTGGCGTTTCACAATAAAGGAGATCCTCTCCTTATGACATATTCTTATGATCAAGGCACAAGGATGATATAGCACCACCATTAGGACCATCTTCATTTAGTGATAGAGGCAGCACATGCTAGGCCTTTTTTAATGTGTATTTGGATATTTCTATCTTTGATCAATCCTACAAGATCCATTTTTGATATACAACTTGAGATTGTACTATAACACAATTATATATATATGAGATGAATGATTTTGGTGGTGAAAATGTGATGTGTATGATTCTATATGTAATTTTCTCTATGTGATGTCATGCTATGATATGGATATGTGCAAGATCATGGGGATCCAAAAAGTGGTGATGTGAAAAAAAGGCATTTTTAACTCACCCAAAATTGTGAAATTTTCATTTTGACTTTTTGTAGGCTTGGGTGGAAAGTACTAGTGTCAAAGCTAATACCAAACCGAAATGGATATTTGTTTCCTATTTTATAAAATAAAAAATAAAAAATTGAGAGCTCATTTTTAGCTCACTGCATGGGCTTCTCTACTTCCCAACTCATATATCCATTTGCAATGAATCATTTTTCTCAAAATCAATAAAATTTCAAAGGTATGTTTGGATTTTTATGTTTTTATTCAATTTATATTGTTTTGCATCATTTTTGGAATTGCAGTAAAAAATAGGGTATTTGATAGGTTTTTTACTGCATTAAAATCATTGTTAATTTTTTAAAAAATTATCAATTAGCAAGCTTAAAATGACTCAACATGAAAAACCTAGCCCTAAATAAGATGAAAACCCTCCAAATCCTCCTTCATCATGGCCATTGTTTCCAAACCAAAACGTGTCAATAATACATGAATCTATTCATAGAAATTTAGATCAATTGAGAAATGTATGTTGAATCTATGAGACACTCAATGAGCTATCAGACATGAAAAACACTTTGGAAACAATCATTTCAAATGTTCAAACTTTGGGAACTCAGCACAATAGATTTGCATAGTGGAGAGAGGAAAAAAGGAAATTTTATTTCGATGGGTTATCATATGATGAGGTGAGGGCACTTGATATTGAAAAACCCCAATTAGCCCATTTATTCATCAATCATAGAACAAGACATCTCGTTAATGTGCGGAAGACAAGATTTTCGATTAAATAGTGCACCCATAGAGGCATAATAGATAATTTTTGGAGATGTTTGTGGATGGTTTTTGATAAACCACCCAACAACAATCTTGATGTCCCTCAGTATTTTCTCTAAAAATTATATGTTGAGTTTATCTTAGGGAAGCATGTCAATTACTTTGAAATGCGAGATTTCCAGGGTGTTGGTAGAGGGATGCCACAGGATAGACCTAGAGCATGTTGACTCACCCCAGTTCATCCTTCTCTACCTATTGTTGCACCAACTCCACTACCTTACCTTGATATTTCTTTAGATGTAAGGACTCTAAGTATTTATGTCTTACATCCATTAAGTGATCATTTGGTCACACAAATCCATCATGTTGTGTAGTGATTTGACAATGCATCCCATCACAATGGTGCTACACCTGATACATCCCATCATGATCGTGGTGCACCTGTTGCATCAACTCCCATTGGTACACCATCCTCTTTGGGACATATTTGTGTGCCTCATTATTGCAAGACATGCAACAATTTATGTTTGGGTCCTCTCTGATGGTCCATTGAGGCTTCCATAGACATATTTGACTATGAGATTCATGATATGTCAAATGTAGGAGTTGATAGAGCATAGAGTAGACCATTTTCAAGAGAGACATCGACTACCAAGGATTATATGGGAGCAAAGGTAAGACTTAGAGTAATTTCATAGTGTGTTTTATCTAAATTCTTTCATATTTTATGACAGATATTTGTACTAATATATGTTTATGTGTTGGAATCTTTAACAAATTTTGGTAGAGTAGATGGCGCAAGTGTAGGAGGCTACATAAACAACCATTTCATTTGCCCTAGACAATCAATAAACAATTTTATTTAAATTGTTATTTTAGATGTTAATTTTTGAAATCTATTATGTTTAAATACATGTACTACATAGATTGATAGTCTAATATAATCTTATCTTTTTATGCAACAACCTAGTTCTTATATAGCCTTGTTGAGTGGATTTAACCCATTGGATGAAGTTGCACAATAGGTATATATTTTTGTATTCTTGACATTATGATTATATGTGCATGTGTATTTAAATTGTGTTACATTCTTGATATTTTTTATATAGGAAACCATCTTAGCTGCTTCATCCACTATTATCCCATCTAGTGTTGTATCATCTCAATAGGTATGTGTTTATTTTATATTGCAGATATTTATGTTTAGATAGGAGTAGATATATGTTTAGTAGATATTATTATTTGTCAAAATTTGTATGTTAAAATTTGTATCATTTTTATTTTACCTACTATAGTCCTTTGTTTGACTTAGCACTGTGACTAGTGTGGGACCATTTCTTTATACAAGGACTCCTAATCATCCTAAGGCACAATTATATGCAGATTGTCTTGCAGTAAAAAGAGAAAGATATGAGATAAAAAAAATTGCATTATTGATATAATATAGTACATATATAGTGATTTTGTTGTTAAATTCATAATTTATAAATGATAGTATATAAGTTTCTATTTACTAGTCTATCTTGTCAACCATTTACATAATTAATCTATTTTTTGGTTTGAATTTTTATTGTGCAGGAAGCTTTAGAGAAATTAACTTCTTCAAGGAGGATCAATTTTGATGGTCTAGCATAGGATTAGGATATGATGTAGAATGATATGTACTTAGAGTTTGATAGATCTTGAAATGGAATATATGCCACATTTTGTAAAACTTGTTTTGAGTAGGCATATGCTAAATTTGTATATGCACAAACACAATAATTCTACATTTTGATATATAAGAATAGATAATCAATCTAATTTTTTCCTTGTGTGCATTTCTTTCTACTTTGAATTTTCAAAATGGAATGCATAATTATCTTAGAATGGTTTAAATTTATGATCGATAATGTATGTTACAGATTCACAAAATTTAATTTTAATAGAACTTATGAATTACAATTGGTAATTCATATATGTTAGATTTCATTCATATTAAGGTTCACATACATTACATTCCATGAGACCACATTTCTTTGAGGATATTTTTCAAAAAATTCACTTCCTTTTCTATTGTACCACATTTTCCATAAATGTCTACCAATAAATTTTTATCAAACACTCGATTTAAGAATACACATGATTTCAATCTCTATTGAATGAATTTACATTTGACATTATTTTTTTTTTTGAACTCCTGTAATGAAGTGGGCAACTGATTTTTATTTCAAAAGAAGTTAAAATTGATGAAAAATGGTATGAGAAGCACTATAAAATATTTTTTGAGAATAATTGTTTGAAAATATGCCTCAAAGGAAAAAGAAAAGAAAAAAACAAGATGAAAAGAGCAGCTTGTGATAGTTTTATGGTATTTATTTTTTTGATTGATTAAAAACTTCAAACAAATGGATACAACTTAATGAAATATGTCATGTTACAATGTTCATTCAAAAGTAATATAATCATCTTGATAAAAATCAATGTCACTCAATTTTCATTCAAGCTTAGTAACATGTAAAAGGTATAAAATAATCTTGAATAAGAATCATTATCTTTCAACCATAGGGTTTTGATGCAACCTTCAAAAAAATTCCTTACAATTGAACAAGATACATGCTCATTAGATTGTTCATTTGAAATCTATACAATAATCATGATCAAAAATTAAAACATCACTCAACCATGATGCAACCATTAAACAAACCAAATGAGTGTCATACTACCATTAAACAAACCAAATACAACTCCATGACATGCATGTTATTTAACCTTCGACATGCAATTTTTATTATCGTAATGCACAACAATGAATATTGCTAACCATAATGCATCAAAAAGAAAACTAGGCATACTATATGGGCTTGATGTGCACTACTCATAATAAACACTTCACACAAAAGAACTAATGCTAATATGATATTGTCATACATGTTAATCAACCTTGACCCACACCAAAATTGTTATATCGCAATTGTTGTCATATATGCCATTCAACCTAATGCAATTGGGGTTTTGTAACTGGTAAGAATTTGTGTAGGCAAAAAAAGTGAGAGATGATGGTTAAGGTGGATTTGAAAAAATGAATTTGTTCTCCTAAGCGTTGAAAAATCTATCAAACAAAGGGATCTTGTTTTCCTAAGTCTTGAAATTGAAGTAAAACAATTAAAGGCTAAAATTAACCACTTACGAAAGGAATGAAAAGATAAGAAGAAGATTTTATCATCAATGAAAAGGAGGTTATTCTTCTCTAAAAAAAGTTCTAATGTGTGTGGATGGGTACGTTTAGGCTAGGCATGGCCCTATTTTGAACCCAAACATGTTGAAATAGTTAGAGCTACATTAGACTGATGATATCCCTTAAGAGTCAAAAGTGCAAAAAGGTAGCAATATTTGGTGGGCTATTACTCAGAGACTGTGACACTTAAAAACTCTTTTTTTGAGTCTATGGGATCGTGTTGTGACCCTATTCAATAACCTCTCTCATTTTTTTCTATCTTAGAGTCATTTTCCCGTGGTGATGAGTTTTCAGTTGAGGAAAAAGTCAGATGCAAGCAGTGTAAAGTTGCAAAGTGGTGCAACTTTCATTATGCAAATCGTACAACCAAATAGACTATTCCAACACATCTAGATGGGTATTTTTATGCTATGCATGGTCCTCTTTTCCACTCAAACACACTGAATCATTGTGAGCTACATTGGACTGGTGATTTCCCTTAAGAGTTCAAAATGCTAAAAGGCAGCAATCTTTGACGAGCTATTACTTAGAAACTATAATGCTTACAGACTCTTCATCTGAGACTATGAGATCATGTTGGTACCCTCTTCAATAGTCTCTCTCAATTTTTTCTATCTCAAAGTTATTTTTCCATGGTGAGGATTTTTTAGTTGAGGAAAAAGTTGTCAAATGCAAGTAGTATAAAGTTGCAAAGTGGTGCAACTTTCATTCTACAACTCGTGCGACCAAATAGATTTTTCCAACACATCTAATTTTTTATGTTTATTCTATGCATGTTCCTCTTTTTCACCCAAACATGTTGAATCACTCTGAGCTACATTGGACCGATGATTTCCCTTAAGAGTATAAAGTGTTAAAAGGCAGTAATTTTTGGTGGGGTATTTCTCAAAAACCACGATGCTAAAATACTCTCTATCTAAGGATATGGGATCATCTTGGGACCCTCTACAATAACCTCTCTCAGTTTTTTCTATCTCGGAGGCATTTTCTCGTGGTGACAAGTTTTTAGTTGAGGAAAAAGTTGTCAAATACAAGCAATGTAAAGTTGCAAAGTGGTGCAACTTTCATTTTGTAACTTGTACAACCAAATAGATTGTTCCAACATGTTTGGATGGGTACATTTATGCTAGGCATGGTCCTCTTTTTCACCCAAACATTTTGAATCACTCTGAGCTACATTAGATCGACGATTTCCCTTAAAAGTCCAAAGTGCTAAAAGGCAACAATCTTTGACAAGATATTTCTCAAAAATCATGATGCTTACAGACTCTCCTTCTGAGGATATGGGATAATTTTGGGACCCTCTACAATAACCTCTCTCTGTTTTTTCTATCTTGAAGGCATTTCCCGTGGTGATGAGTTTTTAATTGAGGAAAAAGTTGTCAAATGCAAGCAATGTAAAGTTGCAAAGTGGTGCAACTTTCGTTCTACAACTCGTACAACCAAATAGTCTATTCCAAAATGTGTATATGGGTATATTTGCACTAGGAATTGTTCTTTTTTGCACCCAAACACACTGAATCACTTTGAGCTACATTGGACTGGTGATTTCCCTTAAGAATCCAAAGTGCTAAAAGGTAGCAATTTTTGAAGGGTTATTTCTCAAAAACAGTGATGTTTAAAAAATATTCATCTAAGGCTATGGGATCATGTTGGGACCCTCTATAATAACCTCTCTTTTTTTATTCTATCTCAAAGGTTTTTTCCTATGGTGACGAGTTTTCAATTGAGGAAAAATTTGTCAGACGCAAGCAATGTAAAGTTGCAAAGTGGTGCAACTTTTTTTTGTAACTTGTAAAACCAAATGGATTGTTCCAACATGTCTAAATGGGTATTTGTACGCTAGGCATGGTCCTCTATTGCACCCAAACACACTTAACCACTCTAAGGTACATTGGATCAACAATTTCCCTTAAGAGTCCAAAGTGCTAAAAGGCAACAATCTTTGATGGTCTATTACTTAGAAATTGTGATGCTTATTTACTCTTTGTTTAAAAACTAAAAGATCATGTTGGGACCATATAAAATAACCTCTCCCAGTTTTTTCTATCTCTAAGGCATTTTCTCATGGTGACAATTTTTCAGTTGAGGAAAAAGTTGTCAAATGCAAATAGTGTAAAGTTGCAAAGTGGTGCAACTTTCGTTCTACAACTCATACGCCCAAATGAATAGTTCCAAAACATCTATATGGGTAAGTTTATGCTAGCAATGGTCTTCTTTTGCACCCAAACATTCTAAATCACTCTGAGCTACATTGGATTGACGATTTCCTTTAAGAGTCCAAAGTTTTAAAAGGAAGAAATCTTTGATGAGTTATTAATTAGAAATTGTGTCACCTAGAAAAAAAAAATTGAGTCAACGAGATCAAATAGGGACCCTCTATAATAACCTCTCTCAGTTTTTGATATCTCTAAGGCATTTTCTTGTGGTGTTGAGTTTTTAGTTGATAGAAAAAGGGTCAGATGGATGCGGTGTAAAGGTGCAAAGGGGTTTAGGCTTCATTTTTCTCCTCGTGAGTAAGTGAAAAAGTGAATCATTTACTCAAATACACTCAATTCATGAACTACACACATGAATACAAAGTATATGCATGAAAACATGTAGGTCGTAAAGTATAAATTGGAATACTCATAAGTGACAAAGTATACACATAAGTTGTAAAGTATACACTTGAATACATGTAAATTATACACAATATGCATGATATTATCATTCAAGAATTGTTATCAAATATAGGATTTACAAAATTCCATGTAGGTATACAATAAACTGCCCCAATACATAGTCATTTCCCAGTAGGGGAAGGAAATAGATCACATATTGCCTTCGTAGTCGGAACACTCTTCCAGAACAATAGCACATTGATATTCTAGAGTGACAAGCACCTATACAAACCATTAAGGTAGTAGTTGAACTACATACAATAGAAAATATGCTTACAATAACAAATCTCTATTATTCTAAACAACATAAATGATGATTAAATGGTAATGCAAACTAGAAAATATGTTTAGAATAAAAAATCTATATTATTCTAATATGTTGCATACCTCTATCGAAGGATTAGAGTTGGATATTGTACCAGTAGCTCCATGATCAATCATTCCAAAAATATCACAATATACTTTGAATAACAAATCTATATGGTCACAATAGAAAATATTCTTAGACTAATAAATCTATATTATTCTAAAAAACCTAAATGATAATGAAATGGTAATGAAAACTAGAAAATATGCTTAAAATAACAAATCTATATTATTCTAATCTATCACATACCCTTCCAAAGGATCAAAGTTAGCTATTTTTGCAGCAACTCCATGATCAATTGTGCTAGGAACATCATAATATACTTTGAATGACAAATCTATATGGTCACAATAGAAAATATTCTTAGACTAGCAAATCTATATTATTCTAAACAACCTAAATGATGATGAATTGGTAATGAAAACTAGAAAAGATACTTAGAATAAAAAATCTATACTATTCTAAACAACCTAAATAATGAACCTTACCAGATAAAAAATATCAAAATATGATTAAAAATATCATACCTATCCCATACACAAATTATCTTCTACTTAAGTGTGCCTGAAGGGTCATCTCTTACCTTCAGAGTTTCCAGTAATGTTTCATGATCAACACTACTAATTGTCCATAATTCATTTGTTTTTGGTCTAGCATGATGTCTCGATAACTTAATATTTATTTCTATAACAAGGTGTGAATACATGAGAATGGTTTTTTGTTTCTCATAGTCTTCAAATGCAGGTATTTCATTCTTTCTATTCATATATGTCTGCAACCAAGTTCTAGAAACAACAATTGAACCTATATGATCATATTTTTTCTATCAACATCTAAATATACTTAGAATAGAAAATCTATATTATACTAAGAAACCTAAATGATGATGAAATGGTAATGAAAACTAGAAAATATGCTTATAATAAAAAATCTATATTATTCTAAACAATCTAAACGATGATGAAATGTGCAACCAAGTCCCAAAAATAACAACTGAACCTGTAGGATACATGAACCCATCATCATCTATCATCGATTGTGTTAGCTTTTTATTTCCCTATACACATCATAACAACCAATAGTTTGATCCCTCTTCATTCGCCTATAGTGTTGCAACTGCATAGACATGTCTTGGTTGTATAAGATCTTAAAGATGGTCGTAGTCAATTGAAATTTCCATTACATCTTCTAACAAGGATTGTGCTACAAATAAAAGGGTTAGTTGTTGTGGAATTCATGTATATACTCACTCACTTGACTCACACTGATCCCAATCACACTGAATACAATTCTGAAAAGAAAAAGTCATTTCTTGTGTCCATATGGTCCATGCATTGACATCTAAGCTTCAAAATGAATGCATATTTTAAGAATCTCTAATTTTTTGACATTCCATTTTGTCTCCCATTGTTGCGTCCTCAACCAGCCAAAATAACCTACACATTTGTGAATCAATTGTCCCTCCTCATGATAGTGCATAAGTACACCAATCAACAATAGAACGTGCAACACTGAATGTTGCACCACCTTTGATCTTCATTTGTTCCTCAACCAAATATCTCTTCATGCATGCACCTGTGCCATCATGCTCACCTTTTCCATGCCCAGCTTTGAAAAAACTCCAAATATGTGGTACACCCCTCTCTATATGCATCCTGCTCAAGCAATAAAACATGCAAGCATTCTTGAATTTTCCTGTGTAGTTATTTGACTAAATCATATGTTGACCCATTGCAATTATTTTGTCCTACAAGAACTCAAAAAAGTTTTCAAAACAATGTTGTACAAACTCAGATGAATGAGATCTATCATCACTCATGTAAAAATGGTACTCCCTGATTATTTTCCTATCCTATTATGTACTATCTGGGGCATTATGTACTATCTAGGGTATGTTTGATATTTTCAAAAAAATCAACTACATATACAATAGTTCCAATAGGGAAAGAGTCCTTACAGATCCTAAAAAATTTATCCAACCATTGCGACCTATGGCTATTGCCTTGCATACTTATAGAAAATATTTTTCTTAAAATCAAAAATAAAATCAGCAATACTTACCTCTCTTGCAACCAACTCGCATCTAGAACCATCACCTCCACTCTTCAATGTGTATTTGACTATCTCAACCCTTTTTTTCTCAACAATATTTTTACCAAAATCATGATCGCTACCCTCATGAAAGCATGTTAAAAACTTTGATAAATCACCACATTGCAAAAACGTTTCATTTAAACAATCATTTCTATAAAATAAGCAAACATCACCTCTAATCTATAAAAATGAATATAACAACTCCCTGGATGACTTGGGAAGTTGTATTGCATGACACTCCTACAACATTTCATTAGTATACATAGTAGAACAAATATGGCATAACAATTCATGATACATTGAAAACTCAACATGGTATTTATAACATGTATTACGAACATTAACAGGTACACAATAAAATGGCTTGCAAGACTCAAAATCCCTTTGTGAGATTTTCAAATTTGGATGTTCTTGAAAAAATTGTTTGGCTACATTCCAAGAAATATTTAGGATGTGGTGTACGATCTCGATTACCAATTTGTAACTTTAAAACATCCTTTACATTCGATGATACTCTAGAGTGAGAGTTCCAAAATTGTTAAATTTTCATCTTTACATTATCGGTTAGCTTCTTGTCAACACGTGGAATCCTCCCACTAAAAGCCCATATATCATTTTGAAGAAGACTAGTTATCGAGTCTTCCTCTTCTTGAGAGTGCTTTATTCCATGTTTTATGATTTAATTTTAAATTAATGCAAGTTTGTCTCATTAAACGACTCTTTCTCAAATGATGGCTTACTAGTGAGGTTGCGATCACTCCACAAGAAGCCCTTTTATATTTTTCCTTACTATTCTTTCCAATGGAGAGAATTAAAAGGATTTTTGACAATAATACTATTTTTTTCATTTTTTTTGGTGAGACGAATCTTCAATTTTTTAATAATGGTCTCATTTTGTAAATCTTAAGTAATTTCACAAAAAATTGACATTGTTCGGTTAATGTCTTATCAAAAAATTATTCATTGGACATTTTGGTATCCCATAGATAGACCATTCGTTGTGACCTTTTTCCTTCAAGATTATCAATTATATTCTCATCTATTTCAACCAACCATTTAAGGGTTCTCTTGTAATTAGGTGTTACATAAGTTTCATTTTCAACATTTTCATTTTCAAGTTCAATGTTATTAACATTTTCATTCTCACTATTTTCAAAATTTTCAACAACATTTTCATTGTCAATAAAAATTTCATTTTGAACCACATTTTAATTTTCAACAACATTTTAATTTTCAATAACATTTTGAACAACATTTTCATTCTCAATATGATGTTCAATATTTTCAATTTCTATTTCATCTTCACTTGAATTAACATTTATCAATGCAGAAGAAGCTTCAATTTGAATATTTTTTATACCTTGTCTTCTTTTCCTAAGGCTTTCTCTATCTTTTTCTCTATATGCTTCAATTTGATCTATTGTTAGTTTCCTTTTACCTTTTCTCTTATGATGACTACTTCTCCCCATTGCACAAACAAAAAAACACACACAAATTATTGTAATTGTAAAACAAGTGTAAGAGAATCTTTCAAAAGAAGAATTTTGTCTGATGCAGATAGAAAGCATAAGAATTTCATGACAAAGAGGATGTAGGGTCAGTTGAAATACTCAAAATAGTCCAATTTTTATTTTTTATATAATTGAAAAAATAGATATCCATTTCAAAATGGATATCTATTATGTATTCCACTTAGCATGCCCACATTGTTCATGGAAGTCTACATCCACAATCTTAAAAAAAGAAATGGATATCCATTTACTTTAGTGTTATGAATTATTATCTCATAATATATATATTTATTATCTCATAGTATATTATATTAATTTATTTTATATATTTATATATTATATACTATATATTAATATATAATATATATTAATTTATATTATATATTAATATATATTGTTGCTTGTACAAGTGTATACCCTATAACAAAAAATGGATATCTGTTCATAACGAATATCCGTTTACTTGAATTTTAAGAATTATTATTTGTTATGATATTTGTTTATTATTTTTTATGATATATGATATACAAATGGATATCCCACTCTTGCTCTCCCCCTCTCCCTCTCACCCTCTTAGGTGTTTCCCTCTCCCTCTCCCTCTCCCTCTCTCCCTCTCCCTCTCTCTCCTGCTTACCCTCCCTCTCTCTCCCTCTCACTCTCCCTCTTTCTCTCTCTCCCTCTCTCCCTCTCTCCCACTCTCCCTATCTCTCTCTCCCTCTCCCCATCTCCCCCTCTCCCACTCTATCTCTCCCTCTCTCTCTCTATCTCCCTCTCTCTTTCCCTCTCCAACCTCTCTCTCTCTCTCTCTCTCTCTCCTCTCTCTCTCTCTCTCTCTCTCTCTCTCTCTCTCTCTCTCTCTCTCTCTCTCTCTCTCCTCATAGGTGTTTCCTCCCGCCTCTCCTCTCCTCCTCCCTCTCCCTCTCCCACTTTCCATCTCCTCTCTCTCTCCCTCCCACCTCCATCTTTGTCTATGTCTCTACTCTCCCTCTCCCTCCTGCATATCCCTCTCTCACTCCTCCCTCTCCCTCTCTCTCCCTCCCTCCCTCTCACCTCCCCTCTTTCCTCACCCCACCTCCCTCCCTCTCTCCCTCTAGCATGCCTCTCTCCCTCACCTCCTCTCTCCCTCTCCTCTCTATCTCCCCATCCCACTCCACCCCTCCCTCTCCACTCCCTCCCTCCCTCCCTCTCCCTCCCACTATCCATCTCCCTCCTCTGGAAGGATCTGATGGAATGGAAGGAATGGAAGGAATGGAAGGAAGGAAGGAAGGAATGGAATGGAATGGAAGGAATGGAAGGAATGGACGGAAGGAATGGAAGGAAGGGAATGGAAGGAATGGAATGGAAGGAAGGGAAGAAATGGAATGGAATGGAAGGAAGGAAGGAAGGAAGGAAGGAATGGAATGGAATGATCCTGAGGAATGAATGGACTGACCGGAGCCCGGTGCTCCTAGTGATTTTGGTGTTGTTTACAAAGTTCTCACAGGTGGAACTCTGGGATGGAACTTGGCATCGCTCTCTATTTGCCTAAGTTTCCGTGTTTCTGCTTCATTCCCTCGCCCCACTCCGCTTCCTAACGTCTTTTTCTTCTCGCTTCGCTTCATAGGTTCTGGTGGAGGTGGAACTAGTTTTGGAAGTTGGCAATGTCCGTTTGCCAGGTTCCTGTTTCAGTTTCTGTTCTGACTCTAGGTCCGACTCCTGCTTTTGTGATCTGGTTCTTCTGGATGTTTGGATTCTACTCAGGGTGTTTTCCTCTGCCTTGTCCTGGTTTTGGATTGTTGTTTCTTGCAGTTGGCAGAGGCGGAACCGGAACCAAATTGGTTCTTGATCTTGGACTTTTGGTAAAGTCTTGTTTTTGTTCCTGTTCCGTCCTCGACTCTGACTCTAGTCTTTTGTGTTCCCGTCTTGGTTGACCCCGGGTTGACTTTACCCAGTCAGAACTATTTTTGATGAGTTCCCCTTTGTCGTGGGCGGACGCGGAACCGAAATGGTTCCTCAACCTGAAATTTCGGTATGGTCATGTTTTGACTCCAACTCCGACTCCTACTCTGATACTGTGTATTTTTGGTGGAGTCCTGTTTCGACTCCTATTCCGACTTCGACTCCGGCAGTGTTTATTTATGACTTGAAGTCTTGGTCGCGCCTGATGTTTATTTGATCGTTTTGGTTGCTCTGTCAGCTGCGATTGTTGATGGGTCTTGGACGTGTGGCACCTGATTGAATAGTGATTGGACGGATACCAAGATAGTTATTGTGGTAGTTGCATTTGTCAATGAAGGGTGGCAAGCTCAACCGTTTTGAGTAATGGCTTTGAATGCATTGATGGCTCGTTGCAGGAGATCTGTCAGATCCAACCAGTTGCGTGATTTAAGGATGGACTTCATTGCTCTTCTGGGTCAGTTACATTTGTATGAGATGTGTTTTTTTCTCAAAAGTTAGAAGTTAAGTTGAGTCGTGAAAGTTGCAAAGCAAGTTGAAGTCGCATGCTGAAGAACAAGAAGGACATGAGTTCTTGAAGAGGGTTTTGAACTATATGTTGTGAAAACATTGTAACAGTGAATCTGAAACTCTCTAGGTGATTGTGAGCTGAGCGAAGAAGTATGGATATTGTATGTAATCGATTCATTACTATAATACAATTGATTTGACTTTGTGTGGTGGGTTTTTTGCCTGAAAGGGTTTTCCCACATAAATACTATGTCATCTTTGTTTGCTTATCTTTCTGGTTTCTCATTGCCATGGTTGTATGCATTTCTATAAGTTTTAGAAACTGTTAGTTTTTCATTTTTGCTTCTCTCCCCTGTAGTAAAGGTGTTAAGGGAATGTATTCCGCACTGTTGGGTCATTAGATCTGCATTCTTTTCCCTTCAAAGTGGTATCAGAGCTTGGCCAGTTCGTGTTATCCTTGTTAGGGAAAATTAGTTTTTTGCACTAATACTATTTCAGTGGAAGACTTGCATTATTAAACTTGTTTCTGTTGTGAGATGGCGAGTACATCTGGTAGAATAGATATTGAGAAGTTTAATGGTAGCAACTTTGAGTTATGGAAACTCAAGATAGAAGACTTGCTTGTGGATAGAGACCTTTGGATTGCAGTGTCTGGAACTAAGCCACAAACTACGACCCAAGAAGCTTGTGATCTTGCTGATAGAAAAGCAAGAGGATTGATAAGACTAAGTCTAGCCAATTCTGTGCTCTTGAATGTTCATGAGGAGACATCTGCAACTGCTTTGTGGAAGAAGCTTGGTGATATTTACCAAGGAAAATCTCTGGTAAACAAGTTATTCCTGAGGAAGAAGTTGTACTCCTTGAAGATGGACGAAGGTGCATCTGTTGTAGATCATCTGAACTCATTTAATATGAGTGTTACTCAACTAGCATCTATAGGTGTAAATATTGAGGAGGAGGATCATTGCATGCTCCTGTTGTGTTCATTACCTAACAGTTGGGATCATCTTGTGATGGCTATTGGAAGCACAACCACTGCTTTCAAGACTGAAGATGTGGTTGCTTCGCTTCTATCTAAAGAAATGTGAAGGAAATCTTCTGAGATGGCCAAAGATGCTCTTTCTATTCGAGGTAGAACAAAGGAGAAAGGCAAGAAGAAAGACAAGAAGTCAAAATCCAAGTCTAAAGGGAGATCAAAGTCTCCTGGTAAAAATTCCAAGGTAAAGTGTTGGAACTGTGGGCAACTTGGTCATATCAGGAAGGACTGCAAGGAGAAGAAGAAGAAGAAGAATGCTTCTGACAATGAATCTTCTCAAAGTGATGCAGATGCCTTCATTGCAGTAGCCTTGACAACTCAGGCATCAGATGATGTTTGGTTAGTTGATTCAGGTGCCTCTTTTCACATGACATCCAATAGAGATTGGTTCTCAAAGTATGAGAAGTATGATGGTGGAAAGGTATACTTGGCAAGTGATTCAACGCTGGAGATTGTTGGCAGAGGAAGGGTCAGAATTCAGTTTCCTGACGGGAGAGTCAAAGGAATTGGTGGTGTTCTTCACATCCCAGGTTTGGCTCGAAATATTCTTTCTGTTAGTATAGAAGTTTCTTTTTCTAGTAAGGGATGTAAAATGGCTAGAGGTGCAATGGTGTTAGCTAAGGGTGTTCGTACTAGCACTCTGTACAAGCTAGATGCACGACCTATTCTTTGTAACAGTGCCTCTATAAAGTCATGTAATTTTGCACCTATAGAGAAAGATGAAGACTCTTCACTATCTGCAAATGCTTTGGAGGTAAAACTCCCAGTAGAGAAGACTATTTTATGGCATCATAGACTTGGTCACATTGGTGAGAAAGGTTTAAAAACTTTGAAGAACAAAAACCTTGTAGAAGGGCTTGATGATTGTAACCTTGAGTTCGATTTCTGTGAACATTGTATCTATGGAAAGCAACACCATGTTTCTTTCTCCTCTAGTCCTCACAAATCTTCTGGTATGCTAGATTATATTCATTCTGATGTGTTTGGTCTAGTTGATGTTCCTTCATTATCGAAGTCTAGATATTATGTTTCTTTTATTGATGACTGTTCGAGAAGGGCATTTGTATACTTTCTTAAGAGTAAATCAGAAGTGTTCAGTCGGTTTAAAGAGTTTAAATCTTTGGTTGAAAATCAGACTGGAAGGAAAATAAAGTGTTTAAGGATAGATAATGGAGGTGAGTTTTGTTCTACAGATTTTGAAAGGTATTGCACTGATCATGGAATTAAAAGACATAAGACAACCCCCTACACTCCATAGCAAAATGGAGTTGCTGAAAGGTTGAACAGGACACTGATGGAAAAGGCAAGGAGTATGCTGAGTGGTGCTAGTCTGGAGCAGAGGTTCTGGGCTGAGGCTATTGCTATAGCATGTTATCTGATTAATAGATCTCCTTGTTCAGCTCTTGTTGACATGACACCTTTGGAAGCATGGTCAGGTAAGAAACCCTCATTAAGGCATGTTCGGGTCTTTGGCTGTGAGGCATATGTTCATGTGCCAAATGAAAAGAGATCAAAGTTGGATAACAAGGCTATGAAATGTATTCTCATCGGCTATGGAGTTGGTGTGAAAGGATACAAGCTTTGGAAGCTTGTTACTGAGAAGGTTTTGTATAGCAGAAGCATGATATTTCATGAGCTGAAACCTCTAGTAAGTGATCAATAGCCTGAGACAAATCAGAGTGATAAGGAGAAGGATGCAGTTGAGATTCCCCAAACTCCAGAAAGGGAAGAGCTGCATGGTGTACCTGAGATTGAGGAGAGCTCAAGCAGCTCTGGAAGTTTTGATGATGAAGAACAACCTCGGCCTCTAAGGAGATCTACACGAGAAAGAAGGCAACCAGAAAGGTATGGTTTCTCTATGTTAGATTCAAATTGTGCTTATGCCTTAATTACCAGCAATGATGAGCCTAAGACTATGAAAAAAGCAATCAGCATGGCTGATTCAAAGTCTTGGTTGGAAGCCATGAATGAGGAGATGGATTCCTTGAAAAAGAATGATACCTGGAAGTTGGTACCACTGCCTAAAGGGTGAAAGCCCTTTGGATGCAAGTGGATATTCAAAAGGAAGGCAGGCCTTGATGGCAATGTGGAGAAGTATAAGGCACGACTGGTTGCAAAGGGTTTTTCCCAAGTTGAGGGAATTGATTATGGAGAGATCTTTTCCCCTGTAGCAAAGCTGACATCCATCAGATTTTTGTTATCATTGGCAACTGTGTATGACTATGAAATTGAGCAGATGGATGTGAAGACAGCGTTTCTCCATGGTGAGCTGGAAGAAGAAATCTACATGTCCCAGCTTGAGCATTTTGTTGATAGAGGCAAACAAAATCTGGTTTGCAAGTTAAATAAATTTCTCTATGGTCTAAAGCAATCTCCTAGAATGTGGTACCAGAAATTTGATACATTTGTGTTGTCAATTGGGTTTTTTAGATCAAAATTTAATCATTGCATCTATTATAAATGTGAGAATGATCGTGTGCTTGTTATTACTCTATGTGGATGACATGTTATTCATTGGTAATAGCATGGCTATGATTTCTGATCTTAAAACTCAGTTGTTTGCTAAGTTCGAAATGAAAGATCTTGGAGCAGCAAGGTACATTCTTGGAATGGAGATAACCAGGGATAGAACAAGCAAAAATCTTTGACCCAGTTAGAGTAAGTATGTGAAAACCATTCTAGAGAGGTTTAGCATGACTAATTGCAAGCAGCTAGTTGTTCCAATCATGCAAGGATTGAAACTATCTACTGAATACTATCCAAAGTCTACTACTAAGATGGAGGACATGACCAGTGTGCCTTATGCAAGTGCAGTAGGAATTTTGATGTATGCTATGGTCTGCACAAGACCAGACATTGCCCAAGCAATGGGAGTTCTAAGCTATTTCATGGAAAATCCAAGGAGATCACATTGGGATGTTGTAAAGAGAGTGTTTAGGTACTTGAAGGGTACTTCAGATTATGCTTTATGTTACCATGGTAGTATGGTTGCATCACAAAGGACTCTTAGCATTCAGGGATATGTTGATTCTAATTGGGTAGGGGACATTGATAGCAGAAGATCCACCAGTGGATACACTTTCGTGCTTAATGGTGGAGCAATCAGTTGGATGAGCAAGCGACAAGCTATAGTTGCTCTATCCACGACAGAAGCAGAGTACATGGCAGCAACTCATGCTTGCAAGGAGGCAGTGTGGCTGAGGCATTTGTGTTCAGACATTGGATTTAATGCTGAGCAGATTTCAATCTACTATGACAGTCAAAGTGCCATTTGTTTGGCAAAGAATCTAACCTTTCATGCCAGGACCAAGCACATAGATGTGCAATATCACTTCGTGAGGGATATGGTTGAAGATGGAAAGGTCAATATGGATAAGGTTGACACCTTGAAGAATGTTGCAGATGCCTTGACAAAGATGGTTAGCACGAACAAGTTCAGATGGTGCACAGAATCAATGGGCCTTGGGGCCTATGATAGACAATAAGGTATGATGTTTTGAGGAAGCTGGAAGTGTTCACCAAGTGGGAGATTGTTGAGAAATTATCTCTCAACTTCTAGCTTGAAGTCCTCATTTTCATGCCTTTGTGATTTTGTGTTGTTTACAAAGTTCTGGCAGAGGCGGAACTGGGATGGAACTTGGCATTGTTCTGTTTGCCTAAGTTCTGGGTTTCGGTTCTCGTTCCTGCTCCGACTCCGCTTCCTACTATCTGTTTCTTCTCACTTCGCTTTGCAGGTTCTGGTGGAGGCAGAACTAGTTTTGGAAGTTGGCAATGTCCATTTGCCAGGTTCCTGTTTCAGTTTATGTTCCGACTCTGGGTCCGACTCCGGGTTTTGTGATCTGGTTCTTCTAGATGTTTGGATTCTACTCGGGGTGTTTTCCTCCGCCTTGTCCTGGTTCTGGATTGTTGTTTCTTGTAGTTGGCGGAGGTGGAATCGGAACCAGATTGGTTCTTGATCTTGGACTTTTGGTAAAGTCCTATTTCTGTTCCTATTCCGTCCCCGACTCCGACTCCGATCTTTTGTGTTCCCGTCTTGGTTGACCTCGGGTTGACTTTACCCGATCAGAACTATTTCCGATGAGTTCCCCTTTGTCGTGGGTGGACACGGAACCAAAATGGTTCCTGAACCTAAAATTTCTGTATGGTCATGTTTTGACTCCGACTCCGACTCCGACTCTGACTCTAGTAGTGTGTATTTTCAGTGGAGTCCTGTTTCAGCTCCTATTCCGACTCCAACTCTAGCAGTGTTTATTTATGACTTGAAGTCTTGGTCACATCCGATGTCTATTTGACCGTTTTGGTTGCTTTGTTAGCTGCGATTGCTAATGGGTGTTGGACGCGTGGCACCTGGTTGAATAGTGATTGGATGGATACCAAGATAGTTATTGTGGCAATTGCATTTGTCAACGAAGGGTGGTGAGCTCAACCGTTTTGAGTAATGGCTTTGAATGCATTGATGGCTTGTTGTAGGAGATCTATCAGATCCAACCAGTTGCGTGATTTGAGGATGGAATTCATTGCTCTTCTGGGTCAGTTACATTTGTATGAGATGTGTTTTTTTCTCAGAAGTTAGAAGTTAAGTTGAGTCGTGAAAGTTGCAGAGAAAGTTGAAGTCGCGTGCTGAAGAACAAGAAGGACATGAGTTCTTGAAGAGGGTTTTGAACTGTATGTTGTGAAAACATTGTAACAGTGAATCTGAAACTCTCTGGGTGATTGTGAGCTGAGCAAAGAAGTCTGGATATTGTATGTAATCGATTCATTACTGTAATACAATTGATTTGACTTTGTGTGGTGGGTTTTTTGCCTGAAAGGGTTTTCCCATGTAAATACTATGTCATCTTTGTTTGCTTATCTTTCTGGTTTCTCATTGCCATGGTTGTATGCATCTCTATAAGTTTTAGAAACTGTTAGTTTTTCATTTTTGCTTCTCTCCCCTGTAGTAAAGGTGTTAAGGGAATGTATTCCGCACTATTGGGTCATTAGATCCGCATTCTTTTCCCTTCAGTTAGCTCACAGTAGCAGACTTTATTTTTTATGCACTCAGTGTTACAATACTTCTGCAAGTATCTAATGAATACAACTAACTTCTATGTCTCTATCACATATTTCACTGTCACCCTTCTTTGACTTATATCAATGTAATCGACTATACCAGTCTTACATAGTATTAAACATTCCAACCAATTACAAGTCTTAATGATGCATCAATCACCCAATCAAGTAATCCGATCATCTGACCGATCTGCCCTACAATCACACATCGGGCCACCTAGGCATTAACTCCCTTTCCTTAATCGAATTATATCATCAGCTGAAACACGTCTTGCATTTACTGCTTTCACAGCTCTAGAATTTGGCCAATCAGATGTTGAAAACTTGCCATGCATGGCCTCTCTACTTGTTCGCCACTTCCAGTCAAGTCGTACCGGTCAACCCAAATGACAAACATCTCTTACCACATTACCTCATCGAGTCAAAGCAGCCACCGTGGTATGGGGGTAAGCCCTTGTCAACCCATCACCAACCTTCACCATTCCACCATTGAGCCACGTGAGACCTCTCATAGTATGGTGGTCTCACCACCCAACCGCAGGTCCCTTCTAACACTGTTGTAGTACCGAGGTAGTGGAATTTTTGCTAGCTCGCCACTTAGCACCACATCATTGCTGAGTGCAAAAAAATATCCCACAGTATGGTGGTGCCACTACCCAACCGTGAGGCTAAGAAAATCCTCCCACAATCTAGCGTTAACCACCTATGCCGACCATTGATCTCCACCGTGCTACCAAGCCCCGACCGCAAGACCTCCACAACAAGGAGGTAATCGTAATATCTGACCGCCATGACTTACCACACCACCGCGACATGGCCGAAATCCCATCGTGATGAGGCAATAAGTGGACTTCGCTTAAATTCCATCAACCACCATGCCACCAACTAACAACCTCTTTGGTAGGGAGGTAAGGCTTCACACTGATTACGCCCATCAACCGCGCTACCGCCAGCCTAGGAGGAGACCCCGCGGTATGGTGGTGACACTGCCCAACTGCGGAAAGACCAACAGAGGCTTATGGTAAAGAGTTAAATTTCGAGACCATGCCTCTACGAAAGTGTCACAATGGTATAGCAGTAAAGCTTGAGAATGGTGATAAATTTGCCAGGTCTTTTTAGAGGTTCAAGCCAAAAGTTGATGCACTTATTCCCAACAAACTCCCACTCGACGAAGACTTCCTGGCTTCCTCCAGAATTCAAAAAATTACTAAAAATCATAGACCCCAAGGACCATCGAGTCTGTGCACCATCTAAACTTGTACGATGTCACTGGCTTTGTTAACGCATCTGCAACATTCTTCAAAGTGTCAACCTTTTCCAAACAGATCTTTCCATCTTCCACCATGTCCCTGATGAAATGATATTGCACATCAATGTTCTATGTCCTAGCATGGAAAGTTGGGTTCTTTTCCAAATAAATGACACTATAACTATCACAAAAAATTATGATCTACCCTGCATTGAAACCAGTATCAGAGAACAATCGACTCAGCCAAACTGCTTCTTTACAAGCGTGTGTTTTTGCCATGTATTCAACCTTTCTAGTGGATAAAGTGACTACAACTTGTCAAACTCCCATACAAATAGCTGCACCACCATTTAGCATGAAAGTGTATCCACTGGTGGATCTTCTACTATCAACGTCCCCTACCCAATCAGAATCTACATAACCACAAATGTTGAGTGTTCTTTGTGATGCAACCGAATTTCCATGGTAACATAGAGCATATTTTGAAGTCCCGTTTAAATATTTGAACACTCTCTTCACACCATCCCAATGTGATCTTCCTATATATTCCATAAAACAACTGATAACTCCCACTACTTGGGCAATGTCTGGTCTTGTATAGACCATTGTGTACATTAAACTACCAACAACACTTGCATAAGGTACCTTGGTCATGTCCTTCATCTCAGTTGCAGACTTTGGGCAATCTTCAACATATAGTTTCATTCCCTGCATAATTGGAACAACTAGTTGATTGAAATCATCCATACCAAATCTCTCCAAAATTGTATTGACATATTTACTCTGACTTACCTAGAGCTTTTTGCTTGTTTTGTTCTTGGTTATGTCCATCTCCGGAATATACCTTGTTGCACCCAGATCTTTCATTTCAAACTTTGAAAACAACTGAGACTTCAGATCAAAAATTATAGACTTACTATTTCCAATTAATAACATATCATCCACATACAGGGTAATAATAAGCACACGATCATTTTCATATTTATAATAAACACAATGATCAGATTTTGATATCACAAATCCCATAGACAACACAAAAGTGGCAAATTTTTGGTACCACATTCTAGGAGACTGCTTCAAACCATACAAATATTTCTTTAATTTACAGACCATATTTTGTTTACCTTTATCAACGAAGTGCTCAGGCTAGGGCATAAAAATTTCTTCTTCCAGGTCTTCATAGAGAAACACTATCTTCACATCCATCTGCTCGATCTCTAAGTCATACCGATAGCAAGTGACAACAGAAATCTGATAGATGTCAGCTTAGCTACAGGGGAAAATATTTCTCTATAATCAATTCCCTCTACCTGGGAATACCCCTTTGCAACCAACCTCTCTTTATACTTCTCAGGACTTCCCTCAAGACTTGTCTTCTTCTTAAATATCCATTTATGGCCAATAGAATTTCTTCCTTCAAGAAAAGGTACCAAATCCCAGGTTTCATTCTTTTTCAATGATTCCATTTCTTCATTCATGGCTTCCAACCAGGAATTTGCATCAGACATATTAATTGCCTCTTTAACAATCCTAGGCTCCTCAATGCTAGTAATTATAGAAGAGGATCAGTTTGAATCTAACATAGAGAAACCATACCTATCAGGTTGTCATTTTTCATGTGTAGACCTTCTCACTGGATGAGGTTGTGGTTCTTCATCTTTGGAGCTCTCGGAGCTACTAGAGCTCTCCTCAATTTTAGGTACACCATGTAGTTCCTCTTTTTCTAGAGTCTGAGTAAATTCAACTACATCATTCTTCTTTTCTCTTTTATTTGTCTCGAGCTATGGACCAACTACTGAAGGTTTCAGCTCACAAAATATTACACCAAATCTTGTATCCCTTCACACCAACACCATAGCCGATGAAGATACATTTAACAACCTTTTTCTCCAACTTTGATCTTTTCTCATTCGGCACATATACATATGTCTCACCGCCAAAGACATGAATATGTCTAAGAGAGGGCTTCTTACTAGACCATGCTTCCAAAGGTGTCTTCTCAACAAGATAAGAACAAGGTGAAAGATTTACCAGGTAACATGTTGTAGCCATAGCGTTAGCCCAAAACTTTTGCTCCAGACCAGCACTGCTCAACATACTTCTTGCTCTCTCCATTAACATTTTGTTCAACCTTTTAGCAACTCCATTCTATTGTGGAGTAATAGCTATATTTTTATGCCTTTTATTCCATGGTCTATGCAATACCTTTCAAATTCTACAGAAAAAAAAATCACCGCCATTATCCATCCTCAAGCATTTAATTTTTTTTATAGTCTAATTCTCTACCAAAGTTTTAAATTCTTTAAACCAACTGAACACTTCTGATTTACTCTTAAGAAAGTATATAAATGCCCTTCTCAAATAGTCATCAATAAAAGAAACATAATATCTAGAATTTGATAATGAAGGAAAATTTACTGGACCAAACACATCATAATGAACATAATCCAATACACCAAAAGATTTATGAGGAATCAAATAAAATGAAACACGGTGTTGCTTTCCATAAATACAATGTTCACAAAAATTAAACTCAAGGTTACAATCATCAAGCCCTTCAACAAGATTTTTATTTTTCAAGGTTTTTAAACCTTTCTCACCTATGTGACTAAGTCTATGATGCCACAACATGGTCTTCTCTGTTGGGAGTTTTATTTCCAAATAATTTGCAACCAAAGAAGCTTCTTCATCTTCCTCTACAGGAACAACTTTTCTTGACTTTGTAGAGGCGTTATTGCATTGAACAGGACGTTCATCTAGCTTGTATAGAGTGCCAATACGTAAACCCTTACCAAACACCATTGCACCTCTAACCATCTTACATCCTTTACTCGAGAAAGAAACTTCTACACTAGCATCATTCAGCTTACTGACAGAAAGTAAGTTATGAGCCAAACCTTGTATGTGTAGTATGTCACAAATCCCTTTGATTCTACCATCAGGGAACTTTATTTTGACTCTTCCATGGCCAACAGTCTCCAATGTTGAATCACTCACCAAGTACACCTTTCCACCATCATACTTATCATACTTAGTGAACCATTCTCTATTAGATGTCTTGTGATAGGATGCACCTGAGTCAACTAGCTAGACATCATCAGATGCCTGAGTTTCCAAGGCTGCAATGAAGGCATATGCATCACTTTGAGAAGATTCATTGTCTGAAGCATTACGCTTCTTCTTATTCTCTTTACAATCCTTTCGGATATGACTAGATTTCCCACAGTTCCAACATTTCACCTTGGAATTTTTACCAGGAGACTTTGATCTCCCTACAAAATTAGATTTGGACTTCTTGTCCTTCTTCTTTGCTTTCTCCTTCGATCTACCTCAAACAACAAGGGCCTCTTTGGCCATCTATGAAGACTTCCTCTGCATCTCTTCAGACAGTAGTGAGGCAACAACATCTTCCATCTTGAAATTAGTGGTCATACTTTCAATAGCCATTACAAGATGATCCCAAGTGTTAGGTAAAACACATAATAGGATCATGCAACGATCCTCCTCCTCAATCTTTACACCCTTAAATTTCAACTAAGCAACACTCATATTAAATGAGTTCAGATGGTCTACAACAAATACACCTTCTTCTATCTTCAAGGAGTACAACTTATTCCTCAGGAATAACTTATTTACCAAAGACTTTCCCTAATAAATATCACCAAGATTCTTCCATTATGAAGTTGTAGACTTCTCCTCATGGACGTTCCAGAGTACAGAATCGTCCAGACTGTCTTATCAGACCTCTCGCTTTTCTATCTACAAGGTCCCAATTTTCTTGCTTCATACTTTGTGGCATAGTTCCAGACATAGCAACCCAAAGGTCTTTATCCACAAGAAATTCTTCCATTTTGAGTTTCCATAACTCAAAGTTGCCACCATTGAATTTTTTAATCTCTACTCTACCTGATGTACTCACCATCTCAAACAAAAATAAGTTCTAAATTTATGAAACTCCCACTAGAACAGTATTAGCACAAAAAACTAGTCTTACTAACAAGGAAAACACAATTGGCCAAGCTCTGATACCACTTGAAAGGAAAATAGAGGTGCAGAATCACTTTCCTAATGCTAATACAATAGAGGAGAAGTGCAAAGACTAGTTTTAAAGCTTCTTAAAACATTTGAGATAAACACATACATAGTAGAAAGGATTAAAAATATAAGCAATCATAGATAACACCAAATTTACATGGGAAAACCCTTTCGAGAAAAAAACCACCACACCAAGAGAAGACACTTTGTATTACAGTAAAATAAATTACATACAAAGCTCATAGTTCTCACTCTCTGATAGTTAGCTCACAGTAGCAGACTTGAGTTTTTATGCACTCAATGTTACAATAATTCTACAAGTATACAATGAATACAACTAAATTCTCTATCTCTATCACATATTTCACCATCACCCTTCTTCAACTTACATCAATGTAATCGACTATACTAGTCTTAAATAGCATTAAACATTCCAACCAATCGCAAGTCTTAATGATGCATTGATCACCCAATCAGGTAATCCGATCTTCTAGCCGATCTGCCCTGAAATTATGTATCAAGCCGCCCAAGCATTAACTCCCTTGCCTTAATCAGATTTTTTCATCAGCCAAAACACGTCTTGCATTTACTGCTTTCACCGCTCTAGACTTTGACCAATCAGATGTTGAAAACTTGCCACGCATCACCTCTCTACTTGTTTTCCACTTCCAGTCAAGTCAAACCGGTCAACCCAAGTGACAAACATCTCTTACCGCATTACCTCACTAAATCAAAGCAGCCACTGTAGTATGGTGGTAAGCCCTTGTCAACCAGTCAAGAACCTTCACTGTGCCACTGTCGAGCCCCGTGAGACCTCCCACGCTATGGCGGTCCCACCACCCAACCATAGGTCCCTTCTAACACTATCACGGTACTGAGGTAGTGGCATGTCTACCAACCTACCACTTATCACCACATCACCATTGAGCTCAGAACAATCTCCCACGGTATGGCAGTGCCACCGTCTAGCCATGAGGCTAAGCAAAGTCTTTCATGGTCTGGCAGTAACCGCCTATGCTGACCATCGAGCTCCACCGTGCTACCAAGCCCCGACCGCAAGACCTCCATAAAAAGGAGGTAACCGTAATATCTGACTTCCACGACTTACCGTACCACCATGACATGGTTGAAAGGCCATCACGGTGATGCAATAAGCGGCCTTCTCTTAACTATCACCGACCACCGTGCTACCAACGAACAACCTCCACGGTAGGGAGATAAGGCTTCACATTGAATGTGCTCGTCAACTACGCTAGCGCTAGCCTAGGAAGGATACCCTATGGTATGGCAGTGACACCACCCAACCGTGGATAGACCAATAGAGGCCTATGATAAATCGGTAAACCACCAGACCATGCCTCTCTGAAAGTGTCACAACAGTAGAGCAGTAAAGGCTGAGAATGGTGATAAATTTGCCAAGCATTTTCAGAGGTTCAAGGCAGAAGTTGAGGCACATGTTCCCAACACACAAACCATTGATTATTACCCATTAACTTAGCCCATTTTCCTATGGCTGCTAAGAAAATTTTTGTTTAACCAAATACTAACTTTGTATAAATATTCACTAAGTATTGGCAATTTGGAGCTTAGCACTTCCACCTTTGTTGAATCAATTTTGAGCTCAACACTTACACATTGCAGTGAGGTAAAAATTTAATGAATTTTTAAATGATATTTCACATCACTTTAATAATTATTTGTTTTTCATTTGCATTCCTTAGACATAAATGAGTTTTACACATTTTTTCATTTTATTCAATTAATCCTTTATATTGAATGGTTTAAGGGGATTTTTAAACATGTATCTTACATTTTGAAATTACAAATTTAATTCAGGTTCACTTATATTTAGATCATGGATCCACGCCCTCTAGCTCCACCCACTCTACCTCATAACCCCCCACCTCCACTACCCACATCCGATGGTGCTCACTTTCAAGAAAAAATCGATGTGAATCTTAGAACCATTCAGGATCAAGTTAACACTATTTAGAATGAGGAATGTGTTCACCCATTATTGATGCATTTTGCATCAAATATGTAAAATTATGTTGATGCAGTTAGGTCCATGGAAGTGGACTTAGACGAGCATCAACGATGGCTAGAGGAAAGGATATTTCCCCATTATAAAAAGGAAAACACAAAGAAATGAAGAGATGCAACAGAGAGCTGCAAAACTTTATTAAGACAATGATCTTATTTTTATAAAGAATTTGACCTTGGATGCATATTTTATAAAATGGATATTTTATAAAGAATTTGGTTGGATGGATATTTTTAGTTTTGAATTTATGAATATAATAGTATAATGATGAGACAAAAATTTAGTGATAAATATTAAATAATCTATTAATTTAGTGTTTGTTCATATATAGTGTTTATTCATGCATCATGGCTGAGTGATGTCTTATTTGTTGATCATGACTATTGTATATATTTCACATGAACAATAGATAATGAACATGTATCTTGTTGTCTTGTAAGTATTTTGTTTGAAGGTTGAATCAAACCCCTATGGTGTACATAATTTTCTTATTTATGTATCATGGTTGAAAGATAATGATTCTTATTCATGATGATTTTATACCTTTTACATGAAGGATCTAATGACATGTTATTAAGATTAAAGGTTTTAATGGCACAAATATTGAATTGAGTTGTAATGGATTTTTTTTAGGGTTGCATCACTTCTTATTCTAGAGGGTCCCAACATGGGAAAACACTCTTCCTCAACTCTCTCTCTCCCTCTCTAAGGTGTCTCTCTCTCTATGTCTCTCCCTCCCTCTCTCCATCTCAACTCTCTCTCTCTCCCTCTCTCTCAGGTGCCTCTCTCTCTCTCTCTCTCAAGTTTCTCATAGCTTCCTCTCTCCCTCCCTCTCTCCCTCTCTCACTCTCTCCCTCTCAAGTCTCTCTCTCTCTTCCTCTCGCTCTCCCTTTGAACTCTCTCTCTCTCTCTCTCTCTCTCTCTCTCTCTCTCTCTCTCTCTCCCTCTAAACTCTCTCTCTCTCTATCTATCTATCTATCTATCTATCTCTCTCTATCTCTCTCCCTCTCAAGTCTTTCTCTCTTTCTCTCTCTCCCTCTCACTCTCATGCCCTCTCTCTCAATTCTCTCTCTCTTGGACTCTCTCCCTCTCTCTCTCCCTCTCAAGTCTCTTTCTCTCTCTCCATCTCAATTCTCTCCCTCTCCCTCTCAAGACTCTCTCCCTCCTCTCTCTCCCTCTCTCTCCTCTCTCTCTCACTCTCTCTCTCTCTCTCTCTCTCTCTCTCTCTCTCTCTCTCTCTCTATCTATCTATCTATCTATCTATCCCTCTCAAGTCTTTCTCTCTCCCTCTCACTCTCAAGCCCCCTCTCTCTCAATTCTCTCTCTCTTGAAATCTCTCCCTCCCTCTCTCCCTCTCAAGTCTCTTTCTCTCTCTCCCTCTCCTCTCTCTCTCTCTCTCTCTCTCTCTCTCTCTCTCTCTCTCTCTCTCTCTCTCTCTCTCTCTCTCTCAACTATCTCTCTTTGTCTCTCCCTCTCAACTCTCCCCATCCCTCTCAGGTCTCTCACTCCCTCTCAATTCTTTCTCTCTCCCTCTCTCTCAAGTCCCTCCCACTCCCTCTCTCTCTTTCTAGTGAATTGGCCACACATCAATAAATATATATTATATACTATGTTATACATATAATATATATTATGTATTAAATATATTATATATTACATAATATTAATCTAATATATAATATATAATATACTACACAAAATTTATGTATCGTATAGTATATAATATAATATATATAATATAATATTGTATAATATAATACATAATATATTATATATTATATATGATATATTATAGATAATATATAATTATATTATATATAATACATATTCTATAATGCATAATATTATATATTATAAATACATAATACATATTATATAAATGTATAATATATAATATAGTAATATATAATATAGTAATATATAATATATAATATTATTATAATAATATAATAAGATATAATATAATAATGTATAATATAATACTTAATATTATATATTATATATAATACTTAATATTATATATTATATATAATACATAATACATAATACATATTATATAATATTATGTATTATAAATAATACAAGTAATGAATATTTGTTACTAAATAGATATTTGTTTATAAACGGATATTTGTTCTGAATGGATATCCATTTTTCTGACATAATCAATAGGCTCAAGATTTATCTTGGGATTTGGTTTGGGCTTGCCTAACCTGGAAAGCCAGCCCAAAAAACATGTTTTGAAAATTTTCTTAGTTTTCTAAAGTTCGCCCTTGTGGCTAACAAATTTTTTTTAATCTAAATTTCATGAAATGAAAAGGGTGTATAGAAAAAATTGCCAACTTCCACCAATATAAGTTATGCCTTATTTTGAATTTAATAAATAATTAATATTGGTTTTTTACATACATTACAACTAAAGTCCTGATTGATAGGCTGATTGAAAAACTTCTATAACTTTGAAACTACTAAACATTTTTTAAACCTACAAGATGCACCACATTTTATGCTTTGCATACTATAGGATAAAAAAAATGAATTTCATAAATTTTTAACCAAGTTATGGTGGTCAGACACAGATGTTTTAATAATTCTAAAAATTTCTAATAATAAAATCATAACTAATTATTTACATGGTAAAAATTACAAAAATAAATCTGGCACATCTAAGCATGTGTCCTCTACTTATATTGAAAGATTCAGAAAAAATAAATAAATAAAAATTCTTGTACATATGGCGGTTAGACATACACCCACTTCTTATCTTTTTTCTGAAAATTTAGTAGCACTGCATTGAAATTTCAAATTTTCACAAAATAGATTTACTTTTTTCCAAAAAAGTACTAGTAGCCTAGAAACTACATTCAATTTTCTACAAATTTTGTTCTTACATAATTTTCAAAATATGTTAATAACCTATTCAAATTTTTATGTCAAGTTTCCTAACTTTGATTTTTTGAATTTTCATCGCCACTTAGAGGCCTAGTTTGGAACCCCATGATCCTACACTGACCCACTTGTCACCACATGCAATATTATAATTTCCAATTATCACTAAACCTACACATGCAAAACCTACACCTGTCAAAATATGATTGCACCTCCAAAGCTCTCATTTCATGCAAACTCAACATGAAATATAATTTTCCTTCATGCACAACTCCACTTGTAAATAATAACTTCCAACTTGATTCCTCCTCAAAAATAAAAATTTCAAGTTGTAACTCACAAAGAAACATTGGATAATTATCAAAAAATAATGTGAATATTAAATAATTTAACATGCTAAGAATAATCAAAAGTTGAGACACCTTATTTTTCCTGACACATATGTATGTATATGTTCAACAATAAACTAATGTGTTGAAGAATGTGCAAGTTGTTGAAGTTGTAAAATATTTCTCTATGGAAGAGATATGGAAATCCACTAGGATACAATAGAGAAATTAAAGGTACAGTTCAAATGGATTCAAACACCAAAATAAAATAGCATTCCTCTATTTCAACCCCTTATTCATAAAATTTCAGTAACTGATTATAAGGAAACAGTCCAATTAAAGTCAAGATTGACGAGAATGGACTACAAATTAATTATGTGGGAATACCAAAATTCTGCAACAATATTTTGATCATCTTGAGAGAGAATACTAAGTTTTTTTTTAATTTTGAAGAGTGGGGCCAGTTTTTTGACAAGGATGTAGATGGCCTAGTGTGATTTGCATTAAAAACTCTAGTTAGACATTAAATAGATAAAATTGCAATCACAATTTATATTTAAGATAAATTTATCTGCATTTATAGGTTTTAAATACATATTGCTAATCAGATATATACCTTCATTTTGATAAGAGATACATCATACCCAGCTACAATGAATTAAATTTCTTCATGTGACATAAAAATAAAGAGGAAAAAATCTTATGATTACTATTAACTTCCATGTTAATAATGGAAAACTACTCCTTGTATATTGTGTTTGCATTAGTACATAATTTATTCTACAAAATCTGTAAATTATTTTTGGGAGGGAGGTGGAGTATGATTTGGATTGTATGAAGGTCCTAGAGGAGAGGATACAATAGGGAGATGATGGACCCATTGGTCTATCAAAAATTATCTATTTCATATTGATAGTGATTAGAATAATGATTTCATGGGAGTCTCTCAAGAGAAAATTATCTCAAACAAGTTGGACTTCCACATATATTATGATTTCTTCCCATGAGGGATCACTATAAGAGATGCTAATGTTGGTAAAGAATACAAAAGTATCATCTCCCCTTTGTAAATTCTTGGATAGACATGAATATTCCACCTGATTAAAGGATAGAACATAAATATTTAGAAGCAAAGGATCCCAAATGATTTTTATATTGAAACTATTTTTCCAATAGGTGACCACATACCCTTCATGGAAGGAACCTTGTTTCTCTTATTTCTTAAAATTAAAATGCTCACCCAACCCAAAAAATTCTTGTCCACCAATATAAAATTGAAGAAAAAATATTTGTAAATTATTTATTCCCAATTAAAGATGGGCATTAGGTAAAGATTTGAAGTTATTCAAAAGAAATATATCTAAGAGAAACAAATAATTTATGGTGATCTTCATAGTCTCTTGGCAAGATATGAACTAATAAAAAATAAAATTATAAAAACTAAAAATATAAAAAATAAAAGACTTTTAGGAAAGAATTAAATAATTAAATATTGAGGTTCTTTTGTCTGGTCTCAAGGTATTTTTTTATCTAGAAAAGAAATTTAGTGGTAAGGACATGCATTAAGGGTTTCTCCTTCCACCCTACGAGTCAATGATTGTTGGTGTTGTGGTATATTATGTACTTGGAGCCCCTAAGTTTTGCTTAGGATTTTTTCAAGAATTTTCTACAACCTTGCAATAGCATAGTTACACTAACCCAATTTGTAAGGAGGCTAGGTAGGGTTTAAGGGCTTCTAATGAGCCTCCCTCATATAATTCTACTAGGATATCCAACAAAGGTAGGTTTTTTGAAATAATGAATAATTTTTTGTTGTCATTATTTCAATGCTACATGGTGGATATCAGAATGATATGGTGCATATTATGCATAGAAGACTCAATTCACAATTAAGCACTTCTACTATGTATGTACACTAGAAGCTACCTGTGTAATAATTGGTATCAGAGCTTGGTTCCCTTCAAGGAGCTTGATTGCTTTTGGAAGATCTTGGAAATTGAATATATGGATGATATCCCTGACAATGGATACTTTGAAAAATATTGCATACTTGACAAGGGTGGAGAACTCAAACTTTCTCTTGAAGATCTTGACAAAGTTGAAGGTGAAAAAATGATCTGAAGGAAAATATCAATGAAGCTAATGAATGCATCAAGAAATTGAGAGATAAAATCAAAAGGTTTAGATAAATCTATAGATAGGGAAATGAAAAATTGAAACAAGTGAATGAGAATATCATCGGACTAAAAGTGCAAGTGGAAGAAAAGAAAAGAATTGAAGAATGCTTGAATACAATAGTTAAGAAAAAATCTAATGAATGCACAAGGCTTGAACAAGTATGTTGGTATATGGTGTTGTACACCATTGCATAAATTGATATATTATAATTTTGTAATTAAATAATTATTTAGTTGCAATGCACCTTGGTGGTGTGGATAATCACACTAGGTAATTATTTGGGGACCCACTTGATGTTGTATTGTAACATTGTATTATTATTTATTGTGTGGGAAACATGTGATAATAATTTAATATTGGGGAAATATTAAATAATGTGATGTCTTAGTACCTAATATTAAACAAGGGGTTAGTGGTTTTTTATTCACATGGTTTTGTGGTACATGGTTTAACCTAAACCACTAGTTGCATTTTGTGTGAGCTTGTATCTATAAAAGAAAACACATGTGTAGTGGTTTAGGTTGGCTGAGTGGTTTGGCTATCATTATTGAGTCTTCTTGTAGAGTTCATTTGTGAAGCATGGAATTGGATGTGTGGATTCATGCTTGAAAAGATGGGAATGCATTGGAGGGCTTGATTCTTCATAATTGTTCATTGCAACTCTTTTATTTACTTCACGGTTGGTTAATATGATAGAGTATGGATGCTTTTGGAGGCTAGGTTTTTCCCTCTTGAGGGTTTTCTAGGGTATATTATGTGTCATAATGGATATGTTGTCTATTCTCGTGCATGTGGATTCTAAGTGATTATTTGCATTGTTATCTATTTTAGGTTATGTGGAAACTGTCAAACAAAGGTTGCAAGTTTCCTTACAAAGTACTAGTAAATTTGAGATCTTGGAGAAAGCAATAATTCATGAAGATAAGTCAAGAAAATTTCTAAAATGTTTGATGAGCTAATTTTATGTCAAAAATTATCTAAGGAAAAGTTGGTTTGGGACTTGAGAAAGGTGAAAGTTCAAAATAAAATGCAAAGAAGATCAGTGAATCTAAAAATATTGAAGATAAGAAGAATAATGGCAAGTACAAGAATAAAAGAAACAATGCAAGAAGACCTCCTATCAGACAACCAAATGATAAAAGGTACTCATACTTCAATGGTATTTGTTATTTCTACAATAATTTTGGACATAAAGCAATATAATGTAGTAGTAAAAATAATAATTTTTCATCCTTTACTAGTCAATGCTTTACATGCAATAAGTTTGGACATAGAGCAAGTTAATGAAAAAATCAAATGAGGAATACATAAAACCATGGTAGAATGTTTCAATATTTCAATGGCTATTGTTATACATGATATGGATTTGGACACAAGGCTAAACAATGCAGATCTAGAATGAATGAAAAGAATAACTCTCAAAGGAATGTTGTATGTCACAATTGCAATAAACTTGAACATATTACTAGATTATACATAAACATAAGGAAGAACAATCCTAAAAAGAGAAATGATTCATTCACAAAGATTGATCTGGAAAAAGTAAATAAGGAAATGGAAAATATATAGAGGAAGAAAGAAGATCCTAAGGACAAGAAAGAATCAGAAACTACAAACAAATCTATACCACCCTCAGGTGCAGATAATTCTCTCAAAAATTAAACCTAGGCATTGGCTTAGGGGGGGGAATAAAAGAAAATAAAAGAATCCCCTTGCTGATATAAGGTGTCATGGCTCGGCACGAATACATAAGTTGAAGATTTACTATTTGGATCTTATGAAGGAAATTTCAAAAGAAAATATTCTTTTGCAATTTTTTGCAAAATAATTAAGGGTTTATTGTTGCAGAGTTAAGATTTTTCATCATCTTTATTGATTGATGTATTGAATGAAAATTAGGGTGAATCAAAGGAATATAAGTTTCTAAACTTAGTCTAATTTACTTACTTTTATGAATCTGGATCAAATTGAAGTGAATTCAAGAGTTCAAGAAGCAAAGCATTCAAACTCTAGTTTCAATTAAATGACGAAAAGGTATTTATCGTTGTCCTAGAATTTATTTTTCAAAGCATATGAACTTAGTAGAGATGGATACACCTATATTAGTGAATTTGAATGATAAGCCTCAGCCGAAATTCAAGAAATACCCTATGAATATATTTGAGGATGACCCACTCCAAGCATTTTCAAGCATTCCATACAGGGTTTTTCCTATAGAAGATTGTAGGGCTTATATCCATAAAAAAATGGAATAATATAACCATGTAAAATTGATTGACCCATGGATAAATGATTTAACTAGAGATGATCACCAAATCAAGCTCGAATATAAAAACCTAGTGGCAAATAAATTAGGTGTTTGGCCAACTATTTCTAAATTTCACCTGTGATGATGTAGCTAAGTTTCTAAGAATGGAATTGAGTAGAGTACATGATTGCTACTTATGGATTAACAACCTTGTTATGATGACAAAAGAAGTTATAAGGGAAGTGATAGGACTTTGTTCTATTGGACATGTGCCAATATTGAAATCTATAAAGAATAAAGATGTGATGGAATTAACTGGAGCCACATTTGATCATAGGGCTCTCACAATGGATACTATCTGAAACCCTGTTGTAAGTTATGTGAAAATGGTCATAGGATACAAAATATACTACACAAATAGGGAGAGTTTTGTGTCACCTACTACAATCCATGCTTGCTATGAGATGGTGGAAAAGGGTAAGGACTATGATTTATGTGAGTTACTTCGGCAACAACTATTTGTAAACTTGAATCAAACCAAAGATAAGAAATGTCCATTCAAGTTTGGTTCCCTAGTAGTTTGTCCACTATTTTACTTTTTGAGGGAGATTCTAGGAAGAATTAATGTCATATGGGATCAAAGGAGACCAATATCACATCAGATTTTGGAACATTTACATAGAACTATTGACATGAAGGTTCAAGAATAAGCACTTATTGCATTGTTTGTATTATTCCAAAAGAGAATGCATGAAAGGGAGAGAATCACTGGGTCATTAGTGGAAAAATGTCGAGATGATATCACATTTTTATTTTCCACTATTTTTTAATCATTGAAGTTGTGGAACCAAGAACAGTTTAGATTCATCCAATCAGTTATGAAATGAATAAATTTGAGATTGATGGTCTTGTTAAAATATTTTGAACATTTCTAAGGATCCTACATGAGAAATACATGGAACTTATCACGAAAAATTCATGGAAGTGCACATAGAACTATTAGAACATGTAAGAAAGAAGAGAGTGATAAAATCTATGAATGAATATTTCAAAGGACATGGACTTACAAAAGAAGTATAGATATTAAGAACAAGAGTTGCAACAATATCTAGTACAATTGGTGAGTCCTCCAGACCTAGAAGATCTGGTAGAACTATTTTAACTACTTCTCCCAATACTCAAAAACCTTTAGGACTAGTCTCTACTCTTCATGGAACTAATAAAATGAAGACCAATACTTTGGTGGTAGAAGAATCTCAATTGAAGAAAAGAAAAGCTACTCTAGTAGCCTCCACATCTGTCATTAAGTCAAAAAGAGGAAAGAAACAAAAATCTCAAAGAGATAAGGATATGAGTGTGCTTTCTAAAGACGAAGATGAGGATGAAGAGTCATCATTGACTATGAACAGAAGCATAACTTCTCCAAAGAAATGAAGAATATATATAGTTGAATCATCTGAAGAAGAAGAAATTGAGAAAGAAAAGAAAGCATTTCAGATACATATGCATAAGATGAAGGAAATAAGGGAAAGAATCTTGAATCCGGTAATTTGGAGTAGAAGAAGAAGACTACTCTAGAGAAACCTTCAATCCAAATGAAGTTGGACATGCTATTTGATGGTATTTTTCATAACAAAATATGAAGGAAATAGTTGTCATGTATTAGAATGAAAATGAGGAGAATATAGTCACCATAATTGAAGCAATCATCAAATGTATTATCACTATTGAAGCTAATATGGAGTATATGAGGAAAAAGGTTCTAGATTATGTATGGAAAGTCTTATTGGAAAGAGAGAACAAGCCACGATGCTAGAAGAAAAGATTAGATTAGATGTTGTGCAGAAGATTGGTTTTGTCTTGTCTAAAGCTAATAATTCCACAGTAGCTAAAGTTTATAGGAAATAATTCAAAACAAAGTGAGGGATAACACTTCTCATGGGAAAAGATCAAGATCAAATTGAGAAAATATAGGAGACTGAAGAGAAATTTACTAAAATAGCACATATGGGATGAATTTTGTTGGTTCTTCCAACAAGGGACAAGTTTCAAAAAATAAAATTATTGATGATACAGAAGAAATTTTAGATAATACCCCTCCAAATATAGAAGAACCTATGCAAGGAAATGATGAAGGTGCATGATGTAGAAGGAGAAGCTATGATCAGAGAGGAAACTACAAAGGATGACACTCCCACTTCTCAAATAAACATGATGCAAGAAAATCCTAAGATATTTGTTCCTTCGGGAGATACAGAACATGGCACTAGTGAAGGAGGGAAGCATGAAGCTAAAAATGAGAGAAGACAGACAAATGAGGAAGAAAAAGATAGAAATAATGATGAAAAGGAAGGAGAGGATGACAAAAATGAAGAAGGTGAGCAAGGTGAAAAAGGAAAAGATAAAGGAGATGAGGAGAAAAATGAAGACACGAACAAAGATAAAGACAAGTCCTTCAGTGAAGAAGAGGAAAAGGCAGAGGAAAAGAATGATACCAACACAAAAAATAATGAAGAAGCTAAGAAATATAAGTTACCCAAGCCCTCTGGTGAATCCTCCGGAAAACCTTTAGAGATTCTACTACCTAAATAGACATGGTACCAACCGATTGTCTATTCAAAATTGTTGTAATTTTCTATTGTTGATTTTAGTAATATGTCTCTTGAGCATAAGATGCAATTAAGTGTTGTATTAAATGTATCATCAAGAAAAGAGATCCTTGAGACATTTCAAAAGAGTGATGAGTTAATGGATGAAGTTGTGAAGGTATTGCGGGAGATCATTCTAGGTACTAATATTGATACATCATTGTCTTCTATGGAGAAATTCAAATTGTTGATTGATTATTTTAAGGAGTATGCCTCTGGTTTGAAAGGATGGATGGAAATAGAGGCTACAATAAGGCATATAGAAAAATGTGCATCAAAACATTCCAAGGTTGAAGAATTCCTAAAATAGGTACAAGACTATGAGGATGAGGAAAATACATTGATTTGATCTTGCATAGGGTGGCCAAAATCCACATAGAATATAAAAGATAAAATGGACTCAATTGAGTCTCAAATTTCCAAGGAATAAAGTGCCTATGATTTGGCATTAGACAGAAAGTATAACACCTAGACTATTATAATATATTTGTATGACAAATTCCTCACATTACAGACCCAAAAGGAAGATATTATCGAGAAGCTTGGAAAGCTAAGGGACTTGGTACAATCATAGCACATACCTATTTCAAATGCCCTTTCCAATGCTGAAAGAATTTCATAGATAAATCTTAACCTCGGTATTATGGAAGAAGGAGAAGACATTTTGATGAGCTTGAGTCTCTACATAGGTTGCTTGTAGCAAAAAAAAAGAGTTGGGAAGGAGGAAATATTGCTTGGAAAGCCATGCTACAGAAGCTTGGGTCAACATCTTCGGGTTGACCATATCTGTTTTCATTATGTTTTTTGAGTTCTTTCATATTTTTAGATTTCTTTGTACATATGTGGATGTACTAGGAGTCTTTGGTTAATTTCATAAGGGGGAGCTAGTAGTTTCAGTACAGTCTATATATAGGGTTGAGAGAGATTATACAAGTTCTTTTTGTGCACCCTTTTCCCTTGATGTCAAAAGGGGGAGATATGTGTGAAGAATTGTTTTGGCACATGTTTCCATCAATGAAAAGGGGATATTGTTGAAAGAATGAAGAAGTTTTGTGTTGTCATTGATGTCAATGCTACATGGTGGATATCAAAATGATATGTTGCATATTTTGCATAAAGTACTTGATGAACACAATTAAGGAATTCTACTATGTATCTACACTAATAGCCATGTATTCAACAAGGTCCTATTTTGAGGAAGGAAATAATTCTTGGGTAAAAATGACCAAACGTGAGGAGAATGCTTATCACTATTTATCTTGCTCTTAGGATTCTATTTTGGTTGACTAGAGAATCCATCTTAGGATCCCTAATTTTGATGATGAAAAATATTCTCACATTGTTTAATTAACTTATTGGGAAGTTTCTAGCACCCAATTTTAAATTAGATTTTATTAGAAAATGGGGCCAGAGAAATAGAAAATTAGTTGATCAAGTCGAGATCACTACTTTGGCTAGAAATATTCTTGCTTTGTTTTTCCAATCATGAGCACTGTGATAGGACCCTCCTAGGAGTTCCTTGAATTTTGGATTAAATAGGACTCTTCTTAAGAAATGGAAACCAAATTTCAACCTTAAAAATTAGCACATTAATAGGGTCCTTGTTTGGGATAGGCTTTCAAATTTTCTATTGAAGTATTGGAAGGGGGAAGTGATTATTGGAATTGTTAAATCCTTCAATCATCTCATAGATTTTAGTGCAATCGCCAAATTTAGAAAACATCTAACTTATGCCAAATTTTATGTGAATATTGTGGTGGATAAGGATCTTCCTTCCTCTACAACTTTATTCTCAAATTCTAGTGACTTGGTGAAATAGATTATCAATGAGAATTCCTAATTTTTTTACAAAAAAATACCTCAAATCTAGTCACTCTAATACAAATTACATAGTTAAAAGAAGAAAAGAAAAAATTTGGAGAAAGAAAGGGGAGAATAAATCATGGTATAACCTTGAAAAGGATTTAAAAACTGGAGAGTTGGAGAATGGTTTTTATAAGGGGGTTCGTATATCAAAAATAGGAGAAGGTGAACTATGCATTAATCCCTATCATATTTCAGAACCCTAATGCAAGATGACTCAATATTTGAGATTTTTAGTTATGGATAACATGATGGGGGTTAATGCCTAAAATTATAAATATGGTTTTAGTCTCATCATTAGCCCTCCTATTGAAGTAGAGAAAACAAAATTGGAGAATGTGAACCCTAGAGTTGGTAAGAAAAAAGAGGTGTCCCTTGTTCTTTGTTCCAAAGTAGGGAGGGAATCTTATCCCATTTTCCATAAAATATAAATCAAGATAGAGGTCTTCCCTAGTGAAGATCTTCTAGTAAATCACATAAATTTATGATTCAAGGATTGAGGTAAAGGAAAAAGAAAAAAAGAATAGAAAGGAAATATGTTTCAAGGAGCCAACAGAGTTGTTGTTAAAGGTAGGCAATGTACTCTAGAGCATTTTGGCTTCAAACAATTATTGAGAACTACAATTGAATGGTTTCCCTCTCAAATTTTAGCTTTAGAATTGTTTTTTTTTCTTGTTTTCTTGGAGTTGTTCTTCAACTATCTTTGTTGTTGGTTGTCAACCCTAGTGTTGTTTGACTCTTTTTTTAGTTCTTGTTTGATTTTTTCTATGATGTTCATTGGGTTTCAATGTGGAAATATTGCCTTGTACAATGCTTCAAGGCCTTTTAAAACCCCAATTTTACAATTTATCAAAATAAATAATGAGAAGCTTGAATTAACATCATTCCAAATTTTAAAGAAGAAAATGCTCCTTTTAACTTTGCCCCGATCTAGTTTCAAATGCCTCCTCTACCATTAGAGTATAGAGAATTGACTCTGGTTGAGTCAATATAAAATCATTTAGGAGTATACCTTATGCATGACACAGAGTTCTTTAAAAATCCCTTAAAATCCACTAGAACATGTGTTTTGATGGATATGAGCAAACAATTTCCAGAGACAGGTTATGTTTTCTTCAAAGTTTGGCGGTTGGAAATAGAAAATCTACTTTGAATTTCTTGAGACTACTTGCTTTCAATGTCATACTATAGGTCATTCATGTTCTCAGTACTCACTTGGGTCTTCCTCTTTGCATCTTGTCCACATGAGTAATGCTAAAAGAGGGGATCAAAAACGCAATTGTAAAAAGAATGAACAAGGTCTTTCCCTAAGTAGCATGAGTGGACAAATAAGCTGGTCAAAGCCAATTCAAGGCCAAGGGAGTAGTAGCCATGAAATCCAATCTCACAAAAAGTAAACAGGAAGAGGAAGGTTCTCAATTGGGCCATGTTGCAAATATTAAATCACCTAAAAAAGTGGCATTAGAATTTAAAGTTTCTAAAAAAATATGGAGATTAATGCAAGCCTTTTATAGCTTATAGCTCAATTTATACTCTCCAATGGAAATTCTAAGTTTTGAACCCCATATAATAGAAACAGTGAGGAATTTAATGTTTCAAGGCACTAGAGATGTTTTATCCTTAGAGATGTGAAAATAGGGGTCAAATGAATCTGGATGCTCATGGCCAATTAGGGACTATTCAAAATGGTAATAATTTAGCATTAGTTACAACCAACAAACCCTCAGATGTTGAATTTGAATTCCTAGCAAATAAAATATTGTTATCAGTAGGGTCTAATTTTTTTGATGAAATAGCAAAAGAGGAATAATTCTCAGAAATGGGTAGTTTGACTCAAATGAAGCCCTCAGCAATCATAGCAGAGATTCTACAGTACGATGTTGTCTTGAAGGGAAATAAACGAGATAATTTTTTTATGGAAGAATAAAATTTGATTGAAAGGGGAACTCAAGTTACTCAAGGAAAAATTTCTCAAGAAACTCAATCTTCTCAAGGCATTCATACGGTTGGGTTTTTCAAGGAGTTTCCAGTTTTCAATAACACTCTTATGATATTGCAATCTCCTCTTCAAACTTCAATGAAGAAGTCACCTAGGAAGAGAGGTAGGAAATCAAACCTTACTAAAATAAAGGAACAAATTGAAGCGGGGGTTCAAAAGACAATTATTGAGTCCATGTTAAGCAAGAGGCAAAGGACATCTTCCTACTACAAGAAACCAAAACTTAAGTAGAAGTATTTGAGTCATTTATAAATAAATGGAACAAGTGGGAATATACTCACTCACCAACTCAAGGGGCATCTAGAGGTCTAATGATCCTATGGGACCCAAAATTAGTAATTCTCATATCAGATAGAAATGAGAATTCCTGATAGCTTATAGAAGTAACAAAGTTTGACCTCCAATTTTGGTTAATAAATGTTTATGGACCTACATCCACAATGGACAATAAAAATCTATGGGATGATATTTCTAGGAAAATTGGTCTACTGCATGATAATAAAGTTATCATAGCAGGGGATTTTAATGCAATATCTTCTCTGCAAGAAAAAAGTGGTGGGATTAGTCCCCCACCTAGAGTAATGGCATATTTTAGCCACTTTATTTCAATGAATGCCTTGAGATATGTAAAGCCAGTTTCTGGAAATTTCACTTGGATGAACAAGAGGAAAGGTTTCTTGCAAATTATAGAGAGATTAGATAGGTTCTTAGTCTCCCTAAATTGGTTCATCTTTGCACATAAATTAACATCTGAAATCTTGCCATACTCGAGGTCTGATCATTTTGCAATTGGTTTGGACATCACAAACATTTCCCTGTCAAGAGAAAAACCTTCCTTCAAATTTGAAAGCATGTGGCTTCGACACCGCCAGTTCATGTATCTTTTGAAACAATGGTGGGTTAATGCCCCTTATGAACAAGGGACTAAAAATTTTCAATTCCATCATAAATTGATTCATGTGAAGCAAAAAAAAAAAGTTGGGAACAAATAGGTTTTCAAAAATATTTTTCACCAAAAAGAGTCAGTGTTTAAGATCTTACTGAAGTTCAAGAGAAAATAATTCAAAATGGGTTAGATGCTAGTCTCTATGATAAGAAAAAAAATTATACTTAGAATGGGAATAATTATGTTCTAGGGGAGAAATATTTTGGAGGCAAAATTCTAGAGAGCTTTGGTTAAAAGAAGGCGATCATAATACAAAGTTTTTTCATGCCACTGCTCAGTTCAAAAAGGCTACTAAATCAATCCAAACAATTTAGGAGATAGCCACAATTAAAGGGTTAACAAAAGAAGAGGATGTCAATAAGGAAAGAATTAAGTTGTTTTTCGAACTACTTTCAGCTCCACAATCTACAGATGTTAATAGAATTAGATTAAATTGAACTATTGGATACAACCCCTCATCTTATCTCCTCTGAAGACAATAAACTTCTGATGAGACCCTTTACTTTAGAGGAATTGAGATATGTAGTTTTTTCTCTTCCTCCATAAAAGGCACCTGGGCCTAATGGATTTACAGCCTTGTTTTTTTAGAAAGGTTGGCAATTTTTATGCTTTGAGCTTTTATGGGAACTTGAAGAATCTAGGAGAATTGGGTCTATGTTCAAATAGTTCAATGTAACAAATATTGCAATTTTTCCACAAGTCAAAGACCCCAAAATTTTTTTTGAGTTTAGGCCTATTTCATTATGCAATACAATCTATAAAATCTTTAAAAAAGTGATATATCTAAGGTTACAACCATTCATTCCAAATATTATCTCTCTTGAGCAAGGAGGTTTTTTTCCCAGTAGGGAAACACATGAGGGAGCAATTATTGCACATGAAGTGTTGCATACAATAACAATGTCAAAATTTCCTTCTTTCATTGTCAAATTAGACATGATGAATGTATGATAAGGTAGACTGGCAAGTTATTAATAAGGGTTTGAAAATATTTAGGTTTTTCTCACAATGGCATAGATGGATTATGTCTTATTTATCTAGGGATAAGTTCTCAGTAATTATAAATGGGACTACAATAGGATTCTTTAGTTGCACACAAGGTGTAAGGTAAGGGGACCCGCTTTCTCGTTTCTTATTCATAATTATGATAGAAGCCTTAAGTAGATATATTCATTTAAAGAATAATCTACATATATGGAAAGGTGTGTAGATCCCAAATTCAAGCATATTAGTCACACCCTCTCTCTTTGTTGATGATACTCTTTTATTCAATAAATCATCTCTGCTAGAAGCTAAGTAAGTTAAACAAGTTCTTGATAAATAGTCATCACCATTTGGACAGAAAATAAATGCACAAAAATCAAAGATTTATGTCCTAAACACTCTTGATGACCTGAAAGAAAAAATAGTGACTACAATAGGCTTCCAAGAAGCAAAATTTCCCTGCTCTTATCTAGGGATTCCTTTTTTTAAAGGTTCAAATAAGGCTTCCTATTGGGTTAAGGTCATTGATAGAATTAAGTCAAGAATATTACTTTGGAAAGCTAGATGGATTTCATTGTCAGGTAGAATTCTCCTAATTAAATTAGTTCTAGCTTCAATTCCAAACTATTTTCTTGTGGTTCTTAAAGCTCTTGTATCAATAATTTCAGAAATTGAAAAGATAATAAGATCTTTTCTTTGGAAAGGAAATATTGATGAGCGAAAAAATATCCCTTTAATTTCCCTAGAAGGTTTGTCGAAAGTAAAAAAGAATGGAGGAGCAGGAATTCAGAATCTCTTATCACGTAATAAGGATTTTGGGGATAAACTTGCTTGGAAGATGTACACTAAACCTCAAGCTAATTGGGTCAAAATATTAAAAGAAAAATACTTAGAAAATAGAAATCCTTCAAGAATTATCATAGTTGCAAACCCTCCTAAGGTTTCAAACATTTGGAATCTCATTGTAAGTAGTAGGAACCTCATCACTAATTATTCATCTTTGGAGGTAAATGATGGTCAAAGTGTAAATTTTTGGGTAGACTCATGGAATGGAAAGGCCCTATTGTCAGCGAATCAGGATATGCATGAGGTTAAAATAATTCTATCTCAGGTTTGGGGAGAAAATTTATTAGATTATGTGCAGTCAACAAATTCTCTGACTAGGAAAGTAGGAAGGTAATTTGGAAAATCTCATCAAATAGTCCTTTAAGTATACATCAGGAAGATCTTTTTAGTAAGTGTCTAAAGGAGAGAATAGTTTATTTGTCTGCAAAACTAGACAAAATTATATGGGCAGGTTCAAAAGTAGGCTCATACTCAGTGAAGGAAGGTTATGCAGTTTTGGAAAAATATAAATTCTCGACACAACCCCAACGGGCATACTCTTTTTGTTGGAACAATAAAATTCTTCCAAAAGCGAGAAGTTTTGCATGGATTTCTTTATACAAAAGAATATTAATAAGTGATCATCTATTTAAATTGAAGATTATTGATCTGTTCAAATTTCCTCTATGCGAAGTGGAATTCGAAACTGTAGATCACTTGTTTCTACAGTGTATATTTGCCAATCAGATTTAGAATTCTATTTAAAATAAGTTGCAAATCTCGATTCCTTTGCCAAACATGATTTGGGATCTCTTTCAGATTTGGCCAATTTTATTTCAGTCCTCATTCTTTGCATGCATATGGTTCATAGTTCTAAAAACTTTCTTATGGAATCTTTGGTGGGAAAGGAAATTGAGAATCTTCAGAAAAGTGAAGTCTTCAATACAGATAACTCTAGGAAATATTAAAAAATCTATATCCAAAGGGGTTAACTCATGTGTCCAGAAAGAGAAATTTATCAATTCAATATTCGAAAATTGGGACAGTTCCATTTTGACAAAGTGGAAAGATATCAAGTTGTCATTTGATGGTAGCATTCTTAAGAATGGAAATTCAAAAATTGATTGAAAACTTGTTAATTGGAAACCACCTATGCCGAAGTTTGTTAAATTAAATTTTAATTTTACATCTAAAGGTAATTGAGGGTCTTTAGGAGCAAGAATCTTCATAACAAATGCATCAGGATTATTCTTGGTAACCTCTTCTTATCATATCCAACATGGCACAAATAAAGGTGCAGAAGCTCAAGCTCTATTATTGGGTTTGGAATCAGCTATCTAGTTAGGATATTTAAATTTTCGTATTGAAGGGGATTCATTGATAATTATTAATGCATTAAGGGAAAGGAAAATTCATAATTGGAATCTAAGCTATATACTACACAAAGCTTGGGCGTTACTAGACAAGTTAGAAACCTCAATTATTTCTCATACTTATAGAGAAGGCAACATGGCAGCGGATTTTTTGGTAGGTTTAGAAAGTGATAATGTTGAGATTAGGGTTATTAATCATCTCAATGGATTAAATTATTTCCCTAATTTGATTGAAATAATTAAGTAGGATGTAAGGTTTGCAGGGTTAAATTTTTAATCATCTATTTCAAAGGGGTTGGGATTATATTGTGTTTTATCCTTATGCCAAGTGCTTAGGGGCTGGGTATATAGTGTGTTTTTATCTGTATTCCAAGTTCTTTGTTAATTCACATTTTATCCTTGTGAAAGTATTAATTGTGTGTTATCCTTATGCCAAGTTCTTTGTTAAATCATGTTTTATCCTTATGAAAGTACTAATTGTGTTAGAATTGAAAATGTAGGGCTCTCGATATGCAGTTTTAAGTGCATGCAATTGTGCTTAATCATTAAGAATGTAGGGCTCTAAACTCGGACTTTCAAGCACATGTGTGTAAGTTGTCATATTGTGGTACTTAATGTACAATTTTTACACATACACTCTGGAGAATTTGGATATAGTTGAACTGATATGGAAAATCAGTAGGATCTTCAAGGACAACATACGTAGTGTTATCTTGATGCCATTTTGGAATATGTCATGCAAATTACATTGCTAAAGTAGAAAGTTCCTTGGCATTGTGGTTTGTAATTGTGTCAAGTTTAGTTAGCATGTGTTTTTATGGGTAAACATATCAATTTATTGATTTTAGATTAGTATGTTAACTTGTGTCGATGCTGACACTAGTACAGAGCTGGGAATGGCTACTGATATGGCAAGTTAGTAGGATCTTCATGGATAACATACTTGGTGTTATCTCGATGTCAGTTTGGAATATTCCCTACAAAGTACATTGCTAAAGTAGAAAGTGATTTGGCATTGTTGTTTATACTTGCGCCAAGTTTGGTTTGCATGTGTTTCTATGGGTAAACATATCATTTTAATGATTGCATATTAGTATGTTAACTTGTGTTGATGTTGGAACTAGTACAGATCTGGCTTGATAGTCCATATGTTAGAAAATATCAAAGAAGATGGGCATAATATCAAGGTAATCCAAGTGTGCCATCCTTGTAATATTTCACGTCCAAGAAAATGTGAAAAATTGTCTTTAAAAAAGGTATGTTTCTATTTGCTTGGCTTGTATTAGTTGTATGTTGTTTTCAAAATATTGAAAGGTTTTCTAATCAACAGAGTCTTCCAATGCTTTACGTGGTTAATGGTATTTTGCATGGATATGGAGCTCAAGGATTTTTATGTGAAAAATTATAGGGTGTTGGTTGTAGTGAAACTATGGGAAGAGTCATTCTCATCAAGCATTGGAAAGGATTAATTACAAAAAAATTTCAAGGTTAAATGTAAGTCAATTTTCAATTCCATTACAACCATTATCGATGAAGATGTGTTGCACATAGAACTTCAAAGGGTCATATTTCTAGCAAATATTTTGTCCATTTTCTTGATGAATGTTTTGGATTTGGTTCAGAATTACATTTTTTTTAAATCTATAGCTTCTAAATTTGTAGTTTGAAGGTATTTCGAAAATGATGTGTATCTTATAAGTGTGAAACAATATGATCTTTCCAAAGGGGATGGCCTGGTAGGAGGTTTATTTCCTAGGCATCTAATTCATTCCAAAAAAAGGTATGCAAAAGTGTTCCAAGGTATGCTTTTATCAACAATGCATGATACCTCATCTCATCTCTACCCATATCTTTCCAAGTATCATTTTTCTTTCACCATGGAAGACATAGATCAAATAAAGAGGAAGTTTCATGCAATTTCCTTCTTGAGGGATCATACTTGTGTCCATGATTTACAATTAACAGTCTATCCTCAAGCTACCAAAGGAAAATATTGTTACCGTTATGTTCTGGATATTAATGCAATAGTTCCTTCACAAGACTATGATTATAAGTAGAATAAAGTACATGAATAATGTTCATTGAATGGCCCTTGAGGTGCAGGAAACAAATCAACATCCTTCTAATCCTTTGTTTAGTTTTGTAGGATGATTAAGTAAGCAGATATTTTGGTTGTTAAGCATCGAATATCAAAAGGTTTTGAGTTTTGGAAATTCATTGGGATACTTGTATCATCTATGTAAAGGGTCATGTAAAGGTGTTCAAAATGAAACTAGGAAGGGTCAATTTATGGTCATGTAATGGGGTTTTGAATTTTTTTATAAAGTGGGCTTTATATTTAAAGGTGTTCAAAATGAAACTGGGAAGAGTTAATTGTTATGTTCATGTAATGGGGTTTTGTAACTAATCTTTGTAAAATGGGATTTCATATATGAACATAAATCTGGTAAGTTCTAGGGTGGGGTCAATACGTCTTAGATCCAATATGTATTTATCGAGCTATAACTAGAGGATTCCTTATCTTGGTTCTTTCTTGTCTATATGCTCACCTGAACCAGGATCTTGTAATAGCTATTATACAATATAATATAAATATATAGTGGCTTACCACTTTTTCTTTTTAAAAAAACATCATTCCACATCCCAATGTATGAAAATCCAATCACTAAATAATAAAACACTACAAAAAGTATATTATTTAGATTTTAAGGGTCATTTTTGTTGGATAATCAAGGTGAAACTTGCAACAAATATGAGCTTAAGAATATGTTTGCAAATCTGAAATTATGTATTCAAGAGCAATAATGTGTTATGTGAATATTATATCCAAGAATGAAATAAAAATGGCAATACCACAATCTGAGAACCACAAGTGACACAAGATATATGTGGATAAAACCTTGCAAGAAAAAACTACACACCCAAAGAGATGTAATTCTTGTATTAATCTTCAAATGAAGTACATCAATACAACACTCTCTAAATTTTTGCAGCACTTTGTTACTCTAACAACCTGAAAACAAACTTATGAAACCACTATCTAAAGGCTCCAATATATAGATATTTATGGGAGAGAATACACATACGGTATCCCAAAACAACAAGAATAAACCACCTAGAAAAACCCATGTCCCTCTTAGTGGACAACCCATAAACATAGTGAAAATTATTAAATGATCATATGGCCTTCACATGGGAACCTAACCCATAGCCAATCACAATTGGTCAAACCTGAGTGCTCCTTTACTCTCCAACAACTCTGATGACTCATACCCAAAACATGCAAACTTGGGCACCCAACCCAAGATAACATGTACAACATGCAAGATAACATGCAAGAACATACATTTCTAGGTGGTCCCCACCTAGAAAGTGGATGCCTAAAAGGAATAACCCCCTAGAATTCTTTGTAACCATTACCATGGGTCCACCTCTATGAATGTAATTACAATTTATCATAGGAAAATAAATAATAAATATTTTTCCTCTCATGTCCTCTAGGACACTTTCCAAAGAACATGGATACACACAAATAAACTTAGGATAGAAATTATAATGTCGCATATCCTAACATTATCCCATTTGACATTATACATTGCAATTACATCTATTAGATACATTAAAAATTATAATCAAGTGAAGTGATCAAGTCCCATGGCCTTCCTACACCAAGAGAGCTTATCCATGGTCATTGGCTTCGTGAGAGAATTTGCAACATTATCCAAAGTGTCAACCTTCTCAATCAAGGCCATACCGTTCTCAATCATTTCTCACACAAAGTGATATTGAACATCAACATGCTTAGTATGAGCATGATACATAGGATTTTTGGCCAAACATATGACACTCTGACTATGTTGTAATTAAAACCAATGCCTTTACAAGTCTCTATAACCAAACCTCTTCCTTACAGGCATGTGTAGTAGCCATATACTCTATTTCAGTGGTGGATAATGCAACCATAGGTTTTCTTTTACTTGTCCAACTCACTGCACCTCCAAAAAAAGTAAAAACATAGTCACTTGTGGACCTTCGAATGCCCAAGTCACATACCCAATTTACATCAACAAAACCCTATATGTTCAAAGACTTAACCACATCATCAATACCATGATAAACTAAATACTAACCAGACATACCTTGTAAATATCTAAACACCCTTTTAACAAAATTTAAATTCTCTCTACTAGGGCTAGACATAAACTTTCTCAAAGCTCCCATTGCTTGGGCTATATTTGGTCTAGTAAAAATCATTGTATACATCAAACTACCAACAACACTAACGTAAGGAACTTTAGACATCTCTTCAAAATCATCATCAAAATTAGGACACATGTCTAAACTCAACTTAGTACCAATTAGAAATGGAATATTTATTGGTTTACAATCTTGTGTATTAAACCTCTATAAAATTGTATCAACATACTTACTTTGACTTAGCCAAAGATTTTTGTGAACATGATCCCCACTGATCTCCATCCTAAAAATATATTTAGCAGCCCCCAAATCCTTCATATCAAACATTCTAGAAATTTGAGTCTTAAGCACCCTAATCAACACCATGTTGTTACCCATAAACAACTTGTCATCAACATACAAGAAAATTATTAGTATCTAATCATCAATAATCTTAATATAAACACAATAATCCTCTTCACTTCTAATAAAACCTAGTTTCAATGAAAAGGTATCAAACTTTGGGTACCACATCCTAGGTGACTATTTCAAACCATATAATGGTCATTTAAACCTACAAACCAAGTGTTTTTTTCCTTTCACAATAAAATTATTAGGTTATCACATATAAATTTCCTCCTCAAGATCCCCATGCAAGAAATCAATTTTAACATTCATTTTATCTATTTCAAAATCATAAGTAGTAACAATAGATAATAGAAATCTAATATAAGTTAACTTAGTAACTAGAGATAAAATTTTACCAAAATCAATTTCCTCTCTCTAGGGATAGCCCTTGGTCACCAATTTGGCTTTGTACCACTCTAACTAACCATTTGCACCAAAAAAAATTAAATACCCACTTGCAACCAAAGGGATTCCTTCCTTGGATAAAACTAAAAAGATCACATGTATCACAACTATCCAAAGCCATCATCTCCTCCTACATGGTCTACATCCAAGAATCACTTTCCTATAAAGAGAGAGACTCCTTAAAAGATCTAGGTTCATTGCCAGTACTCAACAAAGAAAATACACAATGGTAATCTGATGGACTGTACCTGTCAACTAATTTTGTTTTCTTGTGGATCTTCTCAGGGTAGAAGTAAGGGTCTCTTGTTCTTCTTCTTATGTATTCTCATCCTACACATAATTTGAACTCTCTTAACCCTCTTCATCTCCATCCTCTAATCCATCTTTTTGTTCTTCCACATGTGCATCTTCCTGATTTTTTATCTTTGTCTCGAAGTGCAATTTTTTTGTCTTATCTTTCTCATTTGGTTGTTCTTCACCTGAGTAAGCTCTAAACTCCTTGAAAATCACATTTCTAGAGAAAACCATTTTATGAGTTATTGGATTCCAAAGCTCATAACCTTTTACATTCTCACCATAACCAACAAAGATGCATTTTTTAAATTTTGGATCCAATTTAGATCACTTCTCTTGAGGTCATGAACAAAATCCTCACAACCAGAGACCCTTAAATGTGAAGCTAGAGGATTTTTACCTATCCACACTTCATAAGGATTTTTATCAACAATAGTTGAAAAATGAGATCTATGAATCAAATAAAATGAAATAGTTACAACTTTTTCCCAATAGAATATATCAAGCATAGCACCAATCAAGATGCTCCTAGCTCTTTCCATCAATGTTCAGTTCATTATTTCTTCTACCCCATTTTTTTTGAGTGTATAAGGAGTAATCTCTTTTATGAAAATAATTTCATGCTTGCAAAACTCATCAAATTTGTTAGAACAATATTCACCCCCATTGTCAGATCTCAACACCCTTATCTTATAATTTGTTTTCTTTTCAACTAAGGTGTATCTTGAGACATCATCAATGAAAGTAACATAATAATGATATTTTCCAAAAGAGTCAACATCCACTAGTACAAAAACATCCAAATGAATTCTCTCTAATAATCTCTTAGCTTTGTTAGTTCCATTAAGAAATGATGATCTATTCTAATTACCAAACACACAATACTCACAAAAATTGAATTTTCCAATAGACTAATTAGAAATATCATCAACCAAAATTTTATTCAAAATGTTCTTAGGACCCTTTTCACTTATATGGCCTAATCTATGGTGCCACAATACACATGCATTTTTAGTTCCAGTTACATTGTCAAAGTTACAAAAATTGGAGGTATTAAGCCTAAACAAAGTCCCTATCTAAGATCCTTTAGCAATCACCCAACTCCCTCTTACCAACATACAAATAGACTTGTCAAATGTCACATAAATTCTAGAATCATTCAACTTGGATACAAAAATTAAATTTCTCCTTGTATAGGAGCGAATTAGCACCCCTTATGCAAATTCCCCTTTCGCACATCCTCACCTTAGAGAATCAAATCTAAAGGTGAAATCTCACATCACCCAACTATCTTACTTCCACTTGGCATTTGTCTATTGTGTCGGTGGGAGAATATTTGTTGAGGATGCACATGTGGCATGCAGATTTCCATATGACACATTGTCATCCCTGATGGATTCTTGCATCTAAAGTTGGTAGAGGTGTTACACACCTGATTGGGGACAAGTTGTAACATCTCTCTTCGACCAACTGGCCTGAAAATTCCTTATTCTTCCTCATTCATCCTTCAAATTGATCCATTCTCACTCCATTTCATCTCTCTAGGAATCTCTTCAAGCACTCTCTAGCAATTCAATCTAATTCTCTTAGCATTTGCAGCACTTAAATACTCCATTGCAACAACAACACTCCATCAACTCCACATCGCAAGTGTGAATAAAGCCATAACAATGTGGGCTTGGAGTCTTACGATACCTTCCTTCATCACAGTTGAGGTTGTAGTGACCTGGCCAAGTCCACATTCTCCTCCATTGGATAGTGCACTTTTGGGTGAAGGTGGTAATGTTTTTCTCCTCTCCTTTGTGATTTGGTTGAGTATCACCTTATTGTTTTGTAGTGTTTATTGTAACTTCTAATTTCTCTACTTCTTTATCACATATTTCTATCTCATTCTTTCTAGTTGTTCATGGAGGTGGGAACACCAAAATAGGGGTTTGACTAAGGCAGACTGCTATACAGTCCCAACATTTTCCCCTCTTTCTTGTGTGTAGTGAACGTGCACTTGGAGCTAGCTGGTGAATTAGCACATTGGTGAAATCATCTTCGTCACTTTAGCCTTCGTATATCTACTTTATCATCCTCATTTGTACTTTTCATAATTTATTGTTTTTTTTGTTTATTTAAGAATAACTAGCTAGGTTGTTGGTTTTTTTTTGGTAGTCTATATTATAATTTCTATTTTCTAGCCATACAGATGCTAGTGTGCTCGAGAAATGCTAGTGTGTCATTTTTTCGTCCCAAAACTATTTGTCATCCTCGGACAGAGAGTTGTATGAGGTGTAGTATTGACTCTGAAAACTAACTCGCCTAGCCTAAAATTGGATTTTGGGTCTGAAGAGTGATAGAAGTACCTTATAGTCCTCATCATTCTCGATTTCTATCGAAACACCCCTTTAGAGTGAGGTAAGTTAGGGAAACCCTCTGCTCTCATCTCTCCGTGACCTAGAGCCTTGATGTGGTTGGTCCCCCTCTTATGTTTTTGGTGAACCCAACATGAACCGTTTTGGTTCTATTTAGTAGTACACAAAGCTCCTTTCCTCATGTTCTAGGAGCATTGTAGGTGTGAGTCTTGCAAGGATTTTTTCCTTGCAACCCAACCTACAACCCCTAGTAGGTGTAGTTGGAAGGTTCCGTAAGTGTTGCACAATGAAATCTTAAGTGGGTCACTATTTTGTTTTACAACCTTTGGGGGGCTTTGTGATAATATTGTTTAGCGCACGTGATGGTCTCTTTTCTACATAAACCTATCCCCTCTCAGAAACCTACGTGTGGTGGCCCATGTATAACCTTCACCTCACAAGACCTGTTGATGGGCTTCAATAGAGAACCGTCTCCTCTTTATATCCCTACATGGATCAATGGGAACATTGTAGTGGGTGTTCTTATTGACCTGACATCTCAGGTGAATATCATAATCGAAGAGATTATGTTGATTAACTTATTACACAAAGATGGGTACAATGCACCTATGAGCACCATCTATATGCATAATGGACTTTCCGTACCTCCCCTAGGAAGTATCATTTTGTCTATTCTTGTTGAGCCTAATTTCATTAAACTGTTGTTTGACATAATCCTGAGGTCTGAACTTTTAGAGCAAAGCTAGGTATTCCCTTGCTAGTAGCTATGAATGCAATTCCCTCAGTTGTGCACAAATTTATGAATTTTGTTCATGGGGGTCAATGCATGTGATTCACAACACTAGTTATAAAGCACTAGTCACACGTGATAGCTACTCCTTAGATCACTTTTGGCCTACACCTGTTGGTCCTTTTCTACCTAGCAAGGACCTCTTGTACTAGACATATCAAAAGTACAAGAAAGGGTGCTTGATACCTAGAGTAAGGTATCCTCCAGCACCTTATGTTGTTTCGCATAGGGCATGCCTAAAAGCTGACAGTGAAGTTGCCAAGGCCCGTAGGAGAGAAGAAGAAAAACCCTCTTAGGGTCCCTCTCCTTCCTCTTCCATTGTTCATCCTGATGCTCCCTCTCACCCTGTTGTGGCACCATAAGATTCTATTCTACACTTGCAAGAGAATCCTATGGTGCCCACTTGGCAAAAGCCTAAGCATCTCGCATTTGAACTTCTTGTTTTTCCCATAGAGCCTAGGACCATTTGATATGGTAGAAGGGTACCCATAGTGAATCCTTTATGTCTTGGCCTTCACATCCTCCTACCACTTCTTCTCCAAAAGTATTAAATAAGAAGAGGCTTGAAGCTGAGGCACTAGAGTCGACTCCCCCCATTATTTCTCAACCTGCTCCTCTTGCTCCCATTTAGGAGCCTATTCCTCCACCAGAAATGGCTATAGTGGACACTCCTATGGATGAGAAGGATTCTTTCATCCCTTCATATCTCTTGACTTCTAGTTCAAAGAGTCACAAAAACCACCTTGTGTGTGAGTGCAAGCACTAGAAAAAGGCTCTAGTGGCTGAGTAGGCCACTTTGTAGAGAAAGGATGAGGAGGTGACCACCCTTGTATTAGGGCCTCCTATTGTGTCCTCCTCTCTTCTCCCCTCTGCTTCTATTCAACCTAGTTCATTCTCTCTTCCTACTCCCGTTGTGGTCCTCATACGAATGTGCCTGACCCCAAAAAGGTCCAGGTGTTCAACGCTCCTTCAATTCGACCGCCCTTGTTGATGTCTCTTTTGAACATCCTACCTTTCTTGAGACCCATAGAAATGTTGAATACTTTTATTGTGTCTACCATGGTTTTCTCCTCCTTTTCCTCTCCATCCATTGAGGTACAACATCACACTTTAGTGAAGTGCATGTTTAACTCTTTGGATGAAGTCCCAGCCTTGTTAGTGATCTTCACAAATTTGTTGACCATAGCTCCACAAGAGCCTAACAAAGAAGACCTTACGAGGCCTTCTTCCTTGGTTCTTGTTGTGGGAGAGTTGAAATAAACTCCCCTTAATATTCCACCATTGTAGGCATGTCCACCTCCCCCTTATGATGATCTAGAGTGGGAAGAAAATGACCTCTTGATTGATGATTTTTAGGGGGAAGGACGAGCTTCTTTTATCTTTAGATTAGATGTGTGTGTACTGTTATGTGTTCCCCCATACTTGTGCTACATTTTCCTATATGATCCTTGTCACCCTTGTTGGTTCTTGGATACAGGAGTGATTTTGTGTCATAAACCTTCTTCTATCTGTATCATCATTCTTCCATGTTTGTTTTTGGTTTTCAACAAATTGGGGACGATGAAAAGTGTTGGGGGCATTTAGGCTTTCCTTCCATGTTGACCCAAATTTTTTATTTTCACTTTTTTTTCGTGCATTCTTCCTGATCTAGTTGGGGATTGATGATCTTTCACCTTGCACCGTGGTTACCTATTATTTATATGAGCATGAGAAGATCTAACCCCACGAAATTAGATCCCCCTATGCCCATTTTTTGTCTCCCTTTCGCTCTCTCCTTATATTTTTCTCTTATTTGCTTGAGTTGTACCTCTCATGTGTGACAATTCCATTTCTATGATGCTCTAATTTTCAGAGAATGCATTCATTGTCAATGATATTTTTCTCAAAGATCCTCACAAACATTTACTTTTTGAAAATCACATTCACAACTAGGACCCCTAACGGAACATGTTTCCTTCACCATGGGTTCACAAAGAAAGAACTTGAGAAATTTCCTCCAAGGTGGAAGTAGCTTTGGCCTTCCCCCACAATGGGCCATTTTCTTCCTTTCAAATTCCTTGATAAAGTGAACATCTTTCGAAAGGATTCCTTGATAATGAATCAATTTCAAAAAAAATACATCTCTTTTACACTTTCAAACAACGCATCCTTCGAGTGGACCCCCATTTTCACATCGAGTTCCTGAGGGACCCCTTTGAAATCCTTCCAATTTGTTGATAGTCTACGTGATGGTCTTCTTGAATTCCTGCATGGTTGCTTTGTTTTTGGACATGCTTTATCCATGGGTAGACATGTCACTTTCTAGGTGCACCTATAAATTCATTTTCCAATTCGACTTTGTGGAGTCCCCTTCTTTGGGTTTCCTCCATGAAAGAGATCTTGGGGGATGCCTCCTTGCAAATTTGTGGGCCTATAAGGCACTTAATTGGGTTTCCTCCATGTAATAGATCTTGGGAGATGCCTCCTTGCAGGTTTGTAGACCTATAAGGTTGTTTTTTCTCTAGGTTTTCGTCATGTGAGAGATCTTGGGGGATACCTTCTTGTAGGTCTATGGGCCTATAAGGCACAAAATTCACAAGGCTTCCTTCATGTGAGAGATCTTTGGGGGTGCCTCCTTGCAGTTCTACAGGCCTATAAGATTCTTTCATCCTGTAGGATTTTTCCATCATTGGTCTAAGGGCCTTCGGTGTACTTTGTGCAGCTTCATAGTTTTGTGAGGCTATGGAGTCTTTTATTTTGTCCTAAACTTTTGAGCTCCCCAAATCACGATCTACTCCCTCGATGGTTCAAGTATAAATTTCTAACCCTACTAACTCTTCGATCTACTTTACTGAAGCACTCATTAGTACTCATGCTCACAAAAGTGGGGGAAAATGTATAGGAGTGAATTTGCACCCCTTACACAAATTCCCATTTCGCACATCCTCGCCTTAGAGAATTAAATTTGAAGGATAAATTCTACATCACCCAACTGTCTTCCTTCCACTTGGCATCTATTTATTATGTCGGTGGGAGAATATTTTCAAGGACGCACATGTGGTGTGTAAACATCCACGTGGCGCACTGTCATCCCTAAAGGATTCCTACGTTTGAAGTTGGCAGAGGTGTTACACTCTCAATTGGGGATGAGTTGTAAGTTCCCTCTTCGACTATTGTATTTGACTCCAAATTCTAATGAATGTTTGTGGAAATATCGACAAACTATTATTGAAATATCGATGAAACACTCATATAAATTTCGTCACTTTTTTGACGAACTTTTAAACATTGAAACGCCGACCCAACATCGTCGATCATCGCCACAGAAAATGGAACCAGTGTTCATTGGAAAATCAACAAAAACTTCGTCCGTCTAGTGACGAAATAACATAAAAAAAATTGTCAAAATTTTTATAGTTCGTCGCTAGATGTTCGTTGACATTTCAACAAACATCTTGTGAAAAACTATAAAACTTCCGACAAACACCTTGCGACAAACCATAAAACTTTCGACGAAGTTGCTATACATGCGACAAAAATATCATCGAAAGTGTGAAAAAAATATCGTTGAAAATGCGACAAAAATATCGTCACATGTATAGCAACTTCTTCAGAAGTTTTATGGTTCATCACAAGGTATTCATCAAAATTTCAATGAATGTATCCATTCTTTCTTTTTTTTTAAAATCGTTCAAATGTATGCGATTACATACATTTGAACTAATAAATTTTAATATCTTTTGTGCTTCTATATTAATGTTGATATGCCAAGAGGGTTGTGCTTCAGTTTCAGTATAGCCAGATTATCTAAGAATTGGAAATAAGCAGTAGTCATATATTGTGTTCTCCTGTTAAAGTCGTTATTATTTTCCATTTTATTTATTTTTTCAATATAAAATCCCAGATATAATTATAACCTCCAAGTTGAATACAATGGAAAAACCAAAAGTCCATTATGATATCGACTATCTTCTCATGAATGTCAAATAAATATTGAGAATTCTTCTTGGCCTCTTTAAATGTTATGTCGTTAGTTGCAATTGTATTCCAATCAGTTGGCTCTTAATAATCAATGTCTACAATCTCTCATGAGTTTTTTTCTTATCAAAAGAGTCACCAACTTGATTTTTTAATAATTATAGTTATTTTCATTACATTTAGAATGGACAAAGAATTAATATTAGACATGATTGATTGTTAGAAAGATCTCAATTGAAAGAACTGTATCTCATAAAACCCAAACAACTACTTTATTATAATACCAAATAAACATTTGAAAATCTACTATTCTTTCAAGCTAATAATAAGGTTTACTTACAGCATAATAATAATAACACACTTAGTATTTTTTACTTATTGTAAGGTCAGTACTAATGTGTGTCAGATTTGTGTGTGCATGGAGTCAAACTTACATATAAATATATGTTATTTGTAAGTTAATTATTGTATTTAGGATATCTTAAACAAAATGGACCCAAAACATAAGAGAAAGAGGCATTGATATACAATTTTCACCATTACAAAATATGATATTATCTGATATTTATTGTGAATGTGATTTGATCTCGTCTAACAATTCTTATCAATGTGAAACACGTTTTCAAAGTGAACTTAACTATGTGCATGTAACGATATGATAAAGGCTTATGCAAAACCAATCAGTGTCATTTAGCAATTTTAAGATGAGCTTCCCCACTAAGCCTTCCAAAGAATTTTTCTCATTTCTTATAGTTCTATACTAAACTTTATATTGTATTAAATAGTGCTACTCCACATTTTATAATATTCCATAATGCATGGAAACAATCACCTCATGGTTATACCTTCTTATAAATCATCTAAGATCAATATTTACCATCAACATAGGCACATTTCAGTAATGTGTTTGCTAAATATATTTCTAAGACTACTCTTAGGAAAACTAATTATGGCATCCATATTTATAATGGCCTTTGTAAACTAAATGCCAAACCACAACCATGCTATAAATCTTTTTAAGAAGGTGCCAAAGATAATATACATAAATCAGGTATCTAGTTATTTGATATGTTTTAGGATTTTCCAACTAAACTAAAATTGCTTCCCAATAAAATATTTTGTATGTTGTAAGAGGAAGCAGATAAGGAGATCCCTCTCAAGTCTAATATAAGATCAAAAGACCCTGATGGTCTACATTATGATTTATAAATCATATAATTTATGAGAAATTCATACCTAGATCTCAATTCTTATTCCCATAGGTACATATCTTTGTCTGGAACTCTCAATGTGAAAGTAACCAAACCAGATTCATCTTGATAGTTGAATTATATTACTAGAATCCAAAAAATATATTTTTGGCTTCATGGGACAATAGCATCCAAAAACACCACATCCTCAAACCTTCAAACTCACTATTGTAGTAGTAGGATCACACACATATGCACTAATGGCACCTCTAGAGTTGAAAATTCTGATGAGCCCAATAGGAGAAAAAGTGATGTCATTGGCTAACTCCTGCAGGTAGTCAAATAAGCAAGCTTTAGTTGAAAATATCAAACTTGGTAGAAATAATCATGTTGTGATTGAAAATCAATGTTTAGAAGTCTATATATTGTTTCTGATATTAATTGCCGATGGAAAAGCCTTGAGTGAACTGGGTTACAACCTTACATCTTGGCTTGCTCTTACCATTCCTTTACCAAGAGAAATTTGGTGGAATATATTTATTAGTGGTTAATAGGTGAGGTCAATAAATGTCAAATTGGAAGATGTAAGAACAACATTAAGAATGACAAAATAAAAATAATAACCACAATTACTCTCAAGACAAGCACTTGAACTCCTAAAACTAAGAATACACATGTTGAGAAAATGTGCCCTATTTACTAAGAAAAATTGACGAAAAACAATTATAATCTAAAAAGAAACCATATAAAAACTTACAAGCAGTGTCCGCCTACTAAAACTTACAACACACATGCAGTGCCATTTTTCGTACAAGAACATGGGAGTGAAAATATCTCTATAAATCTATTTACAATCAAGAGAGAAACGATACACATATCCACCATTTGAGTTCATAATTTACACATAGATAAGTAAAGAATCAGCAAGGCATATTACTACTTAAACCATAGTAAAAGGCTTACTTCAAGTTGTGATTCTATTTTTCTTCTGAAACAATGTGTTGAAGGCCCAAAGAAGGATCTTCTTGTCTTTCACCCATCTTTCCATCATTTTGGAACTTACAATTTTCCTTGATATTTGTTAGATGATTTGCAAAACTGAATTAATAGAAAACATAATTCTTAGATTTCAATCAAAATTCACTTTCAAGATTAAAGAAAAAAAGGTGACACCTACTTCACCGAATATACAAATTCATTAGGCATGGTATTCAGGTGCATATCAATTGATTTCCATCCATCATCAATGAGAAGAAACCTTGGAGGTGTGCCCCCTTTCTCTACGTTGTCATGACAACAATATCAATTACCAAGGGAATTTGGAAGGGCTAATGTGCAATGTTGATCAATGACAATAAATTATTATTGAACAGAATAACCTGAGAATTACACAATACTTTAGAAAATGATAAACAAATGTGTTGCATGATAGGGTTTATAGATGATATACCTTTCCAAGCCTTGTTTTACGCCCTCAGCCATGACGTCTGTATAAAATGCATCCCATGTACACCACCCAAACCAATTTAGCATGTCAGGCAACTACAAGACAAACATATCAAGGATAAGATTACAGGGAAGAAAAGATGAATAAAATAACAGAGTAACAAAAAATACAGAAATATACTTTGCTACTAATTAAAGATATGTAAGCTACGAATGCACTCACAAAAAAGTAAAAATTGATACATTAAGACATCATTCTGAAAAAACCCAAGAATTCCAAACAAAATTACCCTTTTTCTCTCACAATGAGATTTTTTTGTGAATGTCTCTCCACAGCCCTGCAGTAAAGAATGGTCTGTGGGGATAATTCAATCCCCCGTAGGCTAGAATTCATATTGGTTGACTACAACTGAAATAAGGGTTAAAAAGAGCCACAATTGCAAGTGAACAAAACTATATAAATACAAGTGAGAAAAAATAAAATATTATTTAATGGAAAGATACCAGAACAACATATTAGATTATAAGAAGATTTACAAATTTAAATAGCCATCCCTAAAATTTTTTTTTAAAATAATTAATTAAAAAAGTCCAAAGTAGAAACAAAAAACATGTAACCCAGTTTCTAAAAACGGCATATCAACACAGCAATACACAACAATTCATTGGAACCTATAATGGAGGAGGTGGAATTGTGAATGCAGTTGCAACAACACCCAACACCTGGGAAACATTCAAGATCATAAGGAACCTTCCAATAGAAACCAAGTGCATATAAAAGGTCTCAATGGAATGTATATGCAAGTACTTTATAGTATTGTGAGGGTTTCAGAAAGAAGCAACCCCACAGACACAAGAGGGCAATGAATCTTTGTAATTACGTCGTGGTTTTAATTATCGACCTCCTCTCCCTTTCATTACCTCCACGAGGATTACACCAAAGCTATAGACATCAACTTTGGGACTCATCTGTTGCTCATCAATAACTACAATCTCTAAAAATACGTAGAAAATATCAATTTGTATCATATACAAAAACAAATCTATCTACATAAATTTATGACAAAGCCACAATCTTTACCTGGTGCTATGTACCCAATGGTCCCCTCAGAAGTCACCTTGCTATCTTGCTGGAGATGACTCCACACTATGACAGCATTACCATAATCACGCACATGAACTTTGTAGCCTTCATCAAGAAGAATGTTAGTGGGCCTTAAATGGAAATGAACAGTACGAGAGTCACATAAATTATGCAAATAAACTAATTTCTACGCGGTGGTTATGATTATATTCAGACACATCGTTAGGTCCAACGACTCCTGGACACCATGAATGGTCGTTTCCAGATTTTCGTTCAGCACAAATTTGGTAACCAAAGCCACAAACTGCTCGCCTGACCGAGAACTTCCCACCACTTCTAGCAGATTACTATGGTGAATGTGACTTAATACATTGATATCGCTATCTAAAAGTGTTTCAATTGCATTGAATTCTCTATATTCAATATCTTGACAACGATCAAGGTTTTGCTCTATGTACAATGTGTCTATAGCCTATCTAGACACACAGATCAAATGAATTATTTTACAGAAAACAACTTGCATGGAATTAAGAGCATAGAGGGGAAAAAGAATCAAGTTAAACTTACCTTTAAGATTTGTTGATGCACTCCTTGCCCATTGTTTTACCACTGTTGGATTGTTTGTATCCGACCACCTGAGGCATTTGGATGTTCTACAATAGTCATCATTATTTCATTTTCCATTCGATTTACTTAGTCACAAACTTCACCTTTTGTGCATCAATTGTATAGTGATAGTTAATTCCTTCAACAAATGTTACTATTCTAAAATGGTGTGTATCTAGAAAATAAAACTCAAGCATGCAATAAACATTTTTAATGTAACTTGAAAAGTTCCCTTTTCATCTTGTTGATGCAGAGAAGAAATCGAGCTTGGAAATAGATCTTGTGTGTTGAATCCCACATAGAGAATGTAGGGTCAAATGCTACATGAATTCTCTGTATTGAAGGAAAAACCCTCTCCCTTTGCCTTTTTCAAGCAGATTTGAGATAACATAGAAATGATAACTACTATCATAACATCAACAAATATGAAACATTCAACCTCAAATCTGATTTTATTTGCACTATATCAAGTCTGAATACATTGCATTGCAGGTCTAATTCTGATTTGATTATAGCAGCAGAAATTTCCTTCAAAATCTAATTTATATTGATTCCCAATGAAATACAAACATACCCGGATCATAGGCTACAATAATAAGTTTAATGACATTTGTTTGACACTTGGCATGTAAAGTGACTGAGTTCTGATTTCTGAATGTTTATGCTTGTGTTTGATTGAATTTTAATGCCAAATCATTTGCATAAAACATAGAAATGATAACTAATATCATAGCATCAACAAATATGAAACATTCAACCTCAAATCTGATTTTATTTGCACTATATCAAGTCTGAATACATTGCATTACAAGTCTGATAGAATTCTGATTTGATTACAACAGTAGACATTTCCTTCAAAATCGAATTTATATTGATTCCCAATGAAATACAAACATACCAAGAAAATATAAACAAAAATAACTCAGAATTCGATGAAAAGACATTGAAGGTTGTTCAAAAGAAAAATGAATATAAGTATAAAAGACCTAAGTTAAACAATTCCCATTGTTGAGTGAGGATCAAATCACCAAATTATGAAACCCATGCATATATATACAAGGAATAAAAGTTACAAGAAGATGTAAAGATGGAAGACAATTGCCAAATTACTGGTTTAAGTGTACAAACAAAAATAGTAGGAAGGAAAAATGAGACTTTGGAATTTAATTCCAAGACTTAGCCTTTGAAAGGTGAACTTTGTTTCTTGTGTTCTCCCAAAATATTCAGAAATTCAAACAGTTGTTATCGATGACTTAAAATCTAAATTGTACTATTTTCATGCCATAGTAATGAAAGAAATGTTTCTGGTGTCATCGAGGAATGACTTGATATTTGTGTCATTTCATAGTTGTGTTATTGTGGTCACATATATCAAGTTATTGTTTTTTAATAAGAAAATTGGCATTTTATTAAAGGGGGATGATTACGTCCTGAACAAGCATTACATATAGATGAGAACATATATCTGCAGCTCAAAAATACCATCAGATTGGGTGCAGAGTCACAATATATTGAACAAAGACTAGCATCTTGAGATTGATTATATAAGATACATTTGTACCACAAATTATTCCTAATGATGATTGGTATAGTATGGGGTGACATGTATAACCTTTTCCAGAACTCCTCCTCCTCTCTCTTCGTAAGGAGAGCCCTCAAGTTCTTCTTTCATTGTTTAGAGAAGCTCTATGTTGACATCAAACAAAAATCCCAGTGGAAAATCAGATATTTTGTGCTTTTTTGGTGGGTTAAGGATCAGGTTTAGTGCCAGAACAGACAAATCTAGAGGCCATTTGCCTTTGGAATTGAAAAATGAGTCAGACTGAGCTACAGTTGTTAGAATTTGTTGGAGAAAAATCATAATCTGCTGATGTTGAATCATAAGCTGATTACGTTGTTGGGTGGCATGGGTTATCATTTGGGTGTGATAAGCAAGTAGAGAGAAGTGCCTCGATATTGTAAGTACTAACTTAAGATAAAACTTCTATTGAATCAGCACAGAGAGGATGGTGAGGTAAAATGGTAGTATGAACATGTGGGTGTTGGTGTTGGAAACAGGGTTGAGAGCTATAGGATAGAAAACAGAGTTGTAAGTGGGAGGCAAGAAAAGTTGAAAGGGGAAGTAAAGAGAAATGTTTTGATGGACTTGCTTCTCAAAGAGGATTACTAGTTTGGGTCCCATTGGGAATTGACACTGTTGATACTCATAGACCAATTTTCTCCTTCAATCTATTGAAATCTATATTGAAGGCACTCTTTGGATACCCCTTCTCACCTTCTTCCCTCAAAGAAGATCATCAATAGAGCTATTAGGAGGAACATATGCCAAGAGTACTTTCACATCACTAATAACTCCTCTACAACCTCTCAACACAAAGCTAGCTTTCTTTTTTGAGCATTTTTACAAAATGTGAATGGCGCCACCATTTTACCTAGCTATCTCTATTATATTTGCCATATGGTTTGAGATCCCCAATTACCAACTGAAGGCTATGCTCCCATCAATTGTAAGTTGAGACTGACCACCACATTCCACAATCTGTCATCTTTGTTCCTTCCAGGAAGGTAAATTTAAGGAGCACTTTATTTTAGGTGTCATGCGAACTATTAAACTCAGAAAGTTAGCCTTGTCTACAAAAACACAGGTAATTGTCTATCCACTTTCTTCCACTATCCTGCTTAATAATGTATGGCCATTTTTCTCTGAGAAGCTCATTTTCACGAATAGTTCTTTCCATGGGACCCCTAGAGCTACCCGGCTTATCACTTCCTTTCAGCCCTTCACAAATGTTGATAACACTCCCTTTGGATACTATCAGACCATGCACAGCTAGAGAGAGACCAGTGAGATGTGCATCACATACTACCACTAGAGTGTCCCGTCTCTCCCATCCATTTTAAGGTGTAGTGGGCCTTCATTTTTCAGCATTAGGTACATATTGATTGTCTTGGCTAACAGCCCAAAACACAGTAGCAAGCACCCATCACTAGCTTTTTCTCTACATTCATAGCCTAATCGGTCATTGAGAGGAGCTTGGTTCAGCCTCAGATTGTCCAACCATGCCTCTTGAGTCCAAGACACTCCCTAATGGACTTTATCCTTTATTATCCGCTTTATGGTAGTTGATGTTGATGCAATTGGTTCTTCTTGTCCAAGCCTTGCTATAGATATAAAGTTCCCATATAATTGCATTATTCAAAAATTCTTTGAGTACTGTAGTATGTGAAATCATTGTTAATGAAAAATGATTGTGAATTCTGATTGCTATTAAAAGTATATTTGTACTTGAGTGTGTGTTTGTATTCGTGAACCAAACAATGCAATAAAATTATATCTAGCTTATGGTCGTATATGTAAATGGTGATTTTGAAACTCATGCGAATGATTCAAAGCCAGCAAATAGAGAGTGGTAAAATAAAGAAAAACATAAGCTGTGTATAGAGATCTCCTCAAATGCGATGAAAGAAGCACTTAACAAGATATTGTCATACGCCAAATCCCAATTTCTGAATGGTTGTGGACATATTCTTCACACAATTAGGTAAGCTTAACATCTCGGAAGAGGTTCCATTTTCTGGTTGTGAAGCATGGACAGAAGACAGGCAGGATACAGAGATGACTATCTATTAGGAAAATATAAGACACGCACATAGATGTGCGCCATTGTGGCAGAAGAAACACTAATAGGATAGTGATAAAAGTTAGATGCCAGTTTCTGAAATTGATGTGAACATAGTCATCAGGGTATGTCTGATGGATGAATACAGTCATCAGGGAGGATATAGAACTGATTTCCTATACAAATCATAATATTAATCGAGAAACAAGATCCCCAATTCAAAAGAATAGGAAATGAAGAGTGTTAATTCAAATTCTAGATGATTAACAAATGGGGATATTTCACAAGTGATTTTCCCCAAAACCATATGCAGACATTGTGCACAAATGCAAACATGGTGACCATAAGGACAAGGACTATTCGAAGTTAAAATCCCGCAACTATGGTTGAAGTGTGTAAGAATAAGATAAAAGTGATTGCAATAAAACAAGCATCGAAAAAGAAGAAAGAGCTACACATGCTGGTAGAAAAATAGTGAATGAAGGTAAGATAGAAATCAGCAATCTAATGATATTTTTTGTGTAAGAGAGACAAGACCGCTCGGACCATTACATAAACAAAATCCTAAAATCAATCATGTCCAAAGTCCACTAAGCAGAGGAAGCTTGAAGAGGAAAAGGTGAATCTGCAAGTTGGCAAAAAGGAGAAAAAAACCAGAAGGATTGTCTGCACTTGTACTATTAAATAGGTGATGTCATTAATACATGGCACTGCCAGTTAATTTATAACTTCATTGTCTACCTTAGCTAATGGAATTGCAGACACTTAAAATCTATGTTACACCAAGTTTCCAGGATTGCACACATGTTGAATTTCTCAGAATATTTTGCAACTGTAAATTCTAGGGTGATGGTAGAGTTAGCTATAGTTGATATGTTTCAGAAAATTTCCAACCTGCACAAGAAAATCAACAAAATATTTGAACTGATTTGTCTGAGACCGCAGATAATAGAGGCGAGGGTTCTGGCGTAGCTGAAACTACTCAAGGCGGTGGACCTTCTTAGTCGGCAGAGGTTAACATTGGTAGGAAACAGCGATCTAGATGGGCGCCTCAAGAAGAAGAGGAAGGTGAGACGCAGGACAGTGCCACCAAGACAACGCTTGGTCTAGGAAAAGGAAAACAGATGGACGGAGGATCCAAAGCCGCTTTTGCTTCGAGGATTTGTGAAAGAGTTATCACGGCTGACAAAATGGGCCATAAAATAAACCATGTTAATCAGAAGGTCAAACAGACCAGTAACCCATAAATATTAACAAAAAGGCCAAATGAAGGAGGATCTATTGTTTCCCCACAACTGTACAGATGTCTAGTGTCCAGCTTTCGTGCTCACAGCATAACACTGTTGTTTGTTCTTCACCATATTCGCATGCACGAAAGGTGTTTGTCGCCTCATTCTCTAGTGATTGCACTGTCACCACCTCTTGCCATTGTCATTTCTCTGTGTTGGTGCCCTGAAGATTTCTCCAACAGCTTCTATTAGCTTCTCCTTCCAGCAGCTTCTCAATTAACTATAATGTCCCAGTGAAAAATATTATGATGACTTAATTTCTCAGATTTTTTTTTAAGAAAAATGAATTAAACAACTACTCTAACCAATAAAAAAAAACATAAACAAGCATTTTTTTATTTTAAAAAATATGTTTTAGAATATAAACTATAGAAATAGAAAAAGATTATTTGAATTATGTAATATGATTGACTAACCGAACAAAACAAAAAAAAAATCAAAAGATTGCAATAGTAACCTGCCTATCGAACAGGAACTAATAATATAATAATTCTACTTATTATAATTATATATTATATTATTTAACAAAATTATTAAATACATATAAAATTATTATAATTAATAATTAATAATAAGTATATTTTTATATAATACAAAATATAATTAATATAATATATATTTAATATAATAGTAATATTAGATTAGATTATATATAATATAATTATATTTATTATTATATAATAGTATATATAGGCTTTTCACGTGATATTTTAGAGGATTTTACCATTACAAACAACATCATTTGTTAAATTTCCTACCAATTGACCTCATGTACTGCATAAATGTATGCAAAAAGTAGACTAAAATTTATCCTAATTGAAATTCCACACTTTTTCAGCATACCCATTGCACACTAAAGTGTGATTGTTAGTTAAGCTTGATTTGTATGTTTTATTTTAGAACTATAATGGTAGAGATAGGATAGAATAATACCATTGGTTGAAAAGTCACTGTAATAAACTTAAATTCATACCTTAAACCTACAAGATAAACCTTATAATCAAAACAAAAATCTAACACTTAAAACTAAAAACTTGTATTTTGTGATAAAATAACCTTGTTTAACCTTAGTAAAGATGACTTATCTACTTGTTACATGATTAGTGCATAGTATTTGATGGGACCTACAATAAAACCCTTATGAATACAATGGGGGGTTTGTAGAAAGAGAAGACTATGTATGTGGTATTTCTAAAGTGGTACTTGGTTCAATTATGTGATGGTCAAGTAACACAAATCAATGCAAGATGATATCATTGGATGAGTATTAGTTGACTAGTATATTATTACTAGATCAATATTCAAGAGAAAATTGATAGTTAATTACATGAATTTTATTTTATTGACACTTGATAAATGCAAGCTTATGGAGGTATTATGTTTCTCAATTTAAGTAAAGAAAGTGGTTGACATGGAAGTAAAATATTTTAGAAACTCATAAATGATACATATATAGATATATATTCTTTATATTATCCTTGTAATTAGTTATGTATCTTAAAATATAAAAAATTAAAAGGAATCCAAAGTGTTATATCATCTAAAATAACTTATAGAAAATATCAAAAAGATCAATAATAAAAATATATATATTAACTAAGAAGCCATGCAAGCATACAATAGTATATACAAGAAATCAATATATGCATACAATGTCACATGTTAATAATACTAAACATATGTCACTATGCGGGGTCAACATGAGGAAACGCTATTTTTTTGGAAATGAAATAACCAAAGATATGATCAAAGAATATCTAATCATAAATAGTCGTAGAGTAATTAGGATTTGATCATATGGAAATTTCTAGGAGAGCTACAATAGTTCGTTGAAAAAGCGACGAAAATCACTGTTTGTTGAAAAAGCGACAAACATAACTATTTGTCGACATTTCAACGAAAATCATTGTTTGTCGACATTTCGACGAAAATCACTGTTTGTCGACATTTCGATGAAAATCACTGTTCGTCAAAATTTTGACGAAAAATCACTATTCGCTGAAATTTCGACAAACGTCGGGTACAAATTTAAAAAAAAATGAAAATTACACATTAAGTACCAATGCACCCGATGATTCATCTAATTTTACTTCTTTCGTCAAAAAAATCGTCGTATTTTGCAGTCAAATGAGTTAGTGATTCTTCCTTCAAATTGATCCATTCTCACTCCTTTTCATCTCTTTGGACGTCTCTTCAAGCACTCTCAAGTAATTGAATCTCATTCTATTGGCATTTATAGTACTTCAACAATCCATTGAAGCAATATCACTCCATCAACTCTGCATAGCAAGTGTGAAGAAAGTCATAGCAATGTGGGCTTGGAATCTTGCAAGAGATCCCTTCATCACAATTGAGGTCATGGTGACCTCAAGTGAAGTTTGTATTCTCCTCCATTGGCTAGTGAGATTTTGGGTGGAGGTGGTAATGTTTTTCTCGTCTCCTTTGTGATTTGGTTGAGTAGAACCTTATTGTTTTGTAGTGTTTATTGCAACTTCTACTTTCTCTACTTCTTTATCACATATTTATATATCGTTGCTTTCTAGCTATCTGTGGAGGTGGGAACACCAAAATAGGGGCCTGACTGAGGTAGACCCCTTTACAGCCCCAACATTTTCCCCTCTTTCTTGTGTGTATTTGAACATACACTTGGAGCTAGCTGGTGAACTGGTGCATTGGTGAGATCATCTTCATCACTCTAGCCTTCATCTATCTACTTTATCATTTTTGTTTGTACTTTTCATACTTTATTGTTACGTTTTGTTCATTTAAGAATAACTAGCTAGGTTGTTAGTTTATTTTTTGGTCATACGGATGCCAGCACGCTCGAGAGATGCCAACACATCGTGATGTCATTCTAGAACTGCATTGTCATCCTCAGACAAAGAGCTATCTGAGGTATGTTATAAACTCCGAAAACCAACTCACCTAGCCTAAACTTGGATTTTGGGTCTGAAGAGTGATAAAAAGTACCTTATAGTCCTCATCATTCTCGATTTCTATCTGAAACACCTCTTTAGAGTGAGGTAAGTTAGGGAAGCCCTCCACTCTCAACTCTCTATGACCTGGAGCCTTGACATGGTTGGTCCCCCTCTCTTAGACTCCCAAGTCCTAGAATTAATATGTAAAACATCATCAAGGTTGTTAACCCTTCCATCACTGAAACACAACTTTACCTTTCTCTTACCAACAATATTTTGCTTGTTTTTATCACCAAGGAAAACTTCTCCCCCATCATAAGTTGAATATAAAGTAAGCCACTCCTTGTGAGGAGTCATATGGTAGAAGCAACCTAAGTCAATAAGCCAAGTATCATTACTAATAGTGTTAGTAAAAATAAATAAACCATCAAAATCACCATATTCTGAGGACTTTTTCGTGGAAGTATTTGAACTCTTTTTCTTGTTTCAACACTCCACATGACCTCTCTTACCACAATTCAAACCTTTACTCTACTCTTCTCGAGGTTTTAGAATGTCCTTTATAATTTTCTCTCTTTTTATCTCCTTTAGTTCCTTTTTCTTTGGACCTTCCTCGCACATGCAAGGCATCTTGAGAGCCCACATTCATGGACTTTCTTCTCATTTCTTCTAAAATAAGTGTAGCAGTGAGATTATCCATCTTTGGCTCTGCACAACCACCACTTATCAAAAAAAATAAAAAATCCCAAGATTCAAGTAAAGAACAAAGCAACAACATGCATTTATATTATTCTTTTATCTTAACATCTATAGATGCAAGCTAACCATATTAAAATAATTTAAATATTTTGCAATAGAATCGCGATCCTTCATTTTTAAAGAATATAAACAAATTTTGAGATACAATTTATTAGTTATACTTTTGGTTTGATAAATATCACCTATCCTCTTCCACAACTTATACACGATAGATTCTTCTAAAACATTCAAGAGGATAGAATATTCAAGACACAACCGAATGGTTCCTCGTGCCTTCTTGTCCATTTTATTCCAATCTTCATCAAAAACACTAGATGGTTTCTTTTCATTTAAAATTTCCAACCATTGATCTCTCTCTCCAAGGAAATCCTTCATCTTCAACTTCCACATCTTGTAACCAATTCCATTGAATATCTTAATATCTAGACAAGATGCATAATCCATGGTTTTCAATCTTCTTCACAAATCTGTAAAACCCACAAAGAAAAAGCTCCCACTACAACCAAAAATCCTTCAACACTTAAGAGAAAAGAATCCCTCTCTTAATATAATTGTTAGCTCTAATACCAAATGTTGGATAATCAAGGTAAAAATTGCAACAAATATGAACTTAAGAATGTGTTTGCAAATATGAATTATATATTTAAGATTACCAATAATGTGTTATGTGATTATCATATCCAAGAATGAAAGAAAAACAACAATACCACAAGTTGAGAACCACAAGCGACACAAAATATACATGGAGAAACCCTTGTAGTAAAAAAATCCACACCCAAAGAGATGCGACTCTTGTATTAATCTTCAAATGAAGTACATCAATACAACACTCCTCTCTAAATTTTTGCAGCACTTTGCTACTTTGACAACCTACAAACAAACTTATGAAACCACTATCTAAAGGCTCCAATATATAGATATTTTTGGGAGAGAATACCTTTGTGGTATCTTGAAACAACAAGCATAAACCACCTAGAAAAACCCACGCCCCTCTTAATGGATGGCCTATAAACATAATGAATTTATTTGATGATCACATGGCCTTCACATGGGTTCCTAACGTATAGCCAATCACAAATGGTCAAATTTGAGTGCTACATTAATCTCTGATGGCTCCAACGGCTCATACCCAAAACATGCAAACTTGGGCACCCAACCCAAGATAACATGAAAAATATGCAAGATAACATGCATTTCTAGGTGGTTCCCACCTATAAAGTGGATGCCTAAAAGTAATATTTCCCCATAATGCTCTATAACCATCCACCTCTATGAATGCAATTACAATTTGTCATTGGAAAATAAATAATAAATATTTTTCCTCTCATGTCTAATAGGACACTTTCCAAAGAATGTGGAAACACATAAAATCAACTTAGGATATAAATTATAATGTAACCTAACTTAACAATTTTTCCTACAATTGAACTTTTCCTTTTATCTATTTTCTGCTAGGGTTAAGTTATTTTCCTAGATCATTCAAATGACATCTACATCATTTATTCTAGGAAATAATCAGAAATCCAAAGTTCTAGGGTGATCCCACTATTGGCATATGGATTTTGGTGTTGTCATTGATGGCAACCTAAGTCATTGATCTTGTGTGCACCTCTATATTTGTTCATACTGTGAGACAGAATGAAGAACAAGGTATCCAACTGAAGTTGAACCTACTTGCATTACCAATTTATCGGTTCATGTTGTGGATCTCAAGGAAGGTCGTTGAGCACTTGGAATATCTTATTCTCAAGTTTTGTTTCGTCACATCAAGTGGTGTATGAGTTAGGAGATCTAGTTGACTATTTTTTTGTTTAACAATGCGGAGAACCAACTTGGTGAATATAATATATTGCAGATATTTGAGGAAGAAATTGTTTAAGTAATTTTGTGTTCTATCATGTTGATTTGGGTCATCACTATGCTATGGTCGACTTTGGATGATGTGCATTGAAAATCATTTGTGGATTTAGCTGACAGTTGGAAAATATTTTATGTCTTATTGAAGCCAACAAGTAGCAATCAAATATTTATCTGTGTATATATATAAGTGATCAATTATATTATTTTTATATAGATGGTAAGTGTGTTGGTGTGTGATACAAAATTTAGAAGGATAGTTGAGTGATTTCACATGTGCATATAAGATTTGCAATGTGAATTGTACTAGAGTAGAGAAAAAGAATAGAATCAAACAAAAGATCATGAAATCAGCTAATGTGCATAATCGAAACTATTCTCAAGAATTTACAGATGCTAATTCATATTTCACCACTTATGTTGTCTTTTGACACTAATTGTAAGGCAGTGAGCCTTTCTATTTTTGAGTAGTGAGCTCTAGGTAGTGTGCCTAAATGCAAGTGCATTCCCATTTTGTAAAACTTATATTTGAGTACTCAAATTGTGGATTGACCTCCACTGTGGTTTTTCCCCTAACTGGGTTTCCACGTAAAAATCCTTGTGTTATGGTTTTGTAGATTATTGCTTGTGTGCTTGCATATTTCTTTCAATTCAATGTTGTAAGTGGTTTAAGATTAGTTTAATAAAGTTAAATTTTGTAGAACTTTGATTCACCCCCCTCTCAGTGTTCCCTAATTCCAACAATTGGTATCAGATCCTACTTTCTCTGAAGATGTTTAACAGCTTGAGGTGGATCTTCGAATGTAATGAACTCTGATAGTCTTCATCAGCAGCTAGTGGTGGCACTTGATGATCTAGATCAATCCAAAGTATAAGTATGAGAATTGAAAGTGAATCTTAAGGATGTTGAGAAATTCATTCAGACATTGAAGGATCAAATTGTTAAGTCTAGGGAAAAGAGAGAGGATCTTTATGATCAGATTAAGCAAAAAGAGAACAAAATCATGGATGATGTTCACTTGAATCAAACCTTGAAGGAAATAACTAAAGAATGTGAAAAGCTTGCCAAAGACAATGCTACCCTAAAGCATGAGATGGAATCTATGGTGATGAAGTTGACTAAGGAGATTGAATAAAGAAAGAAGAATGAGGAGAATCTTGCTCAGTCCTTAAAAGAAAGATCTGATGAATGCAGAAGAATTAATGGAGAATTCATTCAGTTGGAGATTGACCTACAACAATCCAAAAATAATGAAGAGGAGCTTGAAAAACATATTGTTATTCTTGGGGATGAACTTGCTACTACAAATGAATACAAGGAAAATTTCAAGATTAGCTCAGTTAAGCTTGATGAGCTGACTCAAGGATAGAAGAATGGAAATGACAAGAGAGGTCTTGGATATGAAAAAGGAGAAAGTTTTGAATCTAGACAAGAGAATTTCAAGCAAGGAAATTAGATGAACAAAGCAAAAAGTCATTTGGTAAGACAACCTAATGCTCAAAATTTTAATGGATATTGTTTTGTTTGTAATAAATTTGGTCATATGGCTGCTCAATGTAGAAGTAAGATTAAATCTAGTGATTCATCATTCTCGGGTCATTTTTTCAATAGCAATAAGTTTAGTCATAAGTTAATTGAATGCAAAAAAGTGTCAAACAACTCTGTCAGTAGAAGGAATGTCAAATGTTATACCTATAGAAGATTTGGGAATATTGCTAACTAGTGCAGATCAAGAAGAAACCTATGGAATGACTAGTCTAGATAAGGAAATGTTCTATGTTAAAATTGCAACAAATATGGTCGCATTGCAAGATTTTGCAGAAACAAAAATATGGATAGAAAATGTTTGGCATACAAAGGCAGAAATATGTAGAAAGATGATAAAGAAAAAGGGATAGTGACTGCGGATGAATAAGAGATCAGATGAAGAAGACATGGGTAAGAAAGAACGAGTTTGATGCAAGAAATGGTTTCGTACCAGAACCAACTTCTAGTAATTCCTCCAAAAATTGATTTCAGGTCATTGGCCTAGGGGGAGTTTTTCAAGAAAATCCTTTTTCCCCTATACATAGTTGATATTGCAATGTGGAATATTGTCAATAGTTGTATTGAGAATTTGCAGATGCATTGGAAAACACTCACAAATAAATTCAAGCAATTGAAGGTCCACAGAAGATTTTTTCTCTCACAGACTAAGAAAATAGGGTATCCGGATCACCTAGGGAAAAAGCATTTATTGCAATAACTTAAGGTTAGGTGTGCAAGTAATAAAAATCAAGTTGAAACCCGCATTTTCTACTTCGCATCGAAAAAAAAGGGAGAGTACTCTACAACAGAATTCTGAAAGCATGAAGATAATTCGGTGGTGAAACCCTAATTCATCAAGTACTTCAATTTTATTGAGAAATTTATGTTTAATTATGTGTATGGTCAAAGACTTTCCATTTAATAAAATAAGACATGAGTACTGAAGGTAAAATGGAACAAATCAAAGGAATGATCAACCTAGATGAGTATAGCAGTGAGAAGATTAGATCCATAAGAAACTTCTTGTCACCCAATGAATTGAAATGGTTGAAAGAAGCTAAACATAAAAGCTTGGATATTTGAAGTGAATTTCCCTATTTCGAGAATGCAAAAATCATTAAGTTTATTTTGAGAAGATTGAATGATGATATTCTAATTTTGGATAAACCCTACCATATCTTGAAAGAAGTGATTGAAACTGTAACTGGATTATGCAAAGATGGGGATGTACGGAGAAAGAAGTCAATCTGGAATAAAGAAGTCAAAACCCTAACTGGAGTAATTGGAGATCAAAGGGCATTAATAATCTTGACTTTTAGAGATTCAGTGACAAGGTACATTATGCATGGAGTATCCTACAAAATCTTTTACAGAAATAGAGAAGGTGCAACTTTAGCAGGTTCTATTTACATTTCACATAAGATGATAATGGAAGATCAAGATTTTGACCTTCGCAGATTACTAAAAGATCAACTAATGGAGAATGTACAATTGGCAAAGATGAAAGATTACCCTTTCAGGTTTGGTACTTTGGTTATATGTCTTGTGATGTACTTTCTAAATTTCTTACTGATGAACAACAATGTAATATGGAAAGAGAATGAACCAGTTTGCAAACAAATTTACATACACTCTAATAGTTTGGAAAACTGTGATCAAGCATAAGAAAGTTTCTTTAAAGGTTTGCTAGGAAAGTTTGGCTCAATTGTTATTTCCCTTTTAGTAAGGGAACTTGAAGTTGGTTCCTCCTCCGTTGAGATGGAGAGGAAGAAGAAAAGAGAAAAATAATTTTTTGTCTATACTCCTCCAACATGCAAGACTCCAAGAATTGAAGGGAAAGGAAAAGAACAAGTGATTGTAGATATACCAGATGAAGAATCTGATAAGGAAACTAAGGACACCCAAGGAAAGGAACTGGAACAAGAAAATGATATGACAGAAGAGAGTGAAGAAGAAGGTGACTTAGCCAAAGAAGAACTATTGCAGCTTATTCATGGGGAAGATGTAATGCAAAAAATTGCAAACATGTGGTTTATCAGACCTTCATATGAGTAGGATATGATTTTAAGTGTACTAAGTTCTCATCTTATCAACAACCATATTAAATTATAGATTTTGCATAATACATTGCCAGAAGAGATGACTGAATATATCAAGGAAATCATGGACTCTGAGTCTCAGAACAAGGAAGAAGAAGAATTAATCTTACATCTAAAAACAACATCATGATCATAATCACCAGGATTGTAGTAGAAGCATGGAAGAATTTTCTTCTAGAGATGAAGGAAAAATACAAAATAATCTTCTAACTCAAGTAGCGGATGTATGTCTTCAAATTTTGAACCAGTTTTTGATTAAGTAAGTTTTTGGTTATACTCCAAAAGAGATTAATATAGGGAAAAAAATTTGGTTTTTCATTGATGTCAAAGGGGGAGAGAGAGCGGTGAAAAATGCCTTATCGAATTCAGGGGAGTTGTGTCTTTTTGAAGTGTTGAAGGATTTAGTATTCTTGTTCTGACACTTAGTCATTTTTCACTAAGTGTCACCATCAATGCAAAAGGGGGAGATTGTTGGCATATGGCTTCAGGTGTTTTTATTGATGGTAGCCTAAGTTATTGATCTAGTGTGCACCTCTGTATTTGTTCATACTGGAAGACAGAATGAAGAACAGGGCATCCAACTGAAGTTGAACCTACTTGCATTACCAGTTTATTAGTTCACATTGTGGATCTCAAGGAGGGTCGTTGATCACCTTGAATATCTTATTCTTGAGTTTTGTGTCATCACATCAAGTGGTGTATGAGTTAGGAGATCCAGTTGACTGATTTTCTATTTAACAGTGTAGAGAGTCGACTTAGTGAATATAATATATTGTGGATATTTGAGGCAGAAATTGTTTAAGTATTTTTGTGTTCTATCATGTTGATTTGGGTCATCACTATGCTATGGCTGACTTTGGATGATGTGCATTGAAAATCATTTGTGGATTTAGCCAACGGTTGGAAAATATTTTGTCTTATTGAAGTTGACAGGTAGTGATCAAATCTTTAGCTGTGTATATATATAAGTGATCGATTATATCATTTTTATATAGTGTGATGCAAAATTTAGAAGGATAGTTGAGGGATTTCACTTGCACATATAAGATTTGTGATGTGAATTGTAGCAAAGCAGAGCAGAAGAGAAAAATTAGACAGAAGGTCATGAAATCGACTAATGTTCTTAACCCGAACTATTCTTAGGAATTTGCAAATGCTAATTCATAGTTCACCACTTCTGTTGTCTTTTGAAACTGATTGTAAGGAAGTGATCCTTTATGTTTTTGAATAGTGAGCTCTAGGCAGTGTGCCTAAATGCAAGTTCATTCCCATTTTGTAAAACTTATATTTGAGTACTCAAATTATGGATTGACCTCCAATGTGGTTTTTCCCCTAATAGGGTTTCCACCCAAAAATCCTTGTGTTATGGTATTGTAGATGATTTCTTCGTGTGCTTGCATCTTTCTTTCAGTTCAATGTTGTAAGTGGTTAAAGATCATTTTAATAAAGTTAAATTTTGTAGAACACTGATTCACGCCCCACCCTTCCCCCCTCCCTCCCCTCTAACTGTTCCCTAATTCCAACACCTACAATATTGGTTTACAATTTTTGGCCAAACTAGACACTAAACTATTTTTTCTAACTAAATCTTCACTTTTGGATAGCTATAGCAACTAAACCATGAGGAATTTAAAGATGGTGCAAACTAGTGATTTTTGGCATTTTGTCTATAGATTCTAAATATATTTTTTTCAAGAAAATTGGAATCAGATTGCACTTCTTTTTCCATCTCCTTTGAAGTAAACACCATTTTTAAGGAGTGACACTCACCATATAACACATAACATTTTTTCCATGAAGGATAAAATTATTTTCTTTTTTTTAATTTAGATTTTTAACTATGATATCTAGTGTTTCCAATTGGTTTCATAGTGTTTTATTGAATATTTTTTCCTTAATAAAGTTTCGAAGTCAAACCAATTACAATTCAGACATAGGAAGATTGTATAGCACATAACTTTTTTTGTATGTATCAAAATTCAATTTTATTTTTTTTGTTCGATCAAGGACTTCAATATCTGGCGCACTCATATTTTAAATAAATAAATGATAATATTCTATTTTTCCACATGTGCAAAAAAAGAGCTTGATTTTCGGTGAAAAACCTATGTTTAATAAAATGAAAAAAATAAATACATAATCAAACCAAAACATATTAAAATTATATTTGTTGGATAGCTCGCTCTGAGGAATACCATAATCTAGTTGGGTCTATGAATTCTCATCCATTTTCATCCTCAACCCATGCTTCGAAGGGCAAGATTCTGGAGTTTTTTGGTGCCAAAGGCTGAGAAGGTGGGAAAAGGGGGGTTCGAGCAAACCAAGGGGTTCAAGAAAATCCTTGGGGGTTTGAGCGAACCAAGGGGTTCAAGAAAATCCTTGGGGGTTCAAGCGAACCTCCTTTCCACAACCATTTTTTTTGCTCATTTTGCCAAGAAATGTGGGAGACCAACATTTAATGGGTTCTCTCAAACCTTGGTTTGAGCGAACCCCTTTTGGGTTCACTCCAACCAAAAGTTTGCTCCAACCAAAATTTCACTCAAACCAAAAGTTTTCTCAAACCAAAATTTTGTTTGAACCCCCAAAAACCAGTTTTTTTTGCATGGGGTTGTTTTTTGCAACTTTTCCTTCCTCACTTGAATCGCAAACCACTTTTGTGTATTTACCCTTTAGTATTTTATAATCTCTATAATCTAGATTTTCAAAGGCCTTTAAAGAAAAATTGGCCCTTTAGATTTTATATTTCTTAGGAGTAAATTTGAAGGCTCCCCTCCAATAAGATTTAAACTATGTTTCTTGGAGATATTTTCAATGCATCCAACACATTCAATTTTTTCCCAATGGGCTAGGAGTTATGACCCAAATTTGGGGTAGTAAAATTAAATAATATCCTAGTTTTCCTTTCAATTATGTAATTAATCTACCCTCACCCTATTGTCCATTTAAACTTCCAAGGAAGAAACAGGTGTGGTGGTTCCTTGGTTTCTAGTGAGAACCATTTTTTGCATGCATCAATGAAGTAGAGTAGAAGGCATGCATCTCTTCCAAAGAGTTTGTTGAGCTGAATAAGATCTAAATTTGAATAAATATATTTTATGTTGCCTCAATCATTATTAAAAATTCACATTTATTTGTTGTGTCAACTATTGGTTACAATACATATAGTCACTTACTTATTATTTTCCTCTAATTTCCCTTTATTTAGATCACCAATCAAATAAATTATACTCATTTGTGTCTTATTACACATAATCAAGATATCAAAAACTTGGACTTAAGATAAGAGAATTGAGATCCATAAAAGTACCTACCTCTAAGTTTCATATGAGCATATATGGATAAAGAATGGGTTGACTCCTCAAACCCCTTCAAGGTGTTGATTGAGGTGGATATAGAAAGACAGCACACAAAGATGATGTTAACCCTATAGTGTGCATAAGGTTACGAGTAATCAACTTGTGGACACCTTAACTCTTAATTAAATTATATGAATATTACTATAGTGTTATTTAGATAATTATGTCATCCTAGGTAGTATGTTCAGGTACCTAAGTTAACCTTTGTGGTAATTATTGCAATATGAAATCATTTTTTATTCCAACAGTTAGCATTAAGTACCGAAGATTGAAGTGACAAGGGGTTGCAAGGGGGCTATGGTAGCCCCCTTGCCATGCCAAAGGCATTTTTTATGAAGTTAAAAAATCGGGACTTATTATTTATAACCTAATTTTGATAAATATTCAGCGTGTAGTCGCATGGGTCATACTTTCTATTTTTAGAATTTTTTCTTTGAAAAGGACTCTACAACTCGGATTTCTTATGATAAGTATTTTTTTTATAGATTTTGAAGATTGTTGTATCAACATATTTTCTTGAAAAATAAAATAAGAAAGACCTTTGCTTGAGGTTTTTTTTGGTATAATGTTTACTAGGATTTCCATGTAAATTTGTGTGTTTTTTGCTTATTATTTTTCTTTATTTAATCTGTAGTATAAATTTGTACAACAATAATTAGGGAATGATTGGGTATAGATATGTGTAACTCCTAAAATTTTAAGCTCTAATAGAAATAAAAAATCATGAAACCTATGATTTCAAAACAATAAAAAACACTAGATAGAGCTCATAAATGAGATCAAAACAAAGCAATAACATTAAAATCAACTTGAAATGTTTTTTGATTAGAGGAAAAATAGAAAATCAACTTTAAATGTTACCATAAATTCCATTGTGATTTTATTTTCTCTGATGACTTTGGGATGTGGATGCTCCTTGCTTGAAGATCACCAATTTGAAAATATATACCTAGCATAAGTGATAATGGATATGGAATGAAGGATAGAGTGTTGGAATTTATAGACTTTTGGAAAGAGGAATGGATGTCAAGATCTAATTATGAGATCAAGGGTGGGGAATGGTTGAGAGGAATTTCATAAGATCAACAAGAATATGGAGGGTGGAGATGAAGGTGGTTACATTGTGAGTGGCTAGGATGAACTTACCAAATTTAGTAAGTAATTGTGAGCATGAGGAAAATAAGAGATGTGTGCACCTAAGAAGGCTATAACTTTGGGTTGTGTTGAGAGAATAAGAGGACCATAAGAAAAAGTGTTCTTAGGTGTCGAATATTCTTGGAATGTGTTGAGGGAATATATGCCTAATTAAATAATAATATTATTTTAGTAACATGTGTGAGATGGTGAGTTTTTGGAGAATTTTATTGGTCTGTATTGTAATTCATAGCAAATTTTGAACTACACATACTATTTAATTACTCTTAAATATAATATAATAGATCGGCTATATGCCCTTTGCCTTAAAAAAATGTGTGAGATGGATAATAGGTGGAAACATGTGTTTATTTGTTGATTTATTTGTGAGGAGATGGGAAAATGGTTTAATTAAATAATATGATTATTTAATTTAGGTAAAGAGGACATGTCCTAGGTGATGAAATTGGTAGATTATGACTAGGTGATGGGAAGTAGGTCTAGGTGATGAAACTGGTTGATTAGGGTTAGTGATGGATGACTAGGGAATATTTTAGGTGTCTACATTTTTCCCTTTTTGATACAATGCAACTAAATGGCATTGTGTCAAAGAAGAGTAAAAAGAAGGATGAGATGAAGTAAATATTTGGTGGTGAGTTTCCCTAGTCACTTAGGGATGATGATGGAAGTGATACCCCTCAAGAGAATAGTTTTATGAAGTGGAACCCAATAGGTATCTTGAAAAGACAAAGGGTGATAAAATATGCCATAAAGGATAAAAGATGACTTGGGATAAATTTTACAAGATACCTTTGCGTTCCAAATTTGCATCAAACCTTGTGTTTTTCTCATTCATATCATTTTGTAGCATGATGTGTCTAGACACTAGCACATTGTGTAGATGTATGTGCACTGTGCTAGCATCCTGCGATGTTTCAACATTCAAATGACCAATTTCAATCATGTTTGCCACTTTTCAACTACTTTTGTTAGTGGTAGTAGCTCAGGATGCCTTGTAACATCTTGAGAAGCTTATTTTCCTTCCTTGAATGCTATCTTTTCAACCCATTTGGTGTTCTAGATTTGGCTCCTACCTTTTCCTCCTCTCTTGCTCTTGTTATCTTGCTTGTACAACTCCATACAACTTTTTACAGTATCACTCTCAAGCTCTTACAACACTCTTTGTAACACCCTTGGCTCTTGCAACTATCTTTATCTCCCTCTTTGGCTTCCTAAAGCCTTATGACTGATATCTCTCTTGCCTTATGCTTGTGAGCATCTTGAGATTTCACATATCCCCTATCTATTGCATCTATATTTCATGATACGAGTTTTCCTCCTTGAGTAGGGATTGCTTTTATCACCTACATTTTGTGATATGGGTTCTCCTCCTTGAGCAAGGTTTTCTATCACTCATCGCATAATTTATTTCTCTTTATCTATTTGGCTATTCGTGGAGGTGGAAACACCAAAACGGGGGTTTGACTGAGGCAAATCCCTATACAACCCCAACATTTCCTCTCAATCTTACACATGCCGGTATTGAAGATATCTACTAGCTAGAGGCTTCATTACTTGGGTTGTTGTGAGCATTTCCTTTCTCTACTCTCTTTAGTTCTATCATTTATACTTCACTTCCTTTTAGTTTTGTTACTTTCCCACATTCTGGAAGTTATCAGTAATTAGATTTCTAGTATTTGTTGAGCTATTTTTTGTGATAAACTCATTTTTTGGTTTGTACAAGATGCCAACACGCCTTTAGGACTCCAGTGCATCGCATTGTCATCATTATTTAGTGTTGACGTCCTTTGGCTAAGAGCTCATTAGTTTTTTCTATAAAATATTTGTGACCTGCTCTTTCTAACTCTAGAACTTTTGCTTTATTCTGTGAGGTAGTTTAGGGAAGTTCACCCCTTGGGAATCTCTTGAGAATAAAGAGACTCGTGAGTAGCGAATCCCCCTTCTCTACATTTGGTGAACCCAACATGAACCATATTTTTTTATAAAAACCTATGAGTTTATTTATCCCAAATTGGTGGGGTCATAAATTTTGACTGGGGGCAACCAAATTTTAGGGAAAATTGCAAGTTTCAACCCCAAGTTCTATTCCAAAGACCTCCAAAAATTCAAATTACTAGAACCTAGAAAATACCAAAAAAATCTAAAAATATGGATTGTTGGTTTTTCTCAATTTTGTCACTCCTATACTACTCTAGATCAACCAACTTTTTTATTTCATTATTTATTATATTTAGCTTACTATTTTTAAAATGAATTTAATATCTTCTTTTATTAGTTCAATATCGAATTCTATTCAAAGTGTTAATGATTTTCTATTTCATGCATGTGATGGTGACTTGGCTTTACCCATGTCACTCAATATCTTTGATCCTTCTCATGAAATTTCTCTTGCATTGGAGGATATTTTATTGCAAGAAGATGAAATCATTGATACCTTTCTTAATCTTACTCTACCTTCTCTTCATTCGAATGCACTCTCTTCTAGAGATGATGCCTTAGTGAATGATGAAGCTCCTTCCACATCTAAGCCTCCCAAATCGATGTTGAGAATATTTCTTCAAATAATTATTCCACTAGTTGTGATGAGTCTGTAAATATAATCTATCTCTTCTTCCCCTCAAAGGCCTAAGAAACATGTTATTTATCTGACTCCATCTCCTAAAATGATTTTTTCTATTGATGGTGTCCCATTTGATAGCGATTCTCTTGATCTTTCTATGGCTCCCTCTTATAGAGAAGTAGCCCATACTTATAAGAATAAAATAAATCAACAAAATGTTAATCAACTTGCTTATTTACCACCTTTTCAACTAAGTCTTCCTTTAGATCCTAAACCTACAACTAAAGCACCTGGTTATTATGATCTTGTCAAGCAACTTCAAGTTACTTTGGCTAAGATCTCGGTATGGGACTTGCTTTAGTTTGCTCTGATTTATCAAGGTATTCTCTAGGAAGCCTTACATAAAATCCTCTTGATTGCCTCTGCTAGGCTGATAGATTTTAATGCATTGATGGCTCATATTCATGTGGATTCACCAAATATCATGTTTTATCCACAAGAACTTCCACCCTAGGATGTGCGAAAAAAAGAATATCCTTTAATGATTATAGTTAATATTAATACTATCAGCATTAGACGTACTCTCATTGACACTGGTTCAACCCTCAATGTATGTAGCATTGATCTATTTCCTAAGATTAATATTGATTCATATTCTCTTAATGCTTCTTTTGTTGTCATTCATGGGTTTGATAATGTTAGTCAACAAGCCCTAGGCACGATAGTCTTTCCTTTGAGGTTGGGACTCATTATCGTACTCACCCTTGTATATGTTATGTCAAAAAAAATACCATATAACCTTCTTCTTGGTAGATTGTGGATTCATGCTATGGGTGTAGTCTCATCTACCTTGCATAAATCTATTTTCATTTACAATAATCGAGTAGTCACAGTCAAGGCTGACCCTAAGGCTATGCACTTATGTGAGATGGCATCTATCGATCAAGTTTCATTTGTGCTTACTCTTATCCCTTCAGTTTCTTCCAATGTGTTAGTACCTGTTGTAAAGGATACTCTTCAAATAGATATCCTTGAAGAAGATCCTTTTGAAGAAAGAAATCCTAAGTCTTCTCCTTTTACTTCTCAAAGGAATGCATGTCTTGGTGATGATTGGGGTTCTCTAGAATTTACAAAATCCTTTGTTGGAAAGTATAAATTTGACCTGATCCACTCAGTCCTTCCAGTATCATCATTTAAACCCGCTATCAAAGATGGTCATTCTTCTGCATCACGAGGTAATGTGGATGAAAATGATAATATTCTTAATGTCGATCCTCCTCCTTCTAAGGAATATGATCACACTTTTGTTAAATAATCTAATGTTGATAGTCTTGTCAAAAAGGATGATGGTGACCTCATAGAGGAGTATAATCTCTATTGCTAGAATAAAGCTCTCTATTAAGATCCCCCTCCTCAAGGTTTGCATACACGTTATGGCCCCGACTTTAAGCTTGCCTCTAAATATGGCTATGGGCGTAAAGTTTGTGGGTGTAACAAATAAGGCATCCAAGTCCCTATAGAGGATATACCTCATAAGAATAATTTTGGGCTTGGGTACTCAAATGAACAATCTAAATGGAATCCATGGTTTAATGACATGAATATTGCTCAACCTTGTTCTCATGGAATTATTTGTCCTCCATATTCTTCTATCTTCATGTCTTCTTCTTGTGAGCATTTGATTCTTTGTCCATAAGAGAAAGGGTTTCTTCCAACTCATTATTCTTTATCTGAGCAAGAGCGTATTTTGTTGAGGCTTCTTAAAGCCCACTTAATTACTCTTCCTCCTACATGTAATAAATTTCATAAGCAAGATAAATAAAAACATTATTTTTGTGCATACCATCGAGTTTGTGGCCTTTCCACTAGTTAATGTAAAGCCTTGAATCATAAAATAAAACTTCCTTATTCAGGTTCCATCACTCATTTATTTTTTGATGCACCTACCTCTTCTTCACATGACTAGTGATATTGAGGTCTACCTCTATCCTATCTGTTCTAATAATTTTCTCATTAAGTTTTCACACCTCCCTTCTATAGTATCTTACATGGTTCTCCTCCCCTAAACATTGGGGGCAATGATAACTTGTTTTGGAGATGTGCCTCCTTCTTAAGGACCCCCTCTCTTCTTTATGTATTTCAAATGAAGCATCCCTTGAGTGGACCCCTTTCCTTTTGAATGGTTCATGAGTGACCCCTTTGAAATATTTTATCTTGATTGAATTCATTGGTGTGTAGCTTGGGGGTAGCCTGACTAGACATGTCTTATGTATCGGTATCTAGTTTGGGGGCAACCTGACTAGACCTATCTTTTATGTGATTGCCTTCCGATCCAGCTTGTAGTAGCCACATGCTTCTCTCATTGGTCTTTCTCTATAGAATCAAGAACCTATATATCTCCTTTGCATCAAGATTTCTTAACATGTTTAGTCTGTGGATTAACATATTACTTTGTTGGTGCGCCTATGAAGCCACTTTCCAATCTGACTCTACGGAGTCCCCTCACATTAGGCTTCCTTCACGAGAGAGTACTTGGGGGTTCCTTCTTTGTAGGAAAAAGGACCCATAAAGCACTTACATCCTATGGGATTTTTCCATCATTGGTCTACAGGCCTTTGGTGCACTTTGTTCAAACCTCCTCAGCAGAGAGTACCTGTGGATCCATCTCTCTTGGAATTTTCATTCCCCTCTTAAATTGTCTTATCTCTTCTCTTCTCAATTGTGTATATCGGATCGAAGATCTATATTCTTCTTCGTCCTAAGTATATGCTCTTTATCTCTTAGGCATTGGTTGCTTCCTTGACTTTTGGGTGCATTCTTCTCTTGAAATGATCAATCCTTACATTCTTCTCTCTATTTTAGAATTCTTCTATGTGCTATTTCTTAATTTTTGGATGACATATGGTATTGAGATAACCTTCTATAATAAGGTCTCTTTCACTTTGATGACTCAAATCCTTTATTTTGTTGTGTGCCTCTGTGTGTGTGTTTTTATATTCTAACCCCGTGATGTAATGGCTTTTTATGTTCTAACATTTTTTTTCTTGTGCAAGTCTTTCTTGTCTATTGTGGTTTTTTTGTAGGTCTTTAGCTTGGGGGCAAGCTTCCTTGGTTCAAAGAGTTTTTTGCTTCCTCTATAGTATCCTTTTGGCATTATGATGTTTTGGATGTTGTGGTTGTGTTGTTTATATTTGGTTGTCATTGATGTCAACACTATTAGCCTTGATGTTTTGAAGGCTATATATGTCGAGGATATTGAGAAAATTATAATAAATATGTTGAGGGTTGTTTGTGAAGTTGTGAAGTTCAGTGTGGTGGAAAATTGAGTATGTTTCTATTCCGGAGTTGAGCTTTAAAGGGCTTTTTTTTTAGCCTATGTATTTTATACTCTGCAAGTTTCAGAGGTGTGCATCAAGATTTGTGCAAGTTGTGAGTTTCAGTGTTCCTGCAGTTATTCTAATATTGTAGCTAATGTTTCTAGAAGAAGAGAATATAATTCTAGTAATTTGAGTTATTTTTTATGCTTTTGTGATGTTTGTTGATGTTTCTAGATCATGCTTTATCCTTGTTGCACATCTAGATTGATTGGTGTGATCATGATCAAAGATTTTTCCATTTTGTGTTTGGGTTTTCATGTTCTTGGCCGACATGGTGATTGTATCATGTTGTGAATCCTCGTGGATTAATATTTTAATGTTTGGAATGTTTGAGGAAGTTGTTTTAGGTCTTCATTATGTTGTGACTAAATTTGGTTGGTGTGCATTAAGATTTATTCATGAATTGGGCTGATAGTTTGTATTCATTTATTCTTTTGTTTTTGGCTGACAAGGTCATCGATGTAATTTCATGAAGCAGATATATAAGAGCGAATGTTTCTTCATTTTGGAGTGGGTATGATGTATGTCTAAGAAGGGTGAATGTGAAATGTGTGAATAAAGATCAGATCATTCAATTGCAAAGAAAAGTGTGAAGAAGTATTTATGTCCCTAATCAGAACTATCATTAGGCTTTTGATGAAGCTAATTTCTCAATTCAATCACTTTAGATGGATTTAATCTAAAAGTTTTATGTAAGACAGTGAGTCTTCTTTGAGCAGTGAGCTCTAGGCAGTGTGCCTAAATGCATGTGCATTCCTTATTCATTTTACTTATAATTGTAATAGGCTATAACTTGTGGATTAACCTCCACCATGGTTTTTCCCCTACAAGGTTTCCACACAAAAATCTTTGTGTTATGTGTGATTCTGATGTGTTTTTGATTCATGCATTCATTTTTATTTATCAGATCTAAGATTAAAATCTAATAAGGTTAAGTAAGTGTTAAATTATGTGACAATTGATTCACCCCCCCTCTCAGTTGTCTATTCTTGTTTCACCAACAATTGGTATCAGAGTAGGTTCCTCTGAAGAATTTCAATAGCTTGAGGTGATCCGAGATGGAATCATACAAGAAGGATAGTCCTAGATTCGATGGAACAAACTACTCTTTGTGGAAGGCTAGAATGGAGTGTCATTTGAAGTGCATTGGTGATCCTTTCTGGAAGATTACAAAGAATAGAGATATTAGTCCTTAGAATGGTCCCTCTACTCCTGATGAGATCAAAGAAGTTGAAACTAATATCAGAGCTATAGAAGCATTATTGAGTGCTTTGAACGATTCAGAGATGAAAAATGTAATGGGTCTAAAAATAGCATATCAGATCTAGAAGAAGCTGGAAACATTATATGAAGGAGATGCACAAGTGAAATTTTCCAAGCTACAAAGTTTGAAAGGCAAGTGGGAAAAATTGAAAATGAGTGAAGATGAAATCATTATTTCTTTCATGAAAAAATTAAATGAACTAGTGATGGGTATTAGATGTGGTAATGGAATCTTGGATGAAGAAGAGATTGTGGCTAAAGTGCTCAAATCATTGCCCACTTCTTACAAAATGAAATCTCATACTATTGAAGAACTCAAGATATTAACAAATGTGACAAGATACATGTTAATTGGTAAGCTTGCTACTTTTGAATTGAGTGAATTTGGTGAATCTACTGCTAAGATAGAATTTTCATTTAAAGCTACTATATCTAGAAGAAACCAATAGAGATATGATCCAGGAGAAAGTTCTAGAAATACATTCAAGTATGAAGATGAGATGAAAAAGATTGAAGATGAAGAAAGAGAGATAGAAGAGTTGGAAGAATTGATTGTGAAAAGAGAAGCCAAAGGACAACTTAAGTATAAAGGAAAGTTTCCTATTAAATGTTTCTCTTGCAATAAGATAAGTCATTTTGCATCAAGGTGTCCTGAAAAAGTTCCTAGGTTCAAACCTAATAAGCCTAGATTTCAAAAGAAATGTTATTATGCTAAAGAAGGTGTTACTGATGATGAATCTGATAAAGAAAATGGAAATAAAGATGGATGGGTATTCATTTCTATCAAGGAAAATGGCATGGTGTCCACTGAATCTGTCGGTGATAAGAATATTGAGAAATCTCTTGCAGCCATAATTGAAGAAAAGGATGACTGGGTGATTGAAAACGAATGCTCACATCATATGACTGGTGACAAAAGAAAGTTTATAAGCTTGGAGAAATATGATGGTGGTGTTGTAAGATTTGGAGATAACAATGTTGGTGCGATTTGTGGTAGAGGAACTATTTCTCTTGGTGGTAAATATAATATTGATGATGTCCTTTATGTTGAAGGATTGAAGCACAATTTTGTTGAGTTTTGGATAAATGGTTGACAAGGGATACAATCTTCAGTTCAAAGATGGAAAATGCAGGATACTAGGAAGTTTGGGAAATGTAATTGCTTCAGGTACAAAGACAAGAGGTAATATTTTTCACCTGAGTGCTACTAGTGAAAGTCTTTTAATTGCTCAAGTTGATGTAAGTTGGTTATGGCATAGGAGGTTGTGTCATGTGAATTTTGATAACATTATCAATGTAAGCTCCACTCAAGCAGTTAGAGATCTTCCTAAGCTAGTGAAGCCTAATAACACCATATGCAAGGAATATCAGATGGGAAAGTAGACTAGAATTTCTTTTTGAAGCAAATAGCATCATTCTAATGGAGTATTGGAGCTTGTGCATACTGATCTATGTGGTCCCTCCAGAATTAGAAGTCTACTTTATGTTGCTTATTAATGATTACTCTAGGATTATATGGGTTGCTTTCTTAAGAGAAAAACATGAAGCATTAGAAAAGTTCAAAAGTTTCAAAGCTATGGCCGAGAATGAGACAGGTTTGAAGATCAAATTCTTAAGGTCAAACAAAGGTGGTGAATTCACTGCCCAAGAGTTCAGTTCTTTATGTGAAGAGCATGGGATCAAAAGACATTTATCTTCTCCCCTAACCCCTCGATAGAATGGAGTTGTTGACAGAAAGAACAGAACAATTCTAGATGTTTCTAGAACTATGATGTTGGAAGGTAATGTACCTCATATCTATTGGAGAGAAGTTGTAAGCATTGTTGTATATACTATTAATTGGGTAAATGCCAATGGTAATTCTGGTAAGACTCCTTTTGAGTTGTTGTTTGGTTTTAAGCCTACTATTAAATATTTCAAAATCTTTGGAAGTAGATGTTATATCAAGAGAGATGAATATATTGGCAAGTTTGATGCTAGGAGTGATGAAGGAATGTTTTTGGGTTATTCTACTAAGAGCAAGGCCTATCGGTGCTATAATAGAAGATTAAGGAAAATGGTTGAAAGTGCAAATGTCTAAATTGATGAAGACACTGCTAGATCATCCAGATACTATGGATATGAATCAGATGACCAATATGATAATACTGATAATGGAAAGATGCTCAGACATAGAATCAAGTTCAAATTGTGCAGAAGAAGGATAAGTCAATGGATGTGCAGAAGAAAGAACAAAAGAACTAGAAGTTCGAGATAATCCCAATTTTTTGAGGTATGTAAAGCTAAATCATTCTGAAAATCAGATTATAGGATTTAAGAACAAAGGTGTGCAGAATAGAAGAATAATTGCATAAGGGTATTGTCTAGTTTCCAAGATTAAGCCCAACAATGTCAATGAAGCATGTAAAGATGAATATTGGATGGAAGCAATGAAGGAAGATCTAATGCAGATAGAGAAAAATTATACATGGATTCTTGTTCCTAGACCTCAGGATAAAAATGTGATTGGAACCAAATGGGTCTTTCGGAATAAGCTGAATGAACAAGGTGAAGTGGCCAAGAATAAAGCAAGACTAGTATGTAAAGGGTATTCACAGATGAAAGGTATTGATTTTGAAGAAACCTTTGCCCCTATTGCTAGAATTGAAGTTGTAAGATTATTTATTGCTTATGCTTCTTTTAAGAACTACAAAGTCTATCAAATGGATGTAAAGTCAATATTTATGAATGGTGAGCTAGAAGAAGAAGTATATGATAAGAAATTGGATGGATTTCAACTAACTGACAAAGAAGATATGGTTTGTCGGTTCAATAAATCACTGTATGGACTCAAAAAATCCCCTAGAGCCTGGCATACTAGATTGGATAAATACACGTCGAATCTTGGATTCAATAAAGGTACTACTAATAGTAATATGTACTTTAAGATGGATCAGGATAAAGAGTTCATTATTGAAGTCTTTGTTGATGACATCATTTTCAAGGGTGATGATGACTTATTTATGAAGTTTGTTGATGAAATGAAAAGTGAGTTTGAGATGTTAATGATTGGAGAGCTGAAATTCTTTTCGAGATTGAAAATTACTTAGTTAGACAATGGAATCTTTATATCTCAGTCCAAATATGTAAGAGAGTTACTAAAATTTTTTGGCATGGAAGACTCAAATCTAGTTGGTACACCCATGGTAACCAGATGCAAGTTAACGCAGAATGATGACTCTCCTAAAGCAAATCAAACAAGATACAGTTCAATGATCGGTGGATTACTTTATTTGACTCAGACCAGACCTGACATCATGAATGATGTATGTATGGTTGCTAGATATCAATTTGATCCAAAGGAATCTCTTGTGACTGTTGTGAAGAGAATTTTTAGATACTTGAAAGGGACGGTTGACTTTGGTCTTTGGTATCCTAAAGATGATGATCTTACATTGAGTGTCTTTACTGATGCAAATTGGGCAAGAGATGTGGATGATAGACAAATTACTAGTGGTGGTGCCTTCTTCTTGGGGAAGAAGTTGTTGTCTTGGTTAAGTAAAAATAAGAATTCCATTTCCTTATCTACTATTGAGGTAGAATATATTGTTGCTACAAACAATTTTACTCAAGTAATATGGATGAAGCAGATGCTGAGAGATATTAGAATTGAGTATCATGAGCTTGTTGATATATTTTGTGATATTTCAAGTGCCATAAAAATTTCTAAGAATTTGGTGTTGCATTCAAAGACAAAACATATGCCTATCAAATATCACTTTTTGAGAGACAAAGAGAGTGATAAAGAAGTTAGATTGGAGTATGTGCCTACTAAGGAATAGATTGCAGACATCTTCACTAAGCCATTGCCTAAGGATACTTTTGAGTATCTCAGAGGGAACTTAGGGGTGATTTCCCCTCCTAATCTGAACTAAGATGCAACTCTGTGCATCAATCCTTGCATTTACAGTCATATCTTGATCCGGATTGATGTTGTGGTGGCTGCTACACAGGGGGAGTAGTCAGATGATTCATATATGTGATTCAGAGCTTGTATACCTTTGTCATTGATGTCAAATGAAGAGAAGATAAATGTGAATAACCTTGGTGGAGAAGAGAAAAAAAAAAGGGGAGAAGAGTAATGTAAGTGGGAGAAGAATAGTATGAGAAGGAAAGACTATTGAAAGAAGAGTTAGTTGTGTTGATGGTATTTTTCACATCATGTGTTTCCATCAATTCCAAAGGAGGAGATTGTTTGATGTTGTGGATTTTTTGCTGATATTTGGTTGTCATTAATGTCAACACTATGAGCATTAATGTTTTGAAGGTTGTATATGTCGAGGATTTTGAGAAAATTATAATAAATATGTTGAAGGTTGTCTGTGAAGCTATGAAGTTCATGTTGATGTTATATAGCAGCTTCGGTTTGCACTTCCAAGAAGAAGACAAATTATTACATAACCAAGAGCCGAAATTTTTCCTTGTATCAAACTTGAGCCGACCTAAAGTTATATTAATTATTTATCTTTTATTTTGTATTCCAAGAAAGGCCGACCTAAGTCAAGAGGTGCCTAATGATGTATATATACACGGTCACTTTGGCATTGTAATTATTCATCTCAAGCAAGTTCGCACTTACCTTTGAAGAGCAAAAATTCGCACTTAGAGCAGAAGTCGCACCTTAGAAGCAGCAGTCTGATTTCCAGAAAGAAGACAGTCATTTATACCTTGAAGGAGGGCGAATATATTTTCATTGTATTGGCCATTGTTGGGCCTGAGTTGTAAGCAGATTTTTGTCACTGTGTTATCATATATAAAAGAATCATTTGCTGGGTTTTTCTCCCTCAAGTAGGAGGGTTTTCCCAGGGTATCTTGTTGTGTTCATTGTCTTATGTGTTGCAATTCTATTGAGTAATTTATTATCTAATCTGATCTAAGAAACACCAACATGGTATCAGAGCGAGTGTGAAAAAGATCGTGATCAGATTCAGATCTGTTAGTTTGCAACTCTCATTATCTTTTCTTTTCAGTCTATCTTCTAAATTTCTCAAGATGGTGAACAGTCTGAAAATCGAGGATAGACTCGAAGGGATCTCGAACTACACATCATGGAGGTTCAGGTTCATGCTAACTTTGGAAGAGAATGATTTGGCTAATTTTGTGAAAACAAAAGTTCCCGAACCTGAGGGGGAAGAAGAGAAGCTGTAATGGAGAAAGAAAGACACTAGGGCAAAGAAAGTATTGGTTGATTTTGTCAAGGATCATATTGTACCAATTGTCTTCAAGTTGGATACAACAAGAGAGATGTTTACAACCTTGGAAGAGATGTACGAAATCAACAACACCAGTCGAGCCCTTGCACTGAAGCAACAACTTCATCATGTGAAAATGGCGAAAGGAGAATCTGTTATTACATACTTCATGAGGATTTCAGAGATAAAAGATCAGCTCTCCACTATTGGTCACATGATTGATGATAAAGAACTAACTATGCTTGCTCTCAATGGTCTTCTACTTTCATGGGAGGCGTTCATTCAAGGAATCAATGCAAGATTTGAACTTCCCAAGTTTGATCAATTAAGGATTGACTGCATTCAAGAGGAGTCAAGACTAATAGCAAGAGGAATTGGTCAAAGCTCAAAGAATGAAGAATTACAAGTTCTTGCCTCTCATTCATCAAACAAAGGAAAAGGCTTTAAGAAAGGATTCTTCAAGAGGAATCGAGAAGATGGAAATGATGATGCTCCTACCTTCAAAAGGAAATGAGACATGTCCAAGATTCAGTGTTTTCATTGTGATAAGTATGGTCACTTTGCGAGGGTTTGCCCTCAACGACCCAAGATTCAAGCTACCACTGCAGATGCTGAAGAAGTCGCTCCACAAAAGGACTCCAGTGATTATCTATTTTATTCAGCCTTGTCTAGCAATGTTTCTACTGACTCTAACACTTGGTTGATTGATAGTGGTGCTTCTAGGCACATCACCGGGTTCAAAGGTCACCTTTCAAACTTAATGGAAAGCAACTCCAGTGATCAAGTTGTTATTGGAGATGATGCTAGATATTCTGTAAAAGGGATTGGAAATTCCACTCTTCACTTGGATTCTGGAATTTCTTTGGAGTTGAATGATGTACTGTTCCTACCAGGGATAAAGAGGAACCTTGTTTCAATTTCAGCATTAGAAGACAAGGGTTATCAAGTTGCCTTCTCTAAAGGGAAGGTTCTTATATGGGCAAAGAACTCCAGCTTCAAAACTGCTCAAGTGATTGGGGTTAGACATGAATGTCTCTACAGGCTGTGCACTCGTCCTCTTCAAGCACTTGTGCATAACAGTTCCAACATGTGTGATCTTTGGCATCGAAGATTGGCTCATATTCACTTTCATCCTCTACCTATCATGGAGAAGATGGTCACCGGTCTTTTGAAATTCGATCAAGAACATGAAGGTACATGCAAGGGATGTGCCCTAAGCAAGAACACAAAAGGTACGTTTCATTCTTGTGAAAGTAGATCTAAATGTATTCTTGATCTCATTCATTCTGATTTGTGTGGTCCAATGTCTATTGCATCATCTAGTGGTTTCTTGTATTATATTATTTTCATTGATGATTACTCTAGAAAGACTTGGATCTATTTCTTGAGATCTAAAGAATCAGAAGAAGTATTAGAAAGATTCAGAGAATTCAAAGCACAGATTGAAAATCTGTCTGGGAAGAGGATCAAAGTATTGAGATCTGATAATGGTGGAGAATACACTTTTGGCACATATCGAGACTTTTGTATTGAAGCAGGGATTAAGAGGGAGTTCAGTGTTCCCTATAATCCACAACAAAATGGTATTGTTGAAAGGAAGAATAGGTCTATTGTGGAAGCAGTGAAAGCTATGCTCCATGATCAAGACTTACAAATCTCTCTTTGGGCTGAAGCATCAAGAACAGCTGTCTATGTTCAAAACAGGAGTCCCCATAGGATCTTAGAGAATAAAACTCTTGAAGAAGCATTCTCAGGCGTGAAGCCTGAAGTTAGTCATTTGAGGATCTTTGGCTGTCCAGTCTATGTTCATATTCCAAAGGAAAAGAGAACAAAGCTAGAACCTTCTAGGAAGAAAGGAATTCTTGTAGGCTACAGTGAAACATCAAAAGCTTACAGGATATACATTCCAGGATAGAAACCTATTGAGATTAGTAGAGATGTCACATTTGAGGAAGATGTTGCTTACAGAAGGTCCAAAGGCACTCCTATGGAGATTGATGAAGAAGAACCTCCTCAAGATATGGAAGTTGACCATATTCCAGAGAATCTGAAGGAGGATACAGAACCTAAAGAAGATATTGATCCAGCTGAGCCTTTGGATCCTACTGATGGGCCTCTAGACATTGTGATTGGAAAGAAAAGACCTCTTTGGGCTCGCAGGACAATGCAGGAAGCAGAAAGGTTTGCAGCTCCAAGAGGAGCCTTCAGAGAAAGCAAGAGACCTCACAAGTTCTCTAGTTATGTTGCCTTGATGAGTCAGATTATTGAGTCAGAGCCTTCAAATGTTGAAGAAGCTTCTAGTCAACAAGTATGGAAGGATGCCATGATTGAGGAGTATCAGTCTATACTTAAGAACGATGTTTGGGATATAGTTCCTAGACCCAAAGACAAATCTGTGGTGTCTTCTAAGTGGCTCTTCAAGATCAAGCATGCAGCTGATGGGAGCATTGAGAAACACAAGGCTAGATTTGTGGCTAGAGGGTTCTCACAAAAAGAGGGAGTTGACTATGAAGAAACTTTTGCTCCTGTGGCTCGTTACACGTCTGTTAGAACCATCATTGCTATTGCTGCATCTAGAGGATGGAAGATTCACCAAATGGATGTAAAGACAACTTTTCTGAATGGCATAATAGAAGAAGAGGTTTACATTGAGCAACCAAAAGGATTTGAGGTGCATGGGAAAGAGTCTCATGTCTGCAAGCTGAAGAAGGCCTTGTATGGTCTTAAACAAGCTCCTCGTGCTTGGTATGAAAGAATTGATCAGTATCTTTCAAGTCTGGGTTTCTCAAAGAATGATGCAGATTCTAACCTCTACTTCAAAGTAGTAAATGGTGAAGCATTAATTTTGGTTTTATATGTTGATGACTTGATCCTTACTAATGAAGAACATCTAATTCTAAAATGCAAGAAGGAATTAGCTTCAGAGTTTGAGATGAAGAATCTAGGTCTTATGCATTACTTTCTTGGCTTAGGAGTTTGGCAAAAGCCAGATGAGATGATTCTAAGTCAAGGGAAGTACACTATTGACATTCTCAAAAGGTTTGGTATGATTGACTGCAAACCTATGTCTACACCCATGGAGACTAATTTAGATAAGTTGAAAGAAGTTGCAGCTAGTTCAGAACCAGTGGATTCTACAATGTATAGACAGTTGATTGGTTCATTGATGTATCTAGTTAACACTAGACCTGATATTTGCTATGCAGTGAGTGCACTTAGCCAGTTTATGTGTGAACCAAAGAAAATACATCTTGTAGCAGCTAAACATATCTTGAGATATTTATGTGGCACAATTGGATATGGGTTGAGATATTCTTCAAACGCGGATTTGGAGCTGCATGGTTTTACTGATTCTGAGTGGGCAGGATGTGTTTCAGATCGGAAGAGTACCTTTGGTTGTTGCTTCAGTTTGGGGACTGCTATGATCTCCTGGTGTAGCAGGAAACAGTCTTCAGTGGCCTTGAGTACAACTGAAGCAGAGTATATTGCAGCTTGCGTGGCAGCTCGTGAGGCAGTGTGGCTTCGTAAGCTCCTTGCAGGATTGTTTGGACAATCAATGGAGCCTACTATTATACACTGTGATAATCAAAGTTGTGTTAAGCTTTCTGTCAATCCTGTGTTTCATGATAGAACAAAACATGTTGAGATCAAGTATCACTATATTAGAGATATGGTGCAAAGGAAAGCTATACAGTTGAGGTATATCAGCACTGAAGAGCAAATGGTAGACATTCTCACCAAGCCTCTCGCCAAGATTAAGTTTGTGTACTTCCGAGAGAAACTTGGTATGGTGGAGAATGCAGCCTTGACTGAGAAAGAGTCTCAGTAATCAGTGATCCTTGATTGATAATGCAATTCTTTGCTAAGAGAGAGTTGAGGTGCAAGCCCTTGTTAATGCAATTCTCTATTGAGAGAGAGTTGAGGTGTAAGCCCTTGATAATGCAATTCTCTGATGAGAGAGAGTTGAGGTGTAAGCCCTTGAATAATGCAATTCTCTGATGAGAGAGAGTTGAGGTGAAAGCCCTTGATACTGCAAATCTCTATTGAGAGAGATTTGAGGTGAAATCCCTTGTTTCCACCCTCTGGGAGAAGCTATGGTGGATGTCATGTGTGTGACTCCATGACAACATCACGTGAGGGAATCCGTGATGAGTTTATACCATCTATGGTAGTAGCCATAATGGTTAATATCACGTTGAGGTGATATTCTATTTTGTTTTCATTCCAATATAATGTGTCTTGTGTAGATGGAAGTTCATCCCTAGCTGAGAGGGAGTGTTGATGTTATATAGTAGCTTTGGTCTGCACTTCCAAGAAGAAGACAAATTATTATATAACCAAGAGCCGACCTTTTTCCTTGTATCAAACTTGAGCCGACCTAAAGTTATATTAATTATTTATCTTTTATTTTGTATTCCAAGAAAGGCCGACCTAAGTCAAGAGGCGCCTAATGATGTATATATACAAGGTCACTTTGGCATTGTAATTATTCATCCCAAGCAAGTTCGCACTTACCTTTGAAGAGCAGAAATTCACACTTAGAGCAGAAGTCGCACCTTAGAAGCAGCAGTCCGATTTCCAGAAAGAAGACAGTCATTTATACCTTGAAGGAGGGTGAATATATTATCATTGTATTGGCCATTGTTGGGCCTGAGTTGTAAGCAGATTTCTGTCGCTGTGTTATCATATATAAGAGAATCATTTGCTAGGTTTTTCTCCCTCGAGTAGGAGGGTTTTCCCAGGGTATCTTATTGTGTTCATTATCTTATGTGTTGCAATTCTATTGAGTAATTTATTATCTAATCTGATCTAAGAAACACCAACAGTTCGGTGTGGTGGAAAATTTAGTATGTCATTATTCAAGAGTTTCACTTTAAAGTTTTTTTTATTGAGCCTATCTAGTTTATACTCTAGAAGTTTCAAAGGTGTACATCAAGACTTGTGCAAGTTGTGAGTTTTTATGTTCCTACAATTATTTTGATACTCTAGTTGATATTTCTGGAAGAAGAGAATGTAATTCTAGTAATTTGAGTTGTTTTATATACTCGTGCAATGTTCATTGGTGTTTCTATATCATGATCTATCCTTGTTGCACATCCACTTTGATTGGTGTGATCGCGGTCAAAGATTTTCCCATTGTGTGTTCGTATTTTCATCTTCTTGGCCGACATGGTGGTTGTAGCATGTTGCGGATCCTTGTGGATTAATATTTTAATGTTTGGCATGTTCGAGGAAGTTTTTTTAGGTCTTCATTATGTTTTGACTAACTTTGGTTGGTGTGTATTGATATTTTTTCATGAATTGGGCTGACAATTTGTATTCTTTTATTTCTGGCTGACAAGGTTGTCGATGTAATTCCATGAAGTGGATATATAAGAGTGATTGTTTCTTCATTTTGGAGTGGGTGTGATGTATGTGTGAGAAGGGTGAATGTGAAATGTGTGAATAGAGAGTAGATCATTCAATTGCAGAGCAAAGTGTGAAGAAGATTGAGTGAAGTGTGAAGAAGTACTTATGTGCCTAACTAGAACTATCATTAGGATTTTGAAGAAGCTAATTTCTCAGTTCAATCACTTTAGATGGATTTAATCTGAAATTTTTATATAAGAAACTAAGTCTTCTTTGAGTAGTGAGCTCTAGGCAGTGTGTCTGAATTCATGTGCATTCCTTATTCATTTTACTTATACTTTTAACAGGGTATAACTTGTGGATTAACCTCCACCGTGTTTTTTCCCCTAACATGGTTTCCATGCAAAATCTTGATGTTATGTGTGCTTCTAATGTGTTGTTGATTCATGATTTCACTGTTATTTATCAAATCTAAGATTAAAGGCTAATAAGGTTAAATAAGTGTTAAATTATGTTACAACTGATTCACCCCCCTCCTCTCAGTTGTATATTCTTGTTTTTCCAACATGATGTTATTTTCCTTTAGTATATTTTCTTTAGCGTGCATATTAGTGTAGATTCATATGCCTACTAAAGTGGGGGAAAAAAGTAATGTCATGAAATTGTAGCCCTTGAAATTTCACTTACATCTTTGTATCTGATTTAGTTTCCACTCCCTTAGAGCTTGCGTAGGCTCATTTTAGCCCCTACATTAGCTTTTTACCCTCTCAGAATGCTCTAGGACTCTTTTTTTTAGCAGCTACCTTCACGTGCCAACTTTACATCAAAAAAAATTTCATGTTCATTTCATTTTGTAGTGTGATGTGTTCGTACATTAGCACGTCACATAGATGTATGTGTTTCGTGCTAGCATCCTACGATGTTTTAACATTCAAATGACCACTTTCCAACATGTTTGCCACTTTTCAGCTACTTTTGGCAGTGGTAACGGCCTGGGACACCTTGTAACCACTCGGGAAGCTTCTTTTCCTTCCTTAAATGTTATCTTTTCAACCCATTTGGTATTCTAGCTTCTCTCTAGCTTTGGCTTCTACCTTTTCCTCCTCTCTTGCTCTTTCTATCTTGCTTGAATAGCTCCATGCAACTTGTTACAGTAGCACTCTCAAGCTCTTACAACACTCTTTGCAACACCCTTGGCTCTTGCAACTATCTTTGTCTCCGTCTTTGATTTCCTTAAGCCTTGTCGTTGATATCTCTCTTGCCTTATGCTTGCGAGAATCTTGGGATTTCACATATCCCCTATCTATTGCATCTATATTTCATGATACGATTTTTCCTCAAGTAGGGATTACTTTTATCACCTACATTTTGTGATACGGGTTCTCCTCCTCTGGTGGGGTTTTATTTTATCACTCATCACATACTTTATTTATCTCTATCTATTTGGTTTTCCATTGAGGTGGGAACACCAAAACAAGGTTTTGACTAAGGCAAACCCCTATATAGCCCCAAAATTTCCTTTCGATCTTACACATGTAGGTATTGAAGATATCTACTAGCTAGAGGCTTCATTACTTGGATTATTGTGAGAATTTTTTTTTCTATTCTCCTTAGTTCTATCATTTATACTTCACTTCATTTTAGTTCTGTTACTTTTTGTTACTTTCCCACATTCTGGAAGTTCTAAATAATTAGATTTCAAGTAGTCGTTGAGCTATTTTATGTGATAAACTTTCTTTGTAGTCTATATGAGATGCCAGCATGCCTTTGGGACTCTAGTGCACCATGTTGTTGTCCTTATTTTGCGTTGACGTCCTTTGGTCAACAACTCATCGATTTTTCTAGAAAATATTTGCGACCTACTCTTTCTAACTCTATAACTTTTTCTTTGTTCCTTGAGGTAGTTTAGGGTAGTTCACCCCTTGTGAATCTCTTAAGAATAAAGATACTCATGAGTAGTGAATCCCCCTTCTCTACACACTAAAAAAACTATATTATATTTCTATGTACATTCTCCATGCTCACGTTTCCAAAATATCATCATCAATGACATTCTCCTCAAACTTTCAACAATCTTCCCCTTTGTCATTAATGGAAACATGCCAAAAATACTCTCCCCCTTTGACATCAAGGGAAAAGGGATCCTACACAAAATAAATTGACTCTTACTGAAACTATCCCTGAATGATGTAATCATGTATAAAAACTAAATAGACTCTCCTTGAGTCATATACTGTGGAAAAAAATGTTCTTATGGTCCACATATTTACAAAGAATCTTGAATAGAAATACATAAAAAATAGAAAATGAGTCAACTAGAGGTGGTTGATGTCTAAAATGTCTTCACCTGATATTCCTAGGCATGCCTTCATTGTTCCCATTCATGCTTGGCCTCTACAAGCAACGTGTTTTGCATTTCCAACTCCAATAGAAATTCTTCTCCTTATTCTAGTGTAGTAGGTATCAATTTCATCTTATTTTCCTTGTCTGCACTATGAAGAGCTCGGGAAACAATTAAAATTTTGGGATTGAATAGATCCCTTACTTCTCCAAACTGCAAAATTATTTGTTCCTTTTGTGCTTGTGGCTAGAAGTACTTCTTGTGAAGATCCTCTATGATGTTCCTTGTAGCACATATGAGGTCAACAACTGGGTCATATGCATTAGAGATTGTATTTATTTGAGACTCACTAGAGTCTATTTCCTTCCTTATACTTAGTTTGGCTCTGGGCCACTTCATTCCATATTACAAAAATGCCTTAGCCTCTCCCATACATGCCTTTGCATCCTTAAACAATTCAAAAATATCTTATGTGTAGTAGCACATTTCTCTATTATTTATAGCATTATTTTATTGTTTATCCTAGTCTTCTCAACTTCCTTCTCTGCCTCTACCTTCAATCCTTATGCATATGGATTGAAGGAATCGATCAAAATTTTGAGATTATCCATACCAAAGATAGATGTGTCTATGTTTGTTCCAAGTATGATCTCATGTAATGTCTTCATTGCCTCATCCATTAGCTCTCTACTTCTTTGATGTGAATCAATTATCTCCTTTCTAGAAGATGTATGGAACAAGTCTCCTATTTTAAGCTTGTAGATAGGAGAAATCTTGTTCAAGTCCACATTACCTTGATTCATCGATAGTTGCAACAATTGTGATGACACAACTAGATGAAAACTAGGTTGAACACTTAGTAGATTTCTTAGAGAATCTCCATAGGATCCAAAAGACTCACCAAGAGACTTTTTCACTCCTATAGCCTTTCCCTTATCATCTGTTGTACTCGAGTCAACTGATTTATCTCTCTGTGCATCTTTTGATGTGTCCTTGTCCTTATTTTCATCTTCCTCTTTATCTTCTTTCTTTTCTTCATCAAATTTATCTTCTTTAACCTTTTCATCATCATCATCTTTATCTACATTTAGTTCCTCTTTAGTTTTAGCTATGTTTACAAGAGGAGGAACTTCAATATTTTGTACCATAGGAATGGTGATAATTTCCTTCACAATGTCTTCTTTGATAATTGCCTCTTCTTTATTTTATTTTGTCACTTCCTCCACTTCTAGAGGGGTGTTATATATTACAACTTATTCATTGGTATCATGCACATGCTGAGAATAATTTGCATTTACTTCTTCTTCTACATTGAGTTCATCATTCACTTCTTCTTCAGTCACCAAAAGTAATCTTAACTTTTTTACAATTTCCTCAGCTTTGTCATTGATTTCTTTCCAAATTCTTTCCAATTCACTTTGGTCCTTTCCCATTAAGACTCTAATTCTCTACTTGGTTCTTATTTATTTGTTGTATACAATGACCAATGTGGCCCTATCATCTTGCACCAACTCTTTCGAAGGCTTTATATTTTAGCCTTTCATGTGCATTAATATCTTCTTCTCTTTTTTTCAACAAGATGTACCACACATCATTAGGAATATCCATTCGGATGTTCTTCATGTCTACTTCAAGTACCATAATTTACTTGATAATGGCCTCAAGAATCGTGGCCTTGTCCACCTCATCTTATTTCTTATAAAAATCTATAGTTTCTTTTAGCATATCATTTTGTACTATGCTATTAAAAATTTCTTCTAACTTCATTGGAGAGCGAGGCCTTACCAGATCATCTGGTTTCTTGATTTTCACTGGAGTCTTCTTAACTTTTGTATTCTTCTTCTTCTCTGGGGAAGCCTTCTTGGCTTCTTTCTTCTTCTCCCTAATATGGATTTTAAATTCTTATTTTTCTTTCTCTATCTCCTCATCACTCTCAAAGCCTACTATGTCAACTCTTCTCTTTTTTACACTAGCTTCACCTTATGAAGCATCACTTTTTATTTTCTAGACCAACTATGGTCCTTCTTCTTCTAGTTCTTCCTCCTCATCAATCACATTTACTCTAATTTCTTTCTCTCTAGCTATTTTTTATTTCAATATTCTTTTAGTTGGGGTAGCAGAAGGTGCAACAGTAGTGGTTTTCTTCTTTTCTAACTTGGTGGCATGCACAATCAGAGGGTATTTCTCACTTATCAAAGGACTAGTGGTAGATTTTATCTTCTCTCCTACAACAGGTAAAGCCCCAGAGGACTTTTGAACTGATGGGGGAGTGGTAGTTCTTCTACCTGATATTCTTGAACTCCTAGAAGATTCACTAGCAACCATATCTACTCTAGCTCTCTCTCTAACATATCTTACATTTTCCTTTGAAATGACACATTCTTGGGCATATATGTCTATCATAGCATTAATATTTTTCCTCATTACAAGTTATTTTTGCTTCAAGTGCACTTCCATGGATTTTTCCTCAAATTTTCCATACCTAGGCTTTGTTGTATATTTAGGACTATTCAATAGAACATCTGCACAGCCAACTAGCTCTGCCTATGTTACTTCATAATCCAATTCTAGAACCAAAACGGTTCTAGGTTCCACTACCTCCAAGCAGTGATCTATGAAAACCAAAAATGTGATGTCATTTTTTATAATTTTCCATGATTTCCTTAGGAATCCTTTTTCTTTCATACATTCTTCTCTAAAATACTACAAATAAAGTAGTAAGTACATCATCTTGTGCCTCATATACTCAAAAATTTGATGTGTTATGAGCCTTCCAATTATCCAGTTAAATTTTCCAATTACCGAAACCTCCTTGAAAAATTAGAAGAGAAAGCACATAACCAGTGTACCATACTTAAACACATATTTCTTCTTCTTGATCCCTTTTAGGTTTTCCATTAGTTATTTCCTAAGTAACTTACAAAGGTCATAATTAGCACCATTCTCTACCACATCCTATGCCACATGAATTGCAATGGCATAAACTGAATTGTCTCTATTGGTGTAGTAAATTTTGTATTTGATGACCATGGCAACATACATAATAGTAGGGTTTCTAATAATATTTATAGTAAGGGCTCTCTGATCAAATTTTGCACTTTTTTCTCCATTGCATCCTTCTTTTTGGTAGATTTTAAGACTAGAATCAATCTAGTGGAGCATAAACCGGTGATCTCTCTTATCACATCCTTAGTAATCATGTGTGTGGAATATGAATCTAGATGAACTAATCATGAATTATACTCAATGCCATTCTAATCCACTTGTTATCATAGAAAAATTTAGGGAAACATTCCCGCACAACTCATTTCTTCTCAGCTAGGGATTTGTATTCCAGCTTCAAGGAAAAGTTTTCGTCAACTAATTTATTTTCTCATACATCCCTTAACTTTCTAGGAGAATGCTCATCCATGTTTCCATGAATGTATTCCCTAATTTCCTTTGTTGGTAGGTGTAGAGCAGGGGGATTCATTTCTCACGAGTCTCTTTGTTCTCAAGAGAGTCCTAGGGAGTGAATTTCCCTAAACTACCTCAAGCTTTACTAAATTAATAAATTGAAAAGTATGTTGTACTAAGGATAATATTAAAATAGACTACTTCAAAATCTAAAAGAGTGGGATATTGAGATCTGTACTCCAAAAGGAAGATCTCTCAACCAAAGGACTACAACACGGTGTCAGGATGCCAATGTGGTGCATGGAGCCCATGAGACACACTAGCATCCAAGGAAAATAGAGAACTAAAACCTTGAACAAAAATACCTTATCCCTACTAGAGTACTCAAACCCAAGGTCTATTCAAAAAAATAGATAAATAGAAAGTGGGAAATGCCAAAAAAGTACAAGGGATATCTAATGATGAACTTACAAATGACTACACATTTGAAACCTTTCCCCAATCTCCACCTCAACAACCTACACATAAGACAAATGTTTAAAAATGTTATGGTTGCTTCAAGGCTTGTCATAGTCAAACCCCCACTTTGGTGTTCCCACCTCCACGAACAGCCAAATAGATAGGAAAAATGGACAAAGTGAACAAGTACAAAGTGATAAAAAAGTAATCCCCACTCAGGGAGGAGAACCCATACCCAAAAAAAGAGAAGTGAGAAAAGTAACATATTTTCAAATAGATAAGAAATAAGAGAGTGTTACCAATAGTCCTCTACCCCCTCTTGAACGCATGAATGCATTATTGAAATCTTGTAAGAGAGAATTGGCTATCTAAGTGACCTCAGTTCAGTAGAGTTTCATTATAGAAGCGAGATCAAAAAAGCAAGAGCTAGAGAATGGAGCAAGATCAAGAATTGAAGTGTTAGAATGAGAAGGAACCCCCAAAAATGAGAGCAAAGAGAGTTTTTTTTCTTCAAGAGGTAGGAGGAGTCGTTACACTCGGAGTTATGACTGTAGGGACACATGTCACAAGTCAAAATTCCAATATTCTACATTTCAAACTCAAAAACTCACATGGATGCTAGCACACCACGCAGGAATCCAACACATGGACGAATGAACTTAGGCATAATAAATGCAAGGCTAATTGTGTAAATATGAAATTGCCCCTAGGGTGCAATATTGTGACATTACATTTTGCTCCACTTTAGTGGGCTAGATTTTGGGAAAAATCAGCCACACTAAAGTAGAAAATAAAGTAAAATAAAACTTGAGAATTTTATAGATTTGCATACAAAAAGGATACTATAGAATACATAGAGGTTGAGAAGGAAGGTACTGAAGATGCCCTAGCAATTGAACTCGGTGAAACATATAGCATTTGTCATAAAAATGTGCACAAAATTGGATTGTGCAAAACTCAAATTTTAAGTTAGTCCAAAAAATTTGAAGGAAGCTACCAAGGTGAGAGGAATGATCAAGGATAAATTTGGTGGTTTGGAAGAAAAATATGATAAAGAGGTGACTATATGCCCCCTCCTGATTTTTCCCCTAGCTAGGTGGGGGAAATCAATAAAAATGGAGGGATTGCGACATCCGAGAAAAATTGTCCCTAGGGGGCCTATATATACCCAGGTGGGCCCCAAGAAGAGTCATTTTCACTATTCATTATGTGAATTTTCAAGTTTTTTTGTTGACTTTATTTTCTACATCAATGTGGCTGATTTTTCCCAAAATCCAACCCACTAAAGTGGGGGCAAATTGTAATGTTGCAAAATTGTACCCTTGGGAAATTTCACATTTAATAATTTATCCTTGCATTTTTTATGCCTAAGAACATTCATGATAATAAAATCATGGGTCAAAATTTCATGATTCCAACTCCACAAGGACCAATGATGAAGCAAAAAGAGTGGTAGAGCTTCTGAAATTTTGCAAATTTTGAGTTGGCTCTCTAGTTTTTCATGGTCTTTTGCCTCTATGCCTATGGGTAGGTTTAGGGTTCTAAGTTGGAAACCCTCATTTCAAATTTTTCTAAGTCTAAACCCCTGGGAATTTTATTTCTTCATTGACTTGTTATACCTGGTTCCCAATCATTTTGAGTTACAACTCGAGCCTCTTGAATTGTATTTTTACTAGCCCTTTGGTTTGGGTTCACCAATTGCCAATCATTTTTTTATCGCTTAATATCTCCTATGATCGAGTGGAAAATTTTCATGATAAAAGATAGTCTTTTACTCATATGGGTCTAGGTCTCATTAACCTTGCATGGCCCCCTTTCAAAACATCTTTTTGGCACGTGTGGATCCTTTTCTTTTAAGTGGTCGCTAATTTCCAAAGTTATTTGTGTTGGAGGTTTCATTTCAGTGACTAGTGATGAGCCCTTATTACATTTTATATCTCTCATTGTTGAAGTCCTTTAAGCCTTTTATTTCACTTCAATGATGAGCGATGGATGCTCTAAGTCTTTGATATCGCGATATCGCTGAAATCTTTCAGGACCTTTTTCAGCTTCAATGATGAGCAATGGTGCTAAATTGAAAAGAACAGTGTGATTTCCACATGTATGTGCCTTGTTCCATCACCTTTTTTGTTCATTACCGAAGACATTTTCAACTTTGGTTTCAGTACAGTGATATGTGATGGCTCATATTGATCAAAGGAATCACCAAGAAGTTCCTCTCACTGAAACATTTAGGCTATTTGTCCACTTTTTTGTTATAAGTGATAAGGAGCATCTCAAGGAATATTCCTTTTAGTGGAGTGGTATGGATTGTCGTCGAATTTTGGAGGTAGTATGAGATAACTTCTACGATGATTGGAAAATCACAAATGATATGGTTGAGATATGGAAGACTACATGGTGATTCTTCAGGATGGCATCGTTGTTTCCAAGTACGGATGAAAAGGAAAGTGGTGAGCATTCAAGAACACCCTTAATTGAGTTTTAAATCCAAAATAATCACCGATTAAGATTGAATATCAAGTGATTGATTATCTATTTTCTTGCACAAACCAGGGTGGTCATTAATTGTTGCACACTCCAGTCACTCTACTTAATGAGGATTTCTTGCAATTCATTTCACCATTTACAATTATCAAGGAGCTAAAATAATTGTCGTAGTGCCAAAGGAATAATATGTGAGCGTTGAGCAAAGAATCACAGAAGCACTGGTGTTGTTTCCCTGGGTATGTGTTTCATTTTGAATTATGCATGGTTTAGGTATCAAGTTTTAATTCCCTAGGATGGTATAGTTTTTGCGCTCGCCACTATGTTATGTGTTGTATTTTATTAGGTTGGTTTGAGTTTTCCTTCTTGTAAAAGCACTTTGAGGGTATAGGCCAGTATATTTTTTGTGGGGTATTTGGTTAGCTTGTGTCTTATATTATGTAAAATGGGTGAACCAACTGAGAGAATTAATCTAGTTAGAAGTTCCAGAAGGCTTAGCATGCATGAACTTCAAGATTATATTCCTAAGGTAAAACCTGAGGAATTGGGAGCTCCTATAGCGCCAAAGCATAGGAGAAGTGACCATGGGAAGAATAAGAAGAATGTTTTTAGGAGTACATATAATCTGAGAGGAAGGACCATTTCTAAAGAATTTATCAAAGTTAAAGGGAAGGAATTGGTTGAGTTTGAGAAGAAGTCTAAGAAGAAGGTTAGGCATCCTAAGGCTTGTCTAGGGAGGCATAATGCTCCCATTGAAGTTTTAGATAGCCCTTTGAGCAATGGAGGAGAAACTAACCTTGAATATGGTCATTACCTACTTTCACTAGTGCCATATAAGGACTCTAATGAGGAGGAGGTGGTAGCTCCTCCTATTTCTTCATAGACATGAGTTGGGTGAGGATACTCTAATTTTGATGAATCAAAGTAGTGTCTTGGCCTTGTTTTTGTTTTCAATGAGACCATTTCCACTCATTAGGATCATCCTCTTCACCATGTGTGCCACTTTTTTCCTTGGTTGCTGACGTGGAGTTCTTTTTGGATGGTGTAGTGGAGGAGTTTGAGCCTCTGTACATCCCAAATGATGAATATATTTTCCAAGAAGTGTGTAGGTTTTTTGCCTCCATTAGTGGTGGAGAATCTTCTTTGGTCTATGTGGACATAGGATTCTAGTAATGATACATCAACTAATGATTCCTTTTGGAGGGATGAATCATCTTCTTCCACCGACTATGAGGATTTTTTATCTTTTTCTCTCCCTTGTTCTGAAATTCCCCAAGAAGTATCTTCCATTTTGGTGAAATTAGAAATGAAATGTAAATTAAATGTAACTGTAATTTAGCCTGATGCTTGTTGCTCCCTTTTTCTATAAAAGGGATTTCATAGTTGATTATAGGGGTTCAAATTTTGAGTTTCATAATGGTCTATGTGAGAAGCTAAGCTCAAGAAGAGGTATATTATGGAAATTTTGGTGAATAGAGTAGTGAAGATTCTAGGATATGATTCATGTATGTAATTATCTTAAAATAGTTTTATAGAAGCCACAAATATAAAATAAAATCTTAAGTTCTAAGATGTATACTCTCCTATGTAATATTCTTGCAAATTATGAATGAAAGGGTTAATGATCTTTTGGTTTGTCTTCATTTGTTTTAATTGATTGTGTTGTTTTGTTTTTGCTTCAATTCAAAGAATTGATTAAAGGCTAGAATAAGGTCACAGGCTTGTGCGGGAAGAGCATAGGATTGGGAAAGAAGTTATGTTTTCGATGTAGTGAGTTGAATGCTACAAAGTAGTATGACAATAGTTTGCTAATTCTAAATAAATTGGCTAATATATTACTGGTTATTATATTTTGACTCCATTATCCCAATATATGAAGCACTGGTCTCTTCACTTAGTTATTTCATAGATAAATGAGCTAGTAATGCACTTGACTAGGTATTTGGAATGAGAATCAAAATAATTAAAAGGATTTCAATTATAAAATGTGAATCTGAAGTATCACCTAATTCCTAGTAATAGATGGTAATTTGTTCAAAGGTCAGCCAAACCTTTGATGAAGGATGTCTACTTGCATTAAATAGGAATTGATCTCTATATAGAAGTGATCTCAAAGAACTAAATACCTTTTGAGCATGATAAGGATTACCCTCTTGGGTTTCATAGAGCCTGAAGAGTAGGAGTGAGGGCTTGAGAATCCTTACTCATTAGTTGGCCACTAATTTTGAAAAATCTTGAGCATAAGGGTTGGCTACCCTTTAGAGGGTTTCAAGGTTTAGTTGGAAAAAATACCAATAGAATTGGTGACTCTGCTGGGGAGAATTTTGAATCTCTAGTTACAGATTATTGTATCACAGAGTCAAGCATTTGGTGAAATTTGAACATTCGGTTCAGATGTTGAGAAATTCTTGGATTTGGAGGAGGTTTTTCTAGAAAAGTTCAAAGAATTGTGCGATTCCATTGTTGGAGAAGAACCAGAATGATATCTATCTTTGAAGAGCTTCATATTGCTTGAAGTTCATCCCTTTGTGAAGAGAGGTGGAAACTCTATCAAAAGAACCCGATGAAGATGTCAAGAAGACTTTAGATCTACAAAATTTCCAGCCAGAAGGAAAGGTTGGTAGCTGCTACAAGTTTCTAGGTATTCTCATAAATCTTAATAATTAAGGTAATAGATGATTAAAGTAGTTTATGATAAATTTTCAAGAATTAAAAGGTTGGTAGCTACTACAAGTTTCTAGGTATTCTCATAAATCTTAAGAATTAAGGTAATAAATGTTTAAAGTAGTTTATGATAATTTTTTAAGAATTAAGGTAATAGATGATTCCCTATTGAGTGAAATAACACCAAGAAAGGGAATAGTGGTGATAACTTTACATGCTTCTAAGGTATAATTTTAATTCTTTGTATTATGATGAAGAAGTATTTTTATCTTTTGATCTTACCTATTGAATGGTCTTAAGCAAGTAGAGTTAGAAAGTTTGTATTGTAAATGCTTAAGATCATATTGCAAAGGAAGTTAGAGTGGCCCTGTGTAATTGCAAGGTTGATTTGACAAAACTTATAAAGGTGTAAGAGGGTGTATGTGTAAATATATGCATCCTTATATGGTTCCGAGTGTAACCATGGCTTCTGATCAGCCCCACTAGATTTTCAAAGAAATTTCAATGTTGAAAGGGACAGAACCATCAATTTTAGTAGTATTTTGGGTTACTCAAATTTCATACCACCTAAAATCAGAGATAAGATATTGAAATTCAATGGTGATAAGTTTGAACCAGCAAATAGGAATCTGCAAGAGTTTGTAGATGTGATGGGAGATTATCAACTTGATTGTGAGGATGTTGTTATGAAACTTTTTGTTCAGTCTCTAAAAGGAGATGCAAGAGATTGGTTCTCCTATTTTCCAGCATCCTCTATATGTTCCTGGGATGAGTTTAAAGAAATTTTCATTGAAAAAATTGGTGAAAGGGTGGATACCATTTCAATGAGACAAAGATTTATGAGCATTATGAAGGAAGAAGATGAGCTAGTCCCAGCTTTTAATCTTAGATTTTCAAAAGAAATAAAGGACATACCAGAAAATCTAAGACAAAATGATGCAATGTTTTTGGTGGTGTATTTAGGTGCATTTGATAAGAAAATGATTTATTGGCTAAGAGATAAATAACCCATAACATTACATCAAGCATATCAAATGGTCATCGATTTTGAAAATAATTTGAAATATTCAATGATGAAAGGATATAAGGTTGTAAGTGTTGGTTGTCCAAACACATTTAATGCAAATGGAATTAATGGACTAGACAATAGAGGCATTTGTCAAGGTGATAATTCTCCTACTATTTTGATTCCCCCATCATCACAATATGTAAATCATAGTGATTTCCAAGTTGAATATAAACAAAATTTGAGCAAAATTGGTCAGATGTCTTTTGTTAAGAAATTGTATGAAATGAAAAGGCACAAAGGAGAATCGCCCTATGATTTTTTCTCTAGATTTTTGGATGCTTTGTTGAAGGTCCCCAAAGATCCCAGACCTAAGGATTCAATATGCATTGATATGTTTGTGAAGTTTATGATTCTTGACTGAGTACATTGCCAAAGGAATTGAAGCCTCAAAATTTTGACCAAATATTTGAATGGATAAGGATTGTTGGGGGATCCAAGTGTGATTATACACATAATGTGATGTCTTAGAATGTTAGTAGTGGTTTTCCTATTAATGATAACCAAAAAACAATGCAAACAAGTGAGGAAATTGTGTTAGAGTATGAACATCCATCTTGTTATATGGGTGAATGTAATCATTGTAATCATTTCACAAGTAGCACATATGCATATCAATACAATAGTGATGAAGATGAAGGTACATAATGTGATGAGAAGATACGAGGGCATGAACTATGTCCTTGGGATGTGTTAGATGAGGAAGATATGGAAGATATGTGAGTGGTCATTCCATGCCATGATCTAGTCTCTACTAATGATGAAAGTGTTGTTTTTCATTTTAAACCAGGGGTCAAGATGTTAGAGATGAAATTCTAAGCATTCAATTTGAATGTAGTTTCAATATTGATAGATCTCTATTTTGTAGTAACTGTGATGGTATTAGATGTGGTCACTCCTCTATTGACTATGATTATCCTTATGAATTGGAGGTGGAATCCTCTGCTTCAAATAGTATGTATGATGATGATAATGGGGATTTTTTTCTTCTTGAGGAGGAACAATTTTCTTCCTAGGAAGAGTTTTCGGATTGTGGGTCAAAGATGTTGATTATTGATGATGTGAATGAAGTTGAAAATCTATCTCTATGCACTTCTAGTGATTACAATGATCTTGAATACAGTGACGATTTAAAAAATTTAGACCATCATGCTGAGGGAGGAGAATCTTTTATAAGAATGATAAATATCTAGAAAAAACCCTTATTTGATGGGCCTCAAACTTCATTAGAGATGAGCAATGGTGATCCTTATTGGTGTGGAAATAATCCACACTTTTCTGATGACTCTGATGATGCATCTGGTGAAGATTTTGATTTTGGAAATGAGAAACTAAGGAAACACATTGATGAGCTCCTCAAGGCTATTTCTTCTACTTATCTTACATCTGACACAGATGTCACCAGTAAACTTGAGGATCAACATGAAATTAAGGTTTTTGATTGTTCCTCTAAGAATTGTGACTACTCCTATAAAGATAATTTGGAGGTATTTTGTACACATGAAAAATGTAAAGATATGGATATTGATAAAGTCACTTGTTTACAAGTGAATGAACAAAGTGTATTTGGTCTAGACATGGAATATAATGAGGACTTGCCATCATTAAAACACATCTATTGTGTAAATGATGAAAATTTTGAAGATATGGAGATGTCAGCTATACAAGATGAGGATAATGATGTGCACATTGATGGAGGCAGGAGTTCCTTTGTGAATGATCAAGTTATAAATGATGATGAGCATATGGATCTTAGATCAGCAACATTGCAAGATGACAATGTTGAACTATTTTTTTGGTTTATTTGATAATGCACATGGATTTACCATTGCACATGAATGTCTCTCTGATGACCCTATGAGTGTTGAATTGTTTGAGCCTACTTTTGAATTATTCTACATTGGGCTAAATGATGATCTAAAGAATGAGGTAGAATATGTTACTAAACCTGAGGTGGATGCATTTACTCATCTTTTGGATGTGGATGATGCATATGATCTCCATTTCCATGACACCTCGGTGTGTTCTAATACACCTTAATCGAAATGCTAAGAAATGTGATTCTACCATGATGCATAATTCAAGGAGGATCCTCAATATTCATTTTTTCTTTTTGATGCACCTAAAGGTTGTCTACATAGTGCACAACAAAGTGTTTATGAAGGTTTTCAGTTTGATTTGCAAACTGAATATGATGTAAAAAGTATGTGATGTTATTGACTGGGCCACATATGAATGTTTCACTTTTCCATTTCAATTAGGTATGATTGATGGTATTAATCAAAATGGAGTAGATTGTTGGGAAATGTTGGGTAGAACTGTTGATCTATTGTATACAACATAGGATAAAATCTTTAATAGAGGTAAGAATTAGCCTTAAGTTTTTGGGGGCTTGGGGTCACCAATTTGAGGAGTGAAGCCTATGAAGTTTCATAAACAAGCTTCTAAAATTCCAAAGGAGGATACATTATACAGTCTTGTAATTAATGTATATAGGTTTGGTGTGTTTGATTTTGTCTGCATCTACTTGCCTTATCTAGGTAAGCTCCTAGTTTTTTGGTTTCTCTGTGTTGGTCTACTTCAACCATGAGATTTGAATTCTCACCATACACAACAAGGGTATGCATCCTTGAGAGGGAGCCACTGGTAGAGCTTCTAAAAATTTTCAAAATTTGAGTCAACTCTCTAGTTTATCATGGTCTTTTTCCTCTGTGCCTATGGGTAGGTTTAGGGTTCTTATTTGGAAGCCCTCATTTCAAATTTGTCTAAGTCTAAAACCTTGGGAATTTTACTTCTCCATTGATCTATCATACCCATTTCCTAGTCTTTTGGAGTTACAACTTGAGCCTTTTGAATCATATTTTTAGTAGCCCTTTGGTCTAGGTTTGTCGGTTTCCAATCATTTTCTTATCACTTAATATCTCCTATGGTCAGGTGGAAAATATTTCATGATAAAATAATTAGAATTTTACTCCTATGGGTCTAGATATCGTTAACCTTGCATGGAACCCTTTCAAAACATCTTTTTAGCATGTGTGGATCCTTTTCTTTTAAGTGGTCACTCATCGTTGAAGTTATTTTCGTTGGTGGTTTCACTTCAATGACCAATGATAGGCCCATGTTCCCTTTTATATCCCTCATCGTTGAATTCATTCAAGCCTTTCATTTCCCTTCAACGATGAGCGATGGATGCTCTAAGTGTTTGATATTGTGCCATTGCTGAAATATTTTGGGACCTTTTCCAACTTCAGCGATGAGCGATAGTGGTAAATTGAAATGAGCAGTATGTTTTCAATGTTTCTAAGCCTTGTTCCATCTCCTTTTTTGTTCATCATCGAAGAAATTTTCAACTCTGATTTCATTACGACAATATGCAATAGCTCAGGTTGATCAAAGGCATCGCCAAGAAGTTCCTCTCGCCAAAACATTTAGGCTATCTATCCACTTTTTTGTGATAAGAGATAAGGAGCATCTCAAGGAATATTCCTTTCAATGGAGTGGTATGGCTTGTCATCAAAGTTTGGAGGTAGCATGATAGGACTTCTATGACGATCAAAAAATCATAGATGATATGGCCAAGATATGGATGACTATGTGTTGATTCTTCAGGATGGCATCATTTCTTCCAAGTACGGATGAAAAGGCAACTGGAAAGCATTGAAGAACTCCCTTGAATGAGTTTTAAATCCAAAATGATCAACAGTTAAGATTGATTATCAAGTGATTGATTATTTGTTTGCTCACGCGAACCAAGGTGGTCATTAATTGTTGCATGCTCTAGTCACTCTACTTAATGAGGATTTCAAGCAATTCATTTCACCATTCACAATTATCAAGGAGCTGAAATCATTTCTATAATGTCAGATGAATAATATGTGAGTGTTAAGAAAAGAATTATAGAAGAAATTGTGTAGTTTCCTTGGGTATGTGTTTCATTTTGAATAATGCATGGCTTAGGTATCAGGTTTTAATCCCCTAGGGTGGTATATTTTTTGTGCTCGCCATTGTGTTATGTGTTGTATGGTGTTGAGCTGGTTTGAATTTTCCTTCTTGTAAAAGCAATTTGAGGGTATAGGCCGGTATTTTTTCTGTGGGGTAGTTGGCTAGCCTGTGTCTTGTATTGTGTAAAATGGGTGAACCAAGTGAGATAATCAAGATAGTTAGAAGGTCTAGAAGGCTTAGCATGCATGAACTTTAGGATGATGTTGTTGAGGTAAAATTTGAGGAATTAGGAGCTCCTACAACACCAAAGTGTAGGAGAAGTGGAAATGAGAAGAATAAGAAGAATGTTGTCAGGAGTATGTATAATGTGAGAGGAAGGACTATTTTTGAAGAATTGATCAAAGTTAAAGGGAAGGAATTGGTTGAGTTTCAAAAGAATTCTAAGAAGGTTAGGCATCTTAAGGCTTGTCTAGGGAGGCACGATGCTCCCATTGAAGTTTCAAATAGCCCTTCGAGAGATGGAGGAGAAACTAATCCTAAATATGGCCATTACCTACTTTCCCTGGTGCCATGTGAGGACTCTAAGGAGGAGGAGGTCATAGATCATCTTTTTTCTACATAGACACGAGGTGGGTGAGTATACTCTAATGCTGACGAATCAGAGTAGCATCTCGGCCCTATTTTTGTTTTTGATGATACCATCGCCACTGCATCAAGATCATCCTCTTCAGTGTGTTCCACTTTTTTACTTGGGTGTTGACATGGAGTTCTTTTTGGTTGGTGTAGTGGAGGAGTGTGGGCCTATTTATTCCTGGTGACAAATATATTTTTCTAGGAAGTGTGTAGGTTTTTTGCCTCCGTTAGTGGTGGAGAATCTTCTTTGGCCTATGTGGACGTGGGATTCCAATGATGATACATCAACTAACGATGCCTTTTGGAGAGTTGGCTTGTCTTCTTCAACCAACCACGAGGATTTTTTTCCCTTCTCCTTCCCTCATTCTGAAATGATTAAATGTAACTGACCGGTAAGTATTTCTGGTAAAATTAGAAATGAAGTGTAAGTGAAATGTAACTGTAATTTAGCCTAATGATTGGTGCTCCCTTGTTCTATAAAAGGGATTTCAAGGCTGATTACAGGGGTTCAAATTTTGAGTATCATAATGGTTTGTGTGAGAAAAATAAACTCAAGAAGAGGTATATTGTAGAAATGTTGGTGAATAGAGCAATAAAGAGTCTAGGATATGAGTCCTATATGTAATGATTTTTAAATAGTTTTATAGAAGCCACACATATAAAATAAAATCTTAAGTTCTAAGATGTATACTCTCCTATGTAATATTCTTGCAAATTATGAACAAAATGGTTAATGATCTTTTGGTTTGTCTTCATTTTTTTAATTGATTGTGTGGTTTTGTTTTTGCTTCAATTCAAAGAATTGATTAAAGGCTAGAATAAGGTCATGGGTCTATGAGGGAAGAGAATAGGATTGGGTAAGAAGTTATGTTTTAGATGCAGTGAGTTGAATGCTACAAAGTAGTATGAAAATAGTCCTCTAATTTTGAGTAAATTGGCTAATATATTACTGGTTATTATATATTTTGACTCCATTATCTCAATATATGAAGCACCGATCTTTGCACTTAGTTATTTTATAGATAAATGAGCTATTAATGTTCCTAACTAGGGATCTGGAATGAGAATGACAATCATTAAAAAAAATTCAATTACAATATGTGAATTTGAAGAATCGCCTATTTTTTGACAATAGATGGTAATTTTTTCAAAGTTCGGTCAAACCTTTGATGAAGAATGTCTACTTGCATTAAATAGGAATTGATCTATGTATAGAAGTTCTCTCAAATAACTAAATACCTTTTTAGCATGATAAGGATTACCCTCTTGGGTTTCACAAAGCCCAAGGAGTAGGAGTGAGGGTCTAAGAATCCTTACTCATTAGTTGACCACTAACTTTGAAAATTCTTGAGTATAAGGGTTGGCTACCCTTTAGAGGGTTTCAAGGTTTAACTGGAAAAAACACCAACAAATAGTATGCCACCTCATTTCCCAAAAATTGACGTGTTGGACATCTACACAGTGTGCTAGCACCCACATTTTCTAAGTTTGAAATGCAAAATCTTGGAACCTTGACTTGTGGCATGTGTCCCTAAAATCATAACTTGGGGTGTAATGGCTCCTCCCATCTATTTCAGCAACAAAACTCTCTCTTTTCTCTTATTTTTAGGGGTTCCTTCTCATTATAATACTTCAATTCTCAATCTCACTCCAGTATCTAGCTCTTTCTTTTGTGATCTTGCTTCTAGCATGAAACTCTATTGGACTGAGGTTCCTCCAATAGCCAAAGCTCTCTTACAAAACCATGTATTCAAGAGGGGGTTGAGGGTTGTCGGTAATTCTCTCTTGTTTCTTATCTATTTGTGAATAGATTAATTTGCTTAATTTTCTATTTTTTGGTATGGGTTCTCCTCCTTGAATAGGGATTTATTTTACCACTTTATACTTGTTAAGTTTGTCCACTTTTCTTATCTATCTAGATATTTGTGGAGGTGGGAACACCAAAGTGGGGGTTTGACTACAGCAAGCCCCAAAATAGTACCGACATTTTTCATCATTCATCATATGTGTAGGTTTTTGAAGTGAAGCTTGGGGAGAGGACTATGCTTGCACACCTGTACTAGAAACTAGGTAGATACATGCATTATGAGTTCCAGAGCCTAACCATATGCATTGTGTTATAGGTGTGGGCCTTTGCTCATATCACATGCACATAGTCAGTCAAGTATCCCCAGATGAGGGATTATACATTGTTGATGGCCCACTAGTATGTGTTGGATGTTGTGGTTGTGTTGTTGATATGTAGTTGTCATTTATTTTAACACTATTATCATTGATGATTCTGAAGGTTTTATATGTCAAGGATATTGAGAAAATTAGAATAAACATGTTGCAGATCATCTGTGAAGATGTGATGATTAGAATGGTGGAAATTTTTGTACGTTGATAATCAGAAGTCGTGCATTAAAGGGTTTGTTGTTGAGCCTATCTAGTATGTTTTCTGGAAGTTTCATTGGTATGCATCAAGATTGGAGTGAGTTATCAGTTTTTGAGTTCCTACAGTTATTTTGTTACTATAGCAGGTGTTTTTGGAATAAAAGAATGCATTTATGGTAAATTGAGTTGTTGTGTATGCTACTGTGATGTTCAATGATGGTTCTAGATCATGCTCTATCATTGTGGTACATCTGCATTGATTGGTGTGATCGTGATTGAGTACTTTCTTTTGTGTGTTCGATTTTTTCATGTTCTTGGCTGACATGATGGTGGTAGTGTGTTGCAAATCCTTATGGATTAATATTTTATTGTTTGGAATGTTTGAGTATTTTGATTTAGGTCTTCATTATGTTTTGACTGACTTAGGTTGGTGCGCATTGAGATTTTCTCTTGAATTGGGCCGACAGTTTGTAATTCATTTATTCCTTATTTGTGGCCGATAGAGTTGTTAATGTAAATTCATGTAGTGGATATATAAGAGCAATTTTTTCTTCATTTTGAAGTGTGTGGTGTATGCTCGGTCAATGTATGCAAAGTTTGAATGTGAAATGTGTGAATAAATATCAAATCATTCGATTTCATAGTAGAGTGTGAAGAAGATTGAGCGAAGAGAGAAGAAGTGTTTATGTGCCTAACCGAAACTGTCATCAGGCTTTTGTAGAAGCTAATTTCTCAGTTCAACCTTATCGGATGGATTTATTCTGACTGTTTTATGTAAGGCTATGAGCCTTCCCTTTTGAGCAGTGAGCTCTACGCAATGTGCCTGAATGTGTGTGAATTTCTTATTCATTTTTCATTATACTTCTAGCAGGGTATAATCTTGTGGACTAACATCCACCATGGTTTTTCCCCTAACAAGGTTTCCACATATAAAATATTGGTGTTCATTTGTTTCTGATGTGTTGTTGATTTATTCTTTCACTGTTAATTGTCGGATCTAATATTAAAGGTTAATAAGGTTTACTAATCATTAAATTTTGTGACAACTAATTCACCCCCCTCTCAATTGTCTATTTTTTTCCAATAATATGAGCCATTTAAATAGTGGCAACATATAGATCTATTGTTTTGGTGTGTTCAATTTCATACATTGAGGTTTGACCAAATTAGATGGTGGCCTTATGGGTGGTTTTGATGGATAGATGATGTCAAGTAACCTAGGAACCTATAGCGTGACCATTTTTTGATAGTTCACATCGATTTTGTGATTATACCCTCCTACTACCATAGGTTTATAAGACAATTTCATATTATCTAGACTATTCCTCCTACAGTCCCCTCCAACACATGAGTCATGAGGAGTGCTACATGGTCAAGTGATCTTCAGTGGCCTTCCATCACTAACATATTTCCTTATGATGATGATGTGGATGATTGAGACCAGTAGGAGGCACACCCCATTGATGATGTAGGTGTGGTGTAGGGATTCACTAATATAATTTGGCAAATAAATGACTGCATGGCTAAAACTTTTTAGTCACGACAATTAAAAATTACTAAATTCTACTAATTTTTTGCAATACAACTATAAATGACTAATTTTATCATCTAGTAAAAAACAAAACTAAACAATTAGTCACACAAATAAAAATTAGATAATATGATGTTAAAGTGGCTAATTAAAAAATATATTTTGAATTGGGTAGGAGTGGGTTGTATTACGTGTGTAGGGTTAGAATTGGTAAATTATGAAGACAAAGAACCCATTTTCTTTTTTTTTTGTAGGTGCAGGAGCCAGGAAGAAATTGTTTCAACGTAACCTTATATTTCTCCCTGCTTAGGGTTTAAATGATTTGGTCATTGTTTTCCTTACAACAGATTCTTTTTTTGACTTTTTTTGGTTGTTGAATGATTGAAGGATGACAACGATATTTGGGTAGCTCATATGTGAGATAATGAAGAGAAACAACGGCTTCCTCATCAAGTAGAATAATAAAAACTCTACCAAGGTTTAGTTCAACAACGAGCATAACAATCTCTATAATTTGATCTCATACAAGTTCTCATGTATTTATGTTTAAAAAAAATTCTTATATTCTTTCCTTTCCATGATATTTGTGTAATGAGAGATCTATTGGGAATAAACCTTGAAGTAATTATGTTTCAACTTGGAAAATTCTTTTCTATTGTATTATTTGTGGGTTACCCCAGACAATGAGAAGTTAGCATGTTTTTTCTTTTATTAGGGCTTTTTTTAAGTCTGATATTAGGGTTTTTTCTTGGCCTATAGATATCAATCAATATAATGGACATAATTTGTGTTCAAGCTAGGGTTTATCTCAATATTGATATCAGAGGATGCAGCATTGAAGACTGGTGTGGAATTTTTATTTTCTTCAATTTCTACTATAGATTGCAGTTCTTTTTGGATTAATATAGTGTTTGGATTCCTACATCCTATAGTGTGTACCTTTCATCTCATAGAAAATATGATCAATTTTTTTTTGTAAAAACACATATTTCTCATTAATAGCTTTCCAACAAGTGGTCACATTAAAATTTTGAGCCAATATTTTGAGGTCTATTTTCTTGAGTCTTGATAATTTGGCGCCCTAGATTTCTATTATCATTTTTTCCCAATGACAACTAAAATTGAAAAGGATGAAAATTTCAAATCTTACAATATTGGTAAAAAAATCAAGTACTCTATTTTTGCAATGAGTACATTTTCATATCCACTTACATAGAGCTTCTTTTGAAAATATATCTAGATCTAAGAATTGCTACAAAGGCTATAAGGGAATCCTGAATCTTTATGTTAATCAGCGAATAGTGATAATAATGGATAGTTCCTTTTTTAGTCATAGTAGTGATCTTGAATAGTTTTCAGCTAGATAGACTGAGAAGTAGGAGAAACTAATATGAGATACAATGAGTGCTCAAAATTATGTTATTGCGAAATAAATTACATGGATGGGTGAAGAATCCTACACAAATTTATCTACATTGGAATTTATTTCAATCAATATTTGTATCAACCCTCCAAGTGTCCCATTTGCCTCCTCTATATTTTCTCACCATTCTTCTTTTAGACCATTTTTCAAGGAGACCCTCCTTGCGAGACATAAAGACACCACAATAGCACATACAAGTTTTTTCAAAACCTCTATGCAACATTTTGGATAACTGTACGCTATAGCTATGCTATATTTTCCCAGATATATAATTTTTTGATTGATTGTAAATTTTTTATTCTTTTTGGGGTATTTTTCTATAATTTGAACAAATAAAAAGACAAAAACATAATTTAGAAACAATATATTGATTTGTAAACAATAGGTGATGAAGAGAACCATTGTATCAAGCCCTTGTTTAAACCCTTAATCAAGTCAGAATTAAAATGAGGACCTTTTATTGTTGTGGCAATAGGGTATAGATTCAAATCCAACACTGACTCGTTTTCTTTTTAATTTTGGATATTTTTTCTTGTTTCTTTAATATAAATTATAAGCCCTAAAGGAACTGAATCAAATGAGTGATTTGTGGCACAAGCTTGACAGGAAGTCATTTTTCTCTATTCTGAGGATGAAGTTAATTTTCTTTGGCATGAAAGTGTCATGTGAAACTATACCTTTTATGCTTAACTACAACACTTTATTTAGAGCCAATTAATTTAGATCTTAAATCACCTTAGTAGTGAAACTATACCTTTTTGACACTCTTATTTTATAATCTTCTTCTAGAAACATCTTATTGTACTATCTTCTTAGTAATCATTTAAATCCCTGTAATGTTTTTGAACCTTAGCTTTGTTATTGCAGTATTGCCAGTACATGTCTGTAGTATACATAAACACCAAGTACCTTGATCATTTAATAAGTTCCACCCACTCTTTTCATGTAAAGGTTCACTACCTGCTCAATTGAATTTTATTTTGGGCTTCCTATTTTAGGTGGTTTCCAAAATCAATTTCCATGGTTTTATTTACTGGCAGTGTTGTTCTGACCATGTTGTTCTTACACATCAAATTTCCATCATTTTTTCTATTGTTTTAAGGATTGTGTTGGGTACCTGCTCCATGCTCTTGCTTTTTTTCCTGAAGCTTTCTTGCATTCATCTCTAATAAATATACCAAGGAATTAATATTGTTCCTACAATACATTTCCTGAGGTTTCATTATCTGAAAATTTGTACTTTGTAAATGATATGATGGTATTCAAGCTTCTGCATTTGTGAAAATAATAGGAGAGATTATTTGAGATTTTATGTGAGGATTCATCTTACATGAACCGATGATTTCATTTTTGGATTGATTTCCATATTTTTAAAAAGAGGATGTTTATGTATTGCACAATATGCTTTTTTAAATTGCAGTAGGTTGAATGGGTTTATAATTTGCATCTTAGCATTAGTAAAATTGGTTTGTTCCAGTAAAGGATGGGATATTGAAAGGTAGTGGAATGTAGTGAGAGTAAGAAATTCTCTATTTAGTTTTTAGAATTTGTAGATATTTAAATTATTTGGTCCTTTGTATCTGAGAAAACTTAAAGAATGGGGCCTTGAATGCATTTCCTAATTTACTATTATTTGTGGTTGTTTAGTTCACTCAAATACTTGGATCCTTGTACCTTTGTAATTCTGATAGATGTTAAAATTGGAAGGAATCTAGTTACCAATAGTTTAAAGAAGTGGCTTATTTTTTTACTATTATAATTGTTTTTATTTTAATTTTCTATTTGGTACATGAATGTGTGTCTTGTATTATTGGATTGTTCTCATGATAGATATTATTTTCATTAACACTTAACAAAACCCATGCAGCATGGGAGCACTATGAGATTGTGACTTCTTAGTAAATTCTTGGTCTTAATATTTTGTAGAATAGAGAGTGATTTTGTATGTAGTATATTGTGTAATTTTTACACTCAATACATACAATACATGTTGCCACAATTAGTTGTGCTCCTAATTTTTTTTGAAGGTCCCTATAGGCAGCTCTTTCCTACCCATGATTATACCCATTGTATTGTAATACCATTTAGCAGTTTCATATTCTAATGTGGCTATAAATACTTGCATGGATTAGGGTTGAATAAAAGTGCAAAATATTTTATTTTATTGTGAAGTATGAGTTACACTAAGTCAGTGTTGTTATTTTTTTGGCACAATGATTTCGATGGATAAAATATTTTGTTATATTGTAAGTGTCATTTATTTTTTGATAGTATTATATCTCATCAAGTCACATTCTATACTAGTTATGTAATGAGAATTCAATTTTTTAAATAAGCTATAAAAAAAAAAATTGGGTTGATTCATATTGTAGAAAAGGTATTTCCTCTTCACCACTACCCTACAAGGGGACTCCCCCAAGTTGGCTAAATATTTCAGCTTCAAATGTAAGTTGCAAGTGATGGTATTTCAAATTAATAGTTATATCTTAATTATTTCTCTTATCTACACATGAGATGAATTTATGGCTTAGATCATCAGGGATACTACTTGGATGGTTATACAAACCTTTGAATTGATCATATTGTATTTCCTCCCTCATTTAAGTTGGATTTACTTTTAAATTTTTAATATTTTTTATACTGGCTCTATTATGTTAAAGGCAAAATCATATTTTTCACTTTTAGTAATTCAATAACATTATTTTATGCAATTTCTAATTTTGTGGGAATGTTAAATGTCTAACTTAGCATTCCAATATTCTTTGTAGATTTTTGTGCATGCTCTTTCCTTGCATGATGTTCTTATGAGTGATTGTTATGTGCAATTGTTAATTATCTTGGACTAATACAAACTACACCTAATATTCTTGATGGTTTTCTTCTTTAGGTTGAGGATAATATTTACAAGTTTACGAAGAAGGGTTTGACACCATCATAAATTGGTGTAATTATTCATGACTCCCATGGAATTTCTCAAGTCAAGAGTGTGACAGGAAGTAAGATATTATGAATTTTGAAAGCACATGGATCTAACTTTGAGTTTTAGGCTTTATTTATAAATTTTGAGATTCTAGTTTTTAATTATGGGATGTACTTCTTTAGTGTGATTATCCTATTCAAAGGGATAGTCACAATTTAATCACTCTTTGGTGATTGTCCTTTGAGAGACTATGTTAGGGTAGTATGATAAATATTTATTTTTGAATGTTGCTATTATTTCTTCACAATCCTTTTCAGTTGTGCATACCATATCTAAACTCTGTCCTTTTAATATCATCACTTGTGGCATGGTCTTTACACTATGTCCTTCATAATCCTCATTATTTATCTATCTACTTTGGTGATTCATTGTGACTGCCATGCTTTATTGCAGGTCTATGAATTTATTTTATAGTGAATGTCATGTATTTAGGTTAAATATTGTCCTTTCATATATTCATAAATATTTTACTGTTAGTTGAAACTTTATCATGAGTTATCTTGATTGCCATTTCACTCTATGTGCTCTACTCTTGTATGATCATTTGTCCTTATACCAACTTTTATAAATTAATGAATATTTTGCATAGTCCTCATATCTTCAACCTCGAGAGCTCTGTCATATTATTTATGGGCATCTTCTCTTGGAGACACTGATACACAAGGACTATCTTTTGATATGTTTTTTACTGCTCTATAAAGCCTCCCAAGAATCCTAGTAGATATGTATATGGGTTTATCCTTCTCTATGAAATCAAGGGATCCTTTTGGAAACAAGGACAAAGGAAAATTTGCAGGTATACATGTCTTGGGGAAACTAACTTCCTTTGAGTGAATCCTTGTTATAAGTTGGTGTTTTTGACTCCTTATTGACTATAATTGACATCTTAAATATAGACTATCTTTTCTATAACCTTGCTCATTTTCTATATAACTTTCATTGACTACTTCAATATGGCTTGTCTTTTCTTGTTCACCAATTTATTGTGACTCCTTACATGGTCTGCCTTAGGTCTTTCTTTCACTGCCCTCTAAGGCATGGTCATTTCTCTTTCCTTGTCTCTATATTATTCATTTCTTACATTAGAAGTAATGGTCTTAAATCTCTTTATGTGTAATTGTGCTCTTTCCTTAAGACCTTGATCTCTTGATTTTCCATCAGGTATGTCTTATATTCTCTTCTTTTTGAATAATGATTTCATTTGACTATCTGAATGGTGACTTCCACAAAAGGTTTTAAACCTTATGAGTATTATTCATGATAGTTCCTTCACTATGGCATGTACTTTAATGGTTTTTCCTCTTCATATATGTTGACTACATTATCTTCTTTATTGAAGTGGTTGCCTTCCTTAGCATTTCAAGGTAAAAAAATTGTCTTCATTTCAAGGTGACAGTGACTGTCCCTTTCATTTTTTTCTCTTCATAACTCTCTTTATTAACCTTGAAATTATGTCCTCATTAAAATGACTCTTGATCTAATATCGAGCTAATAACTCTTACCCTTGACTATCATGCATGTTGAGATTGTCTTGTTATCATCTGTCATAATGACTATCATACTTCCTACCAGGGGTTTGCACTTTCTTTTTCTTATCAGACCTATCTTATGGTGTATTTTTTGATTTCATTAGCAACTTTTTCCTTCATGCATATAACTATTAACAATCATAGGTTTGGTTGCATTTAGAATGGTTTCATGAGCTCATCCACCTTGTCTTCATGCTTTGTCCTCATGTCTTATGACTGTACAAACTTCATGAAGTCTTCCCTCCAAATACTTTGTCTTCATTATGCATTGACAATAATAATTATGCTCATCCTCTTGATATATTCTTTTCACACTTATTATTGTCATTTTCCTTATGACAGTCATCTTTTGGTATTTGACTCTCATTATTTTATGCAAATATATTTTCATTAAATCCTTGGATTGTTACTATAGTTAGTCCTTTCTTATTTTATGCAAGGTTATTATCATTGAATATCCTACATGAGCATACATGGTGGATTTTCTCCTTGAGGTGACTATGTTTTCATAAAAAATGTCCTAAATTGTTAAATATTGCCCCTTCCTAAAAATTGTCTTCTAAATCTGTTTGACTTTGATACTGCCCTTTAGTCATGAGGACTATCCTCACAATGCATTCTAAATTTTAACCCTTAGAAGCTTTTTCCTTATCTACAGGCTTCCCTTTTTCCTAATGGTTTTGCAGCATTCTCTATTATGATTTCCCTTTTTCTCCATAAGTCTACTCGTTCTAACTTTCCAAGGTCATTCTCATATTGACTTCGACTAGCTATCATGTCATTGCTTAATCTCTCCCTAAATCATAGGAACATCATCACTTGGAAAACTTGTAAAAGCTAAACAACTTATAAAATTCCATTTCTACAACCTCCAATAGCTCTTCATAATCCACAACATCAACCTTGTCATTATCTTGATACTTCAGATATCGATCAATACTTGTAACAATTACTTGGTAATAAATGTGGTATTAAGAAATGTAATCCTCTCTCCATGATTTTTCATTCAACCGCTCCACTTCATCTTCTTAAGGAGATTCCAAGGAATATTGTCTTAATTAGTTTCCACAAACTACACATTATCACCAATCCCATGTTTAGTAGGAGCACCAAGATTATTTTGGATGGAGATAGATATAGCATAGAAGAGTAGAATTGGCCTTGACTGTTGAAAGCATGGTGCATGGTTTCAATTTTCCTATCATCATTATATATTTTCTTATAAATTTTTATCAATTTTTTATCTATGTGTTATCCAATGTTTTATATCTCAATATAATGTGTACTTTTTTTTTGTAGAGATGTATTGATAAACTCTAAGAAGGGGATAAAAAATTTCCACTTTCTCCTATTTTGGATGTATATTGTGCTACCACAGGCCTTTTTTTCCTCCTAGCGGGGTTTCAGTGACCATGACTCCTCTACTATGGTCCCGTGAAGCTATAACATCTTTATTGTGGGATAGCAGGGCCCTTCTACCTCACTGATTTCCTACCGCAACATTGTGGACCTTGAAAAAGTTAATTGTGGGACTGCGGTAACACTTGGATGCCAAAATCTTCCTACATGTATGATGGAAGATGACTAAAGCAAAGATATAACACATGATTTTTAGACCTGGAAAATGAATAGTGCAAGGGTTAGAAATCTTTTAGTGGACTTTTGGAACTAGGGTTTGACAAGAATTGAATGTAAGTTAGGTGAAAATTCTCCAGTCCTAACAAGCACCATGTTCTTTTTCTTTTGTTTCACTTTTTCCTCTTTTTATCTTTAGGTTGTGGACTTCACAGGTTTATAGATCTCAATCTCAAATTCTTTCCTAAAGAATATACAGTTCATTTTCAATTTTTAGTTAATGATTCATTAATTGGCATGGATCGGTTTTATTTTAAACAGTCCATTTCTTACTGCTTAAATAATTCCCATCCAGTAAATGTGATATTCTGATTTGTGTTTTCTTATGTTGTATGTAGTATTATCCAAGCCTTAACAAATCAAGATGTTGTACGAAAGGAATCTGTATAGGTGTTTTTGTCAAATTTTAAAGTTCATACTTTGAAAAAATTATTCCATGAAACAGGTAGTGGCCATTTCTTTCTTTTTCTCTCAATTTTTTTATCTTTTTTAAAGTTTATTGCAATTGTCATGAATTATTTTATTTAATTACATGTATTTCTTGTTGTAAAATCACACCATTTCACACATCTCCTCTATTCAACAAAAGGTGTAATGAATTAGACACGTTGATATTCAAGTTAGAAATCGCAAGCTTTTGATATTATTAATTTGTTAGTCAATTCACTAGTGTGTTTTTCTCTCTCAATTATGAAATTTTATTCCAAGCTAAAATGTTTATTATGAGCAAAAAGTAAAATAATGTTTATTTTCATTTTGTTGCAAAGGGGCAATTTACTTATTGCATTGTTGGGTTCTAGTTGTGTGGACCAAGGAAGGATATGTAAAAAAGAAGAATAAGTAATACAACAATTAGAAATATTAAGTGATTTTAAAATCTGATATCTGGATGCTAGAAGAAACATTCATATAAGATTAGGTCATTCTTCAAGGAATTCAAGGGAAATCATAAAGGAGTAATGGCCTAATGCAAGGATGGTAATAATCTTACCAAATATGCGGATTCTAATATTGAGTTTTCAAAAGAACTCCTTGAAAAGGAGAGAACAATTTGTGTTAAGGACACATTAAGGATAATCTTTTGACAATGGAAAACAAGATGTACATAATGGATTTGTACAAGATTAAGTGTTACAGTTATCATGGTTTTCTCAGTGTAGTTTGGACAGTTAAAAGGAATGTAAATGATGAGTTTTATGCATATATTGTTGTCTCATTTGCCAATTCCACTCTCGTTATTACACAAAGTGTTTTGCTAATGGATGGGTTTAAATAAAAATTAGTGATAATGGAATGAAAGGGATTGTGCATGAATCAAGGGGATACCTAGAGTAAGGATCAAGAGGCAATGACCTTGTTAATAAATCTAATGACTAAGTATAGCCTTATCAATAATCTTTATGGTTGTGGTTGGGAAATCAAGTCAAGCAAGAAGACCTGTTGGGCATGTAAAATAGGTTTCCCTATTTTTAAGCATGGGAACTTAGTCAATTTTAGTTCCTATATGCTCTCAAATTCTTGGGATAACATATAGGACCCTTAGGCTTAATTTTTCAAGTAGTTCTTTCATTTTTTGGAGTTGTATAAACAAAAAATAGAGCATTGTAAATCAATTTTCTCAATCACAACACTGAGAAACACACTTTGTAACACATTTTGTAAAGAAAAGACACATATTTAAGTCATGTATCTGTTGTAAGAACACTCTTTCTCAATAAAATTTAAATATTTTTCCTTCTTAACAGTTGTTTCATTATGTGCAAATGAATGATGGATTATGTTTTTCGATGTTTTATGTTTAAACCTCAAAAGTATTGTCTCATTTTCAACACTTTTAGGAAGAAATCAATGAACAAAAATAATTAAATAAACTACCAATGGACTAAATATACTACCAATTCATAGAAATTAGTGAATAAATATGACTAAATATAATTATTATGCAATTAATAAACAATGTATCAATATACTAATAGTTGACAAAAATCAATGAACAAAAACAATTAAATAAACTACCAAATTTTTCAAAATGATGATTAAAATTAATGACTAAATACACTACCAATGGACAGAAATCAGTGAATAAAAATGACTAAATAATTGACTAGTTAACAACAATCAGTAACTAAATTAATGACTAAATATATCAGTGAATATAAATGACTAGATAAGTGACCATTTTACAACAATCAATGACAATGTACTACCAAATCGATCAATCAAAACAACCAATAAATGACTAAAAATGGTTTAGTCATCAATTTGGTCGCATTATAAATGATTGGCAATAAACTACTAATGGTCACGTGACCATGTTTAGTCATTTATAAGAAATTTTTAGTATTTTTTTTAATCATATATTATTATTTATGTACTAGTGATTATATACCTAGTGGTTGATTCATCAGCCTATGATTGTCTTTACAATAGATGGCCCTAGGGGGGATCCCAGCCTATAGGGAAATGCACCACTAGTACAGAGGTGGAGATGAGAGGAAAAAGGTAGAGAGTAGCAGCAGTAGGATGAGGAGGTTGGTATAGCAGAGGTGAGACCAAGGTGATAGCAAAGTATGTCCCCTCCACCCATCGTTCTAGTCTTAGTAGTAGTGCCAGCACCATCCATCGACCCAGTGGTGGCTCTGATGACACCAGGATCAGTACTTGATGTGGGAAATGAAAGACCTAGCATCACCCCACCCCTTGACCCACACTGGCATTCAAGGGACCCTGGTACAACATTTTTTTATGTCATTTCATTTTAGAACTTTCAGCTTGCATCTCATGTATATGCTTTTATTTTGATTTTATGTATATGCATTGCATGGTACAAATGGGTCTTATTCTCTCTACAGTTGTAGTGGACACACAAAGATGGATTGTGTTGATAGTGTAATGCATATCAAAGATAGCCCCAACCATTCCTATCCAAGGGTCCATCCTGGACACGTACCATCCAGCCTTAGTGGGGCAACATGCCCACTTATTCGAGATGGTTGCGGTCCTAAGGATGACATATAAGGAGGGGTAGGAAAATATTGTCCAAAGGACCGTAAATGCCATGATCACTGAGGATAGAGATACCAAGTATGGGTGGAGCTGCAGAATACCCTATCCAATAGAGATGTGGTTGTGATGAGATTTGAGAGTGCTGAGGGGGAATGTGATGCTCTTTAGAGCTAGCTCAATGACCTCACATGGTAGGCTACAACTATGAGGCCAGCAGGGGATCAGCAGCTACAAGACACACTCAGGACAGTTGAACTACAAATAGCCTCCCTTCAAGGAGAGATTAAAGGGCTATACATAGTGGTATTTGTCTCATAGTCACATAGGATCCACTCTATCTCTACCATTTAGCCACAATGGTAGCCTCCACCAAATCAAGAGGGCTCAATGAGCCATGCACCTAGGGTTTAGACACTCAATTTTGTATTTTTTTGTATTGATAACACATATTTTGTAGATCATTTTTTATGTATAGACATTGATACACATATACAGCTACCACTTGTTTTTTTATGATAGTGGCATGATACATGTACATGAAATTTGATATATATATACATGAGATACTATTTTTGACATTATGGTGTTCCTTGTTTCATGTGTATGCTTGTTTTTTTTCATGTATGATTATGTGATGGATGTTGTATTTATGGATGTATACTTAGATTAGATGCTATCATGATTTAATACACACATGGATGTATGTTAATTAAATATAATGATGATCTAATTACCTAACCAAAAGATGAAGCGTAATGCATGGATACATAACATAGAAAAAACATGTATGTATGTCTCACACACACACATGGTTACATCATAGCACAAAAAACTGTGTTTAAACAGGAATTCCAACATATGACATGCTACAACCCTAGGGGTGAGACACACGTGACATATAGACACTACACATAGTATCAATGAACATGAATCACATTAACAGGTTCTTTTAGAGGCATACCATCCATAGATGGCAGTCTATAGGCACCAAAACCATACACAAAGATGACAATGTAAGGGCCTAACCAGTTAGGAAAAAATTTTCTACTTTGATCAGGTGATGTATTTCATTTCTTTGATTCTCATAAAGAACTAGGTCACCTACCTTAAAATCTCTAGGAAGAACACCTTGATTATACTGTCTAGACAATGATCATTGATAAGCTTTAAGATGATCAAGGGCCTTTAAACAATGCTCATCGAGCAACTCAAGCTAATGCAAATGATTACATTGGTAATTTTCATCATCAATTAATCCTTTGAGGGAAACCTGTAAGGATGGAATTTCCAATTCCAAAGGCATAATAGCTTAAGCACCACACGTGAGGTTGTAGGGAATTGTTTCCATCACTGTAAAAAACCTCATGTGATAGGCCCACAAAGTGTACGTTAATTGAAATACCAATCCTTACCATGTTTATTTATTATTTTCCAAAGAATGAGATTAATAGTTTTATTAGATTCTTTTTCTTGGCCATTAGATTAAGGATAATACGATGTAGAAAAATCTATTCTAAATATGAAATTTCTCTAAGAATTACTTCACTTCCTTGTTCTTAAAGGGCGTTCCATTGTTAGAAACAAAGGTGGAAGGCAATCTAAAGTGATCAATGACATTATTAAGAAGAAATCCACAAATAGCTTCAACATTTGTGGACCAAAGCGGGATAGCTTCAACCCACTTCGTGAGGTAATCGGTAGTGGTGATGATGAAGATGTCCTTTACAAGGAGGTGATATTTTTTCAATAATATCCAACCCCCATTTTTCAAACGGATAAGGAGAGGTTTGATTTTGTAGCTCTTGAGTAGGAGCATGAATAAGATGACTATGTTGTTGACATTTTAGACACTTCCTAACAAAATCAAAGGAATCTTGTTCCATTGTCTACTAGAAGTACCCCATGTGAACCAATTTTTGCACCAAGGATTTACCACCAAAATTTCTACCCCTAAAACCTAAATGGGCTTCCTTAAGGTAAAGGGGTGTTTCCACCTTATTGAGGCACTGAAGAAGAAGACCGTTGTAGGATTTCTAATAAATAGCATTTGATAGTAAAACTTAGCAAATTGAAAGCTTTTGTATCTAAGTGTGATCATTTTTTGTCACATCATCAAGAAAATTTCTAGTCTTCAGATATTTGTATATGTTAGAGTACCATTCTCTCGATTCTACATGAGAACACATGAGAGCATCAAGTTCAGGTTGATCAAAAATAACAGGAGAGTGAAGAATATGAACCATAAAGTTTTATTCTTTTATATCCTTATCCGAGGGCACCAAGGAGGTAGCACTCGCCATGGCATCCACATGTTAATTTTCTCTCCTAGCAACATTTTCTATTGTGAAAGAGGGGAATTAATCAAGTAAGGACAAAGCTAGGTCCCAATACTGAGACAACTTTTCTTAGCTTGATATATTCTGATGATCTGGTTCACTATAAGCTTAGAGTCACAATGTATACAAAGACTTTTTATGTTCAAAGCAATCATAGAACATAAGCCTACAATGAGGTCTTCGTACTCAGTTATTTTATTAGTACAAGAGAATTATAATTGAAAAGAGAGAAGAATTATCTTACCCTCAAGCAAGATAAAAACTAAACTACCCTGAAACTATTTTGACATCTTGATCCATCAAAATACATCTCCCATACAAGATCATGACTAATTACCAAAATATCTTCATCGGGAAACAAGTCCAGACTAAGGAAGGAGAGAGATGAACAAACATCTGCTAGTTGATCGGAAACCACTTGACCTTTTATCAATTTTTGAGTCATGAACTTTATGTCAAGCTTTAAAAGAAACATTACCCATTTCGCTAACCTTCCAGTAAGGTCAGCACTAGAAAATAAATGCTTTAGAAGACCACCTTTCACAATGACATGTGTTTCATCATGAAGAAGCTAATATCTTAACTTCTATGCTGCAAACATGAGAGTGAGACACTATTTCTCCATGGTAGAGTAATGGGTTTCATAATCAACAAGGACACAACTAATGTAATAGACCACTGTTTCTCTTTTGGCATAATCGTATTGAGCCAATAAGGTTGCCAAAGTGTACAGTGATGCAGCAAGGTAAAGAAAAAAGGGTTTATCTTGCATAGCTAGCATTAATATGGTAGGATTGGATAGATAAGTTTTAATTGAATCAAAATCTTTCTAACACTCTTCATCCCATATAAAGTGAACTTCCTTTTCCAATAGGCAAGTGAAGGAAACAATACGATCAACCAACTAAGATATGAATCTATGAATTTCCTTAATCTTCCCTTGCAAAATCTATAATTTGGAGTAGAGGCATGTTAACTATTGCATCATTTTTTTTGTATCAACTTCAATTCCACAATGAGAAACTATGAATCCTAAAAAAATTCCCATGTCCACATTAAAGACACACTTAAGAGGATTGAGCCTCATCTTATAGAGTCAAAGTTTGTCAAAGATGAGACAAATATTTCCTACATAATCTTGGCATGTTATGGACTTCACCAAGATATCATCAACATAGTGTTCTAGGATTTTTGAATTAAGTCATGAAATATTAAGTTCATTGCACATTGGTAAGTTGCATTTGCATTCTTTAACCCAAATACGATGACCACATAACAAAAGGTACCCTGAGGGGTAATGAAGGATGTCTTATACTAATCTTTTGGGGTTAATACAAATCTGGCTATAGCTCGAAAATTCATCCATGAAGGATAACAAGGCATGGCATGTAGTCAAGTCTACAATCATATTGATATTAGGAAATGGAAAATTATCTTTAAGAGAAGCCTTATTAAGGTCATTAAAGTCAATGAAAATATGAATATGACCATTAGGTTTACTAACAAGAACAATATTTGATATCCAAGGTGAATAGTCGATAGGATAGATAAAGCCTTCTTTTAATAGCTTCTTTACCTGAGTCTTAACCAGCTAGGAAACCTTAGGATTAATCTTTTAAATATTTTTCTTAATGAGCTTGGGATTGGGACATAGGATGATGTTGTGAACCACTATAGACTCGTCAATACCGAGCATGTCCTCATATGACCAAGCAAATATATTAGGATGAGAATGTAAAATGTCAGAGTGCTCCTTAGCTTATTTAGAAGAAAGGAATTTTCTAATCTTAATCACCTTTTCAAGGGATTTAGGATCCATGAAAACTTTAGAATTATTCCCCTTACGGAGAGGACTATGGTCTTTAGGAAGATGTATCAGGATACCATCATAAATGTTAGATATAGGAGACTCCTCATCCATATTTAAAACAAACTCTCCAAAGTATGCTTGCTTACTCAAGAAATACGAGAACCGTCACTTATGGTTAAAGGAAGGAAAATAGGAATAGGAACCTAAGAATTCTTCCAACACTTCTTCTAAAGAGAAGACATCTAGAGGAACTTCGTCAAGCTCTACTTTATCCTCTATTAGCTCAAGATGAACTAAGTTGAGAGGTTCAACCAAAATCATGTTAGCACTCCACCATGGCTTTGTCTAGATTGTTCAATAGAGCATCCCAGACCCAAGTTACACTTATGATTCTTATATTGGATAGGGACCTAAATTCTTTGTTCAATAATCCCAAGACCCTTATACCCATAACCATATTTAGAAATGAGTCTGAATCTAGGGCCATAAAAAAAATTTCAAAGCCTTAGAAGGAGGTGGTTCCATGTAGAGAGTGTCATTCCACCAATGAGTGTCAAACATGTCAACAATATCATAGCCATCATACTCATCAAAATTATAAATGTTAACCTCCCTAGTATAACTTTGATCATCCTCATTAACAGGGGAACATTTGGGTTCCTAAGTAGGATCACAACTTTCCTTCTCAGTAGTAGGTTGATCGAATTTCTTAGCATAGTTATTTGAAGCTATTGGAGGATTGGGTTGGATGGGGTTCACTTTGTACCCTCCAATGAAAAATTTAGAGAAGTCCAAGGATCCCCAATCATCAACAAGACATGCATTTGATTCAAAAGAAGAATTAGACGGGGAAGACTTAAGACTTTTTTATTTAGGTTGTTCCTCTTTTAGAATACTTGCTTCAAGGATGATCTCTACAAATAGCACCGAAAAAGATCATGTCAATGCATCAAAGGTTAGCAACAAAATACAATTCTTAAGAGTGGAGAAAATCGAGGCTCGACTAGTAGCCACCAACTCATAGAGATGGATTACTTCAAGGTTAGCCTTAATTGTAACCACTTGATTATTAGCTAAAGAACAATGTAGATTAGAATTCACACCTCCCATAGCATGAATCTAAGCTCTTCACAAAATAATATTGTAAGGTAAGGGTCCAGGCATTGCATACACCAAATTTGGTAAGGTAATGGGTCTTAGTCACAAGGGAAATATTATTGTGCCTAGGGCTTGTCGACCAGCATTATCGAATCCACAAATGTATAGAGAAGAAGAAGCTAAGGAAGAAGAATCGGCATTAATCTTAGGTAATAGATCCATACCAAAAACATTGAGAGTTGAACTGGTGTCAATAAGAGTATGTTTAATACCAATGCTATTAACACTAACTATGATCATTAGAGGGTCTCCTTGCTTTTGTACATATAGGGGTGGGAGTTCTTGTAGATAGAATGTAATATTCAGTAAATCCACACAAGTATGAGCTATCAACACATTAACATCTCCCATCCTAGTAGAAGCAAGCAAGAGGATCTTTTTCAAGGCTTCTTAAAGCATTCCTTGGTAAATTGGAGCGATCTAAAGCAAATCCCGATGAGACATCTTAGCCAGAGTAACACAAAGTTGCTTGACAAGAACATAGTCTCAAAGTGCTTTACCCATAGGTTTAGGTGTTGAAGACTTGGTTGAGAAGGTATTAAATAATTAGGAACTTGAGTATGTTGAGGTGTAGGAACAAAATGTTATTGATTCAATTTTTGTTGATTTCTTCTAGTATTGTATGTGTGTGCTATGGTATTATAGAAAGTAGAGTCTATAGCTCGTACAAAACTTGTATACAAATATGTCAAGTCATCATAATACAAGACCCCGCAGATAGAATGAATCTTCTTAGGAAAAGGGCTAGCTAGATTCAAGTAAACAATGGGTCTCTTAGGCCTCAGGGAAGCCACGAAGACTACAACAATATTCACCGACTCTTTAGCCGACGAAGAAGAAGTGGATGTTTGTGAAGAAGACATTTGTTTAGAAGATCTATAGATAGAGGAAATTCTTCTAATAAATCATCTAGAGCATCATCCAACATATCAAAATCTTCCTTAGAGAAACTATTATCATAAACATTAAAATAGTGAAGAAAAATATCCAACATGGTTCACATTAGGTTCATTAAAATGTAGAGAAGGGGGATTCGTTGCTCACAAGTCTCTTCGTTCTAAAGAGATTCCTAGGGAGTGAACTACCCTAAACTACCTCAAGTGTTACTAAATGAATAAATTACAAAGGATGTCATACTAAGGATAATATTCAAATAGGCTACTTCAAAATATGAAAGAGTGGGGTATTGAGATCTCTGCTCCAAAAGGAAGAGCTCTCATCCAAAGGACTACAATGCGATATCAATATTCCAATGTGGTGTGTTGGAGTCCACGAGACGTGTTGGTGTCCAATACAAATAGAGAACTAAAACCTTGAAAAAAATTACCTTAGCCCTACTAACGTACTTATACCCATGGTTTGTTCAACAAAATAAATAAACAAAAAGTGAGAAATTCCAAAAAATATGAGGGAGAGCCAAGGATGAACTTAAAAAAAATTGCATGTTTGAAACCTTTCCCCAAGATCCACCTCAATAACCTACACACAAGATGAATGAGGAAAAATTTTGGGGCTATTTTGGGGCTTGTTATAGTCAAGCCCCAACTTTGGTGTTCCCACCTCCATGAATAGCCAAATAGATAGGAAAATTGGACAAAGTGAACAAGTATGAAGTGGTAAAATAAATCCCCGCTCAAGGAGGAGAATCCATACCACAAAATAGCAAAGTAAGAAAAGTAATCTATTCAAAAATAGATAAGAAAAAAGGGAGCATTACCAACAGTCCTCGACCTCCTCTTGAATGCATGGACGCATTGTTGAAAGCTTGCAAGAGATATTTGTCTGTTGAAGGGACCTTATTCCAATAGAGTTTTGATGTAGAAGAAAGTTCAAAAAATCAAGAGATATAGAATGGAGTGAGATCAAGAATTGAAGTGTTAGAATGAGAAGGAACCCCCAAAAATGAGAGAAAAGAGAGTTTTTTTGCTTCAAGAGGTAGAAGGAGCCATTACTCTTGGAGTTATAACTAGAGGGACACATTTTAGGAGTCAAGATTCCAAGATTCTGCTTCAAAATCAGAAAATTGCATGGATGCTAGTGCACCGCATGTTGCACAGGCATCCATCACATCAATATCTAGGAAATGAGGTGGAAAACTATTGTCAGTTCATCATTGGTCCTTGTGGAGTTTGAATAATGATATTTTGACCCATGAGGTTCTTATCATGAATGTCTTTAGGCATAATAAATGCAAGGCTAAATACGTGAATTTGAAATTACCCCTAGGGTATAATTTTACAATATTATAATAGGATTTCATACGGAATGTGTGAAAAGGTACCTAGAGGGTCATCTTCTATGGCCTTTGCAGGATATCTCTTAAATTTAGGTTTGGGTTTCTCTGAGACTCCTACAACCTTGGGTGTGGTCATTTCAATGTGTTTTCAAACTTATTTTAAACATAAATTTTTTGAAAGCTAAGGCACATAAGATTTGCTAAATACCTTTTTAACTTGTTTACCAAATTAGGGTTTCGATGTACTCTATAACTTAATTGAACTCCTCAAATTCTTTTTTCAATTTTCTACTCTCCTTTGAATTCCTTTGGTGAAACGATTTTTTTTTATAAAATTTTATTTTAACTCTTTGATTTACCTAATCTACAATAAATGCTTCAATTCATAAAGTTGGCAACCCTAAAATTGTATGCACAATCACCTTCCTAATCTCTACAATCTTTCGCATTGCAATATTTTATTCCATAATCTTTTCTAGTAGTTAAAGCATGTTGATCTTCATCTCATATCTTCATACTCGGGCTTCAAAATGTATTTTCTAGCAGGGAATAAAGGATATGCATTAAATATCCCCCTAAGCTATAGCTCTTGGCTTAGTTTTTAGAAGAAAAATTTGTACCAAAGGGTGGTACAAATTCTCCCTTGTCTTCTATCTCTTCCTTCTTTCTCCAAATCTTTTCCATTTCCTTCTTTACTTCAATCGGATCAATATTTTTCACTAGTTCATTCCTCTTTACTGGATTATCCTTTCTTGAGTTTATATTTTTGCAAAACATAGCAATATGTCTAGGTCTATTGTAATTGTGACATACAACATTATTTTGAACAACATTTCTTCCATTCATCCTAGATCTACAATGATTAACCTTGTGTCCAAATCCATGACATGTATAATAGTAACCATTGAAAGGTTGGATCATTCTACAATTGTTATATGCATTCATCATTTGACTTTTGTACTCACTTGCTCTATCTCAAAATTTCTTGCATGTAAGCATTGACCAATAAAGGATAAAAAAAATTGATTCATTATGCTTATGCATTCCATTGCTTTGTATCCATATTTGTTTCAATAATAAAAAAACCATTGAAAGATGGGTACCTTTGAGCATTTGGTTGTCTAATTGGAGGTCTTCTAGCATTATTTCTTTGATTCTAAATCTTTCCATTAATCTTCTTATCTTTCATCTTCTCTACTTCATTGATCTTCTTTTTTGTATTAGGTGTATGATCTACTTTTGATCTTTCACCTTTTTCAAGTCCCAAACCACCTTTGTCTTTGGATGCTTATTGACCAGAAATCAACTCATCAAGCATTGTAGAACTTGTCTTGAATTTATCTTCATGACTTCTTGCTTTCTCTATATTTGATCTCAGATTTACCATTTATTATTCAAGCCTCATGCATTCATCAGATTTTCTTTTCACTATTGCATTTAGATATTCCTCAACTCTTTTATTTTTTTAACTTGTACTTTTATTTCAGTGATGTTTTCATTTTCTTACTTCAATTGTTCACTGACTTCCTTATTCCTTTCTCTGAACTTCTTAATTTTCTCTCTCAATTTTTTGATGCATTCATTTTCTTTTTTAACATTCTCCTTCAGATCTCTATTTTTTATCTTCAACTTTTTCAATATCTTCAAGAGCAACTTTGATTTCTCCATCTTTGTCAGGCATGCAATCTTCTTCTATGTACCCAATAATAGGTGTGTGTGAGAATATGTGGAACAACTAATAAGTTAAACTAACACACCTATGAAACATTAAATCAAAGGAAACTAATTAAAATGAAAAAAAACTCTAAACATAAGCTCCTTCAAAAGTGTTCCATTGTCCTATATCTCCAAGGATTTGTTGTAAGTTGTTGGCTCTCAGTTGGTGTATGTAGTAGCTCAGTAGAATGACAACTTAGAGAACAAGTTTATGCAACATGCATGTCCATTTCTAAATGATTTAAGCTATGATATGAAATTAAAATTCTATGCACATGAGATGCTATGCTAAAACTCTTATTCGAACACAACTATAATAACCACGCTAAATTCACAAAATCTAGGATGAATTCAACTTACTAAAGGGTTGTATTTATAGATTTTTGAAGGCAAGAATCTAGTTGGAAAAGATCAATGGTCAAATTCGAACCTGTCAAGATGAACGATGAGAGATTCTGGAGGTTGAGAGAAAGATGGAAGGTTGAGAAAATAATGGAAGAATTTTTTCAACCCACAAAACCATCCTCATTCAAAAATGGAGACAACATGCCATGTGTATTTTCATTTATGAAAGTTGGTTGAAAGTTGAGGTTCCAATTAAATATAAATATTTAATTATATGTTTGAAGAATATTTTAGAAGCTTTCTTAATTAAATATGAAATATTTAATTAAGTGTATAGTTATGGGTTTTGATTTTTGAAGAAATGTATTTACTTTATATAATAAAGTAATGTGATAATTAATTAAATAAATAATGGTATTTATTTATTTAATTAAGAAGACATGAGAAAATGATAATAATGAATGATTTATAGAAAAAGTGAACATTTATAAATAAATTATTAAATATATTTAAATGTAGTTGAATCAAGAAGATTAATTAAATAATGCATATTTAATTAATTTACCAGGCTAATATGATGTGACCATTTTTAGATGTGTACATTTTTCCCCTCTTTGAAGTGATGTGTTTTATGCATTTCTTCAAAGAATTTAAAAAAATTCCTCATATTTTGAATTTTGAAAAACCGATGCTATATGCACCCTTGGGTGATGAATCGAAGAAATTTTAATTTATTTTTTTATTATTTTTTTTGTTTCGATTCATCAGTCGATAAAGATGATTTGATGAAAACTTCTATTGATAGATTGATATCAAGATGAATAACTTTGATTTTTCCCCGATTGATGATGTTTTTCGATTGATTCAGCATGTGATAGTGAATTTGTGATGATTGATTGATGATAACTGATAAAAATAATAGTAGGATTGATAAATTGACCTCATGATGAATGAGCCTCACTGATAGGATAGATTGACAAAAAAAAAATCATGATTGACGAGAAAACAAATAGTAAGATTGATAAATTTTCTTTCATGATTGAAAAACAAATAGTATGATTGATTGATTTGATTGGTGTGATTGATGTGATTGATTTGACTTGATTGAGGAAGAAATGATTTGATTGATTAGAAGAGTGAGTTTAATTAGAAGAAGCAATGTGATGGACAAGAAATGATGATAAGCAATAGGATATTGGTAAGACAAAATGAGAGGAAAGAAACCACAAATGGATTCAAAAGAAGTATGATGTTGCCCCAAGAAAAATACAAGCCGAGATGGATTGATGATGATGATGATAGTCTTGTTGATAAGGGAAGGATACATCCTGAAACAACACAAGGATAGGGAAGGATACATCCCAATGATGATGATGATGATGATCAAAACTTGCAATAAGGCTAGGGACAAGACCAAAGGTATGATTAAATGATTTGTGCTAGATTGAATGGATTGATTAGATGAGATTGGAAGAAATTATTGGATGAATAGATTGAGATGAGATTGGAAGAAAGGATTGGATGAATTGATTGAGATAATGCAAATGAGATGTGATGGATATGATAATGCTCATGCACAAACTAATATGGATGCAATCTATCTAATATGCAAACTAAAATGCAAAGATGGCATTTTGTGAGTTGCTTTATGCTTTACATTTCATCATTGAGCTTCTGATATGTTGAAAGTTAGTACAAACATCGATGGTATAGTTAGACCATGATGACTTGAGTACAACATCCATACAACTTTCGTTGAGATTTGATAGTGCAAGATAACACAAGAATCTAGGTATAATGGGACCGAGATGACCTGAGCATCACTTGCATAAATAGACAATAATTAATCATTTTCCTATGCAAATTCGGAATGTCATCAATGTCATCAATGATACTTTGTAGAGCATGTCCCATGAAAATTTGCACAGTAATACTAATTAGCTCATAGACAATAGACAAAGAAAACATCATTCTCCTTCCTAGCCCCTCTAGTTCCAGACATCATTGAGGTACTCTAGAGAAATGATCAAGATAAAATGATTGAACATACATGTTAAAGTGATCAAACCATTATTCAAAAGATGATCATCCAATGAGAGTTGATTTGTTTTGTTTTTTTTATGTTGATTTGGATGGTTAGTTGATTGACGTTCGATGCTTAGCTTGATGTTTAGGATGATTGATATTTTCACTAGGTTATCTTGTTGTTTCTTTTCTATTGATTTAAGCTCAAAACAAGTTGCCCCTAGTGAGTTCAGGATTTTTCCCCCAATCTAGGATGAGACAAGACCATTTTACTGATGAAATTATATGATTTATTGATTTTCTTTTGGATTTTGGAAATATTTTTATTTTTTTGGATTTTGATGTTTTCTGATTTTTTTGAATTTTGATGTTGTTTTGATTTTTTGGATTTTGATGTTTTTTTTATTTTGGATTTTTGATTTTTTTTGATATTTTGGATTTTGATGTTGTTTTGATTTTTTTATTTTTATTTTGTTTTGATTTTTTGGATTTTGATGTGGTTTTGATTTTTTTGGATTTTGATGTTTTTTTTTATTTTTTTATTTATTTTTTATTTATTTTGCAAGGACATTTAAGATGGAATAGGATGAACAATTGAAGAAACAAGATGCCCCACAATATAAGATGCATGATGCATGATGGAGGATATGGTATGAAAGATTTGGATGAAGTGATTAGGATAAGATGAATGATGTTCAAGAAGATCCTTAACCTTGTCAAGATCAAAGGTGAAAATGAGGATAATGACCATGAATGATATGAGGAAAATGGAAGATAGTATATGGATAGGGAGATGAATATGAAAGATAATATTTGAATGATAGGGAGATGGAGGAAGGGCTTAAGCATCAAGTTTCATGACTAATATCCCTTGAATATGTGCTCTAATAGACCATGGGAATGGGAGTTAGACTTATAAATGTTGGCATGATAGTAGAAGCTAAGGCCTTATGCAAAGCTTTGAATTAAAGGAGAAGAATGGGGATTGGATGTTAGATAATGGATAAGAGGTTGGAAGGCTTGGTGATGGATATATGGAAAGGATGGAAATATTAACATTAGCACACACCTTGAAGGGTGGTGGAGTGATGGAGGAAAAGTGGAATTGGAAGGTGATATGTTTTTAGATGGGATATGGGGAGAAGCTTTCGAATTAGAAAATTTGGATGCCAATTTTGATTTTACTTCTTCTATGAGACTTTTAGGAATCCACATGACTTTTGATTTCGATATTTGCTTTATGGGCCTTTGTGGCCTTTGAGATTTTTCTCTTTGATTTATGGACCTTTGTGGTATTTGAAATTTTTCTTTTGACTTGATGGGCCTTTGTGGCATTTTTAATTTTTCTTTTGCTTTGATGGGCCTTTGTGGCCATTTGAATTTTTCTTTTGTTTTGATGGACCTTTGTGGCCTTTTGAATTTTTCTTTTGATTTTTGGATAAAAATTTATTTTATTTTGGCATGACTCTTTGAGGAGACATGTTGATCCTTTGATACATGTGGATTTTTATATTGAATCTTTTGACATTTGGAACCCAAATTTCTTCCAAAAGAAATGGGAGGAATGTATTGAGATGACCGACATGGAGATATGATGGATGATTTAATGTAGGAATTTTTTTGAAAGTAGATCAAGTATGTGTGCCTTTGTTGTTCTTGAAGAATAGGAGATGGAGAAATGTGGGACCCTAATATGGATGGAAGGGTTGATGAACTAGGGTTGGGATGATAAGGACCAAGGATAGATGGAAGGTTTGATGAACTAGGATAAGGACCCAAGATATATGGAGTGTTTGATGGACTAGGATAAGGACCTAGGATGGATGGAGAGTTTGATGAACTAGGATACCTAGGTTGAGAATGAGGTGTATAACCAAGGCCATGAGAATATGGATGTGCTTGGACAGAAAGGAGTTATAGGATACCTTGTTCATGAAGGCCTAAGCCGTTGCCTTTGTAATTCATAAATTTTCACATTCATTTACCCATGGGATATGCATTATTTGTGAAACAAGATGCAAGTCCATTTTTAGAAGGATATGATATGGATGAAAGGATAGGTGTTGGAAGTAAACTGGAGTGGATGAAGGTGAAGGATCCCAATTTATAGGTGTGGGGTTCATGAATAGCTTGAAGAGGTGTAGAGGCTCTTGATATGAGGATGATGGGATACTTTGATCTTGACTAAGAAACAAATCGTTAGATGAAGGAGATGGAGTAGCTTGATCATCAGATGGAAGGGAATATTTGGATAGGATGGAAGAATTGTTCTAGACCTGGGATGCGATGGAATCATAAGAGAGTATGGATTCATTGAATGGGGTGGACAGAGAACTTGGAATAAAATTTTGTTCTTGAGATGGAAGAGGATTATCATGGTTGAATAATGAAAGGAGGGGATAATCATATGGTTCTTGAGAGATGGGATCTTGATCAAAGATTGGAAGGGTTTGTAGAATTTTGGTATCATGGGATGGAGTGGAAAGAGTGTTTTGATTGAGATGTGTAGATTGAAATGAATCATTGGATGTAGAGGATATGATAGAAGAAGGTGATTGAATGGGATCATTTACTTGGGTGGAAGAGCCATGATGTTTATTTTCAATTATGGGGGATGAAGATAAATGAATGACATGACAAGATTGGTCGATGTTATTTGATGGCTTCGATTTGGGCTTCCCATTTAACCTTTGCAAAAATTCAAAAACATTGAATTTGGGTTATGTTGTTTTTGGAGGAGAAGAGGTCACGTTCATATTTTCGTCAAAGAAATTATTAGTTGTGCCCCCTTATATTTCCTTGATTTTCCCTTGTAGTGCTCTTATTTTCTAGGTAAGAGTACTAAGATTGTTTAAGGGATTTTCATTCTTTTCAGGATCCTCTTTAATTTTCTCCATATCATAGTCAGAGGGCAATTTGGTACCTTGGTTTTCCAATAAAATAAAGTATCCTTCTTTATTTCACTCTAAGTTCTTGTCCAAAATTATGTGAAACCATGGACCTTGTTCAGCTTCTTGAAGCATTTCATCGATTATTTCGTCATTTGAACTATTCCCAGTACAAAACCTATGAAAAGTATTTTCTTCCCTATCACCCATGTTGTAAAGTGGATCTCTTCTTTCGTCTTCTTCTTTGTATTTTTGGGACCTTGTGACAACAAGTATATTCTTATACCAAATTTCAACTAACTTTGATCACCAAATGAAAGAGTGCAATTTTGTTGGATATCTTAGTCCGAATAGAATGGAATTTCTATTTGATATGACTAAAGAAATTTTTAATTTTTAGCTTGTGATTCCCTTGTTGAAAGGATGATGATCCTATTATGGGAATCAGACTAAAAATCAAAAATAAAGGTGATGTTGCACTTTGTGATATTTTAATCGTAGTTTGCGAAAATAAGGATTTTGCAAAAGCCTAATGTTTCCAAGTTTTTCTCTATTTTTGATTTCCAATCCCTTAACATAAATTTCACAGTTTGATTTGTCAAATTCTTGTGTTTTCTAGATGATCTTATCTGAATTAATGTTTTGAAAACACAAAATGCAATAGAAAGACAATTATTTTTAAAGACAGAATCTAAAACATTGAGCATATGTTCAAGGATCAAACATGACCCTTTTTTATTTTCACTGGTATTTGAACAAGAAGACACTTCAAGCAGACTAAATCTTAATGGTCAAAGGGTCATCATAATAATCATAGCCCATATCTTAGAATTTTGTTGACTCACACAACCATGTCACCCCCTAGAGGGCACCTATGTTTTTGTCTTTTCTAGGTGCGTACTCAAGGTTAGATTTCTCAATCCCTTGAGCAAACAATCCATGGAAATTATATGGTGATTGTCTTGGGGGCAGATTCTTCCCTCCCCTTGCACTATGAATATTATGATGTTTGGATACTAACACGGTTGGCTTCTATAGTAAATTTTTTAGTAAAGATATCTATTCGGCATGACAATAGATAAACTCCCTCAAGAGACCTCCCAATCTTTAAAACAGAGATTTTGGGGATAGTTATCTTGCACACTTTTATTGAATATGGGTTTCCCCAAAATTTTATTTTGATTAGAGTGGGTTGGAAACCTTGTCTTTAGGTGTTTCCACTTAGGTCGTTCCTTTTGGGTGAGTACTTTTTGTAACACCCCTCCATTTTTCTTTTTGGACTGGACAGTGTGTCCTTGTTTTGTTTTGATTTATGTTTCTGGATATTCAGATATTTTGTCTTGTGTGTGTATTCAGTAGCTATTTATAGAGCGACGAACTATATTATGTGTTGTGATTTGGTTTATCTGATGCTTTAGTTTACATGCTTTAATTGGTGTAATGATGTTAGAGAATATAACATGTGATTTCTTATGAGATTATTGGATTATGATGGAAGTGTCAATTGTGTTGAGTGTATTGGTGAAGGGGACAGGTTTGCATCACTCACTTGCGAGCACCCTACGATTCTGTGATTTCCTCTTCACGGTGTGTATTTTATGTTGTTTATATTATATGATGTGGGTTACTATGTTTTTAGGTTTGTAGGTACATGACATCGACTCCACCTGATTTCACAGGTTTGAGCATGTCGATCCAACGGTGAAGTTGAATGGGAGATAGTAGCTAGGTAACTTGTGTCAAGTCTACACCCTAGCCATAGTGTGTCATCAATCGTGTGTGTCGAGTCATTTATTACCTTGCTTTAATGTTATTTAATTATGAAGGGATTCTTGATTTGGAAATAATTATTTAGAATTATTGCATTAAGTCATGCTAATGGTTATTTAATTAAAATTATGCTTTGTTGATAGAAGTTATTATTTAAATTAATTAATTAGATTTAATTTATTTAATTAATTAAATTTAATCCATGGGGATAAATTTAGTTATTAAATAATTAAATGGGATGCAAATAAATTAAAAGAAATAAAAGAATTAAAATTAATTTTGGAATTTAATTTCAATTTGTGCAAATTAAATTAGAATTTGTAATTAAATGTTTATTTGAGAAATTAGTTTCAAAATCTTGGAGTTAAATTAATATTTTAAATTATTAAATTGCATGCAAATTGGATTTGGTTGTTGAAGATATTTTCAATTATGCTAGCATGTGTATGTTTAAATAATGAGAAGAGTTTGTTGAAAATGGATTCATGGAGAGAATTTTGGAGAGGAAAAGCTTCTTCAAGTTTGAGAGGATATTTTTGGAAAAAATGGCACAAAGAATGGTTGGAAGAAAATTTTGGCTGTGGAATTGAAATAGGAAAATTTTGTTGATGTTGGTTGTACTTCTGGATTGTTTGCTTGCTTGGATGTACTACACAGTTGAAGAGAAATTGTGAGATCTTTGCAGGAGGCTCTACATCAAAAATCTTCTTTTCCTGTAGCTTCAACACCAGGTTTTATTTTGTGGTTTATTGTTCTTGAATTGTTTAAATTAAATTGGTAGTGATTAAAGAATTGGTTGTTAAATCTGTTTTAGAAAAATATTTGTTTATTAGAAGAAAGAAAATAAATAAATAAATAATTTTAAAGCTTTTATTATTCCCGTGAAATTTCTTCAGGGAAATTGTGAAAACCTTTGTAGAATTTAATTTATTTGAGGAAATGGATTGTTTTGTTATTTGAATCAAGCCTAGAGATTGAACAGCACTTTTAGATTGTTTTAGAAATTTTAATCTTTGTAGAAAAAAAAATTATTTCGAAAAACCTCTGTAGAAATTGCGGTGGAGAAACCTAGAGGATTTGTTGTTGAAAGTTTATGAAAGTAATTTAGATCTTTCTTTGTTCTTTTTTTTTAATGTCTTTGAATTTGGAAAAAAATTGATTACAATAATTTAGTTTTAAACCTCTGTGAATTTTGGATTGTCTCTGCAGAATTTGCATAATTTCACCTATAGGTAAATGTTTTCACTAAATTTCTCCAATTTGTTTATTATGATTAATCCGTATATATATATAATTTTTATTTTGATCAAATTCTGATTTAAAAGGTATTATCGCCGTCTGTACGATGTTCTTTTTCTATGGTGAATCGTAAGAAATTTTGAAGTTTAATATTATTGCCGCTCATTTCTCTTTACTTAGGGTTTATATATTATGGGGGGAGGCTTCGGGAGGCGCTGCCTCCACAGCCGCCCCCATAAGGGGACGACTGTGGAGGGAGACCTCCACAGCCACTCCCCTATCCCTTGTCAGCGCAACTTGTTGGGAGAGGATCAACGGTTAAGTCGCCCCTCTCCACAATACATGTGGATAGGGTCGGCTGTGACAGCCACCCCTCCCCACACTTAATTTATTTGATGCATTTGGAAACAACGAGCAATGTTGTTCGTCCCTCCCCAAACACTTTGGGATTCCGGGGTTTGATGGTTATGACATAAACTTATTTCGCCCGCCTCTTTTGTGATTAAATGCGATTTCCATTTTAATGGAAATTTAATAATAGTTTGAAATTTGGATTTTATTATGATGTGTAGGGTGTAATATATATATATATATATATATATATAAGATGTATATATATCTATACTGTATATATGTAGTATATTGACATTGCATATTAATTTCAATATGATTAATTTGGTAAAATAGATTATATAAATAGTTAATTAATGTTGTTATGGATTACATGTACAATTAAATTTATAGATAAAGTTGTAAATTTAATGTGTCTTATTAAATAATTATTTGCATGCAATGAAAGATATAAGAAAGAATAATTGAAAAAAAATTTGATATGTACATCTTGCATGCAATATATACATTAGAATGTATATTTAATGGTTTGAGTAATTGGATGCATGCAATAAAAGTTTGGAAGGGTAAACTATTAGATGAAATGGACATTGTGTGTAGTTGGATAACTAGAAGAAATATAGGATTTGGTTGGGAAATTGAAAATATTTACTTGTAGAGGACTTATGTTGGTTTTAAAAGTAAACAATGAATTTGATTTAAATTATTTGAATTAGTCTACCTTTTATTTGTAAATTAAAGGCACTTATTTAATTATTTCAACTATTTTGAAAGGGGAATAGGTTTATTATATTGTTAATAGAATATGAAAGAGATATGGATTTAGAATATCCAAAAATAGTAATATCCTCATGATTGCCTTTTAGATTTATTTTCCTCATATTTCGTAAAGGGATGTGAGTTTAAATTGTTTAAGATTTCCTATTATGGAAATGGAAAAGTGTTATATGATAATTTGAGTTAACCTAGTTATTGTGTCTTTGACTTTGTCAATGTTCCTATTGTTTGAGGATGGATTTAGGAAATCCAAATATTAGATTTGAATTATGACTTGAATGCTTTAATAGCTATTTTGTCAAGTTATGTTTTGGGAAGTGGGTTGAGTGTTAGTCCAAATTGTAAGTCTTCCAGAGGATTCTAGAGTATGAGAGTTGTTGATTCATTATGTCAACTAGTTGTTTTTCCCTTGGGTAGTGCATGGTGTTTTTTCAGTACTTACCCAGTTTCCACGAATGGGGATGTTTTGTACCTCCTTTGGAAGGAGTGGACTATGTGTTTTGTTACCTCCATTTGTTGGAGAGAGTTCTATTTTTTTTCCTCCTAGAGATGGAGTGGTTTTGATACCTTGGTTGTATGCACTTGTGATTCCCTTGGTGATTAAATTGTTTGTGTGTGTTGTCGAATAGAAGAGTGGTTTCCATTAGGGGCCAGAGCCCATAAGAGGTAAGATTTTGGTAACCTTTGGAAGTAGTTTAATCAAGTGATAACTAAAATTGTAATGAAAATTTGGGGAGTAATGCACACTAAAAAGATAAGTCCTAGCCTTACTCATAGTCGCAAGTGCTAGTTAAGGCTTGGAATGAGTGGGAAGGCCTGAAATGGAAAGGTCATCTATCTTATCAGTATGAGAGGTATTTGATTCTGCACTAGTAAGTATGAGGGCCAAGGGTCGGTAGAGGCCACCAAGAACACCGGAGCCTATGAAAATCCACTAAGTGTAACTTATTATGAGTTGTGTGATGACACTTTATCTAGGACAGCAGTTGGTATTTATTTTATGTGTATGGTTCTCTAAACATACTTGATCTATTTTATGTATGGAAGCAATGTGACCTATGTCAGTGATGTGAGAGTTGTACTTGTGTTGTACTTGTGTTTGGTTGAGTCAGTTTGTATCAGTATGAGTCAGCCTTTGGATAGTGGTTGTAAATATTTGTCAATGTTACGTTGTTACTATCTCCTAGCATGGGGGGTGGGCCTTCGAGTACCACTTGGTTGGGTGGAACATGCATCATACACCATTGGGTCCCCACTTGTCTTCAGTACTTGGTGGCGAGACATCTAGATGGACGGCTCATGGTTCTTGTGTTTAATTCATACATTGTAATATTTTAATTTGTATATGTTATTTTACCCCTCTTATTTTTATGAGGTGGAATTTTGTAATTGTAACACATTTTTTCTATTGTCTCATTCTAGTAATGAGTGATGTAACTATTGGATTAAGTAAATGATTATGAAATTGTATCTTGGATGTTTATCTTATTATGTTATGATGTATGATGCTTATTTCATAAAGTAATTTAATGCTATGGTTATGTAGTTGTGTGGGTTTAAATAATCCCAACCTTGTAGCCTTAGAGGTTGTTGTTAATTAGTAAGTGAATGTGTAAGTTAAATGTACTTTAAAAAAAAAAATTGGTTTGCTTAAGTCTTTAATTACAACTTCCTTTAGGGTTACTTGGCGGGGCATTACACTTTTCCCACAAGAGCAGGCCTTCTAAGGGATGTAATAAAACATAAAGTGCATAAAATGAAAAGGTAAGTTTGGCGTTCTGATCACCCAACAATCACAGTAAAACAATTGGTTTAGTTTTAAATCTCAAATGAAAATTTTCTACACTAAGTGAAGATGTTGCTTCACAACAAGCATGGGATTCATTTTAACCAAGATAAAATAACATTTTGTGACTATCCTAGGATTGGTTAATGTCATATTTAAGTTTCTATCCTAGGATTGGTTCATTTTAATCCTCAGACATCAATAAAACCAGTGGTCATGGTCGCATCGGATCCATACAACAATTTAAGAATGGGATTATAATTGCTCACAAAGTGTTTAAAAATACTTGTTACAATCATGTGATAATGTTTTTTCTTTCATTTTCATGCTCCATGATCCTTTAAAACCTTCAATACAAGCTCCAAATTTTATATTTAATCAAGAAACAATAAGATATGAGGGTTAGATAAATGATAAAGCATAAAAACCCTAAAATTTAGACCAAGCTTCATTTTGGTTTGACATTAGGTGAGAATTTGAAAATTTTAACTCTATCAAAGTTGATAAACACCTACACTATTAGATATCTTGTGAAACTCTACCCCATTTAAAAAAACAAATCTACAAAAAAGACCAAAATATGACCAAGATATGACCATTTTAAGATTGACTATAAAAAAAGAAAGCAGACAACATATGTGCTACAACAAGCCTCATATGTGCTAAACTGTTGCCAGGGATGCACTAAAAGAAGTGCCAAATGTACTAAAAGAAGTGTCAGATGTGCTAAAAGAACTGGTAAATGCACTAAAACATAAGGTGTATGCACTAAAACAGTCCTCGCATGCTCTAAAATTTGCAAGGATGTGCTAAAACGCGTCTCATATGCGCTAAACCGCATATCCAATCCGTCACCTATCAAAAAACCTACAATAAAAAGATTTAAAATGGGGTAGAGCCCCACGGTGGGTGCCAAAAATGTGTGTGAGAATATGTGGAACAACTAATAAGTTAAACTAACACGCCAATGAAACATTAAATCAAAGGAAACTAGTTAAAATTAAAACAAACTCTAAACAGCAGCTCCTTCAAAAGCATTGCATTGTCCTCTATCTCCAAGGATCTGTTGTAAGTTGTTGGCTCTCAGTTGGTGTATGCAGTAGCTCAGTAGAATGACAACTTAAAGAATGAGTTTATGCAACATGCATGTCCATAGCTAAATGATTTAAGCTATGATATGAAATTAAAATGCTATGAACTTGATATGTTGTGCTAAAATGCTTATTCAAATGCAACTATAATAACCGCGCTAAATTTACAAAATCTAGGATGAATTCAACTTACTAAAGGGTTGTATTTATAGATTTTTGAAGGCAAGAATCTAGTTGGCAAAGATCAATGGTCAAATTCGAACTTTTCAAGATGAACGATGAGAGATTCTGGAGGTTGAGAGAAAGATGAAAGGTTGAGAGAATAATGGAAGAATGTTTTCAACCCACAAAACCATCCTCATTCAAAAATGGAGACAAGATACCATTTGTATTTTCATTTATGAAAGTTGGTTGAAAGTTGAGGATAAATTCCTAATTAAATAAATAAATTTATTTAATTACATGTGACATGGATTTTAGAAGTTTCCAATTAAATATAAATATTTAATTATATGTTTGAAGAATATTTTAGAAGCTTTCTTAATTAAATATGAAATATTTAATTAAGTGCATAGTTATGGGTTTTGATTTTTGAAGAAATGTATTTACTTTATATAATAAAGTAATGTGATATTAATTAAAATAAATAATGGTATTTATTTAATTAATTAAGAAGGCATGAGAAAATGATAATAATTAATGATTTATAGAAAAAGTGAACATTTATAAATAATGCGTATTTAATTAATTTACCAGACTAATATGATGTGACCATTTTTAGATGTGTAGAGTAGTAATTTCTTCTAGAGGAATAAGAAAATTTCTATCAACCATGTGTTCAATCTCCAAGACCTTCCCCAAGCATTTAAGCTCCTTCCCAGGAACCAATCTCTGATACCAATTGTTGAACACTCAAAATACTAAGAGGGGGGTGAATTAGTATTATATAAAACCATTCAAACATTAGCCATCCAATTACGAAATCGTATTCAACTCTTACAAGGAAAGAAAGCATGAAAACATCCACAACATCACATAACACATGAACACCAATATTTTTATGTGGAAAACCCAAAATGGGAAAAACCATGGTGAGGGTTAGCTGACAATATATTATAACCGATTATAAAATATTACAGAAATGCTCACTATAGGTGGACTCACTATCCATAGAGAAAAATATAGAAGAGAGAGGGGTGGATCATAGCCTTTTTTGAACTATTAAAAAATCATCTACAATATGCAAGGACGCAGTCCAATGAAGCACATTAACAAACATCACACTAATCTGGATCAATGCTCTACTCTTCTCTACATTCGCACAATTTTGATCTCAACATTCACAACTTATCTCTTCTCTTATCAAATTCTCATCAAATATCTTGCATACATTATCTTACTTCATCCAAAACACCAAAAATAATCCATCATATATATCAACATCAAGTGTAATGTCAATTAGGTTGGCCTAATTGGATGTAACACACAAGAATATAACTTGGCAGCTCCAAACCTTATCATCCATAACTCAAACCTCAATTAAAATCTCAAAATACCTTAAGATAGGTTATTATGGACCTATAATAGATCCCAAATAAAGGATCAACACATATTAATCCTTCGCATACTCATCAAACATGTTAGGTCAACACCATAGGACCTAAACAAAAATTCTTCAACTGTTCATCATATTTGCAACACATGGACCTCAAAACATGATACTATCTAGAATTCACACTCAAATGACATCTAGAAACTTAGCTTCAATACCGCAAGATCAAAGACTCATCCATGAAGAAGTACAAAATCTCCCACATCATCACACTATATAGGAAATGATTGTATTGCCAGGCAGATATGTGTCACTCTTATCTCCCAAAATACTTCACAAATCAAGATGCAATCCTGGATTTAGATTCTACTAAAAACCAAAAAATCTAGGTTAGAATCGTAGAGAAAAATCTTTCTTCGTGTAGTAGTTTGGACCCAAAAATTGATACATTATAACCCTGAACTAGCAGTTCTAACACTTAGTCATATTTTCAAACAACTGAACTTTCTAGAACTTTTTTTTATACAAATGAATTCCTCAACACCTCAAAACATGTTAGGATTAATTCAATTAGTCCAAGAAAATTTTGGCATCAATGAGAACACTATATTGTATTCCTATGTACATTCTCCATGCTCATGTTGTTAAAAAATCCTCATAAATGACAATCTCCTTAAACTTCCACTAGTAATGATATATGGACCAGCCATTTTGGCTCAAATTTCCCATTTTTTCTCCATCTTGGGTAGTGTTATTTTCATTTTCCTTAAGGACAAGGTCTCCAATCTAAAAATCTCTAGTGTGGAGGTATTTTTTATAGCTATGATGCAATTGATTTTGATATGCTTTAAGTTTATTGAGAGCAATAATATGGTGTTTCTCAAGGATTTTAGCTCAAGTAAGCAAGATGCTTGATAATTTTCTTTTGATATGAGGTTACGCAAAGAAAAATGCGAGTGGATCTCAACCTCCATTGGAAAGATTACTTTAGCACCATAGACAAGTGAATATGGAGTGGTGCCAATGAGAGTGTGATTGGAAGTGTGATAGGCCCAAAGGGTGAGATTATGTTGAAGGTGCTAGTCACGACTAACATCATTGATGGATTTCTTAAGGATTTTGATAGGTGGTTTTTTAGATTCATTGGCTTGATCATTGTCTTGAGGGTAATAGGGGATGGATTATTTATGCTTAATATGAAATTTCTCACATAAGGATTGCATTTCATAATTTTTAAAGGATTTAGCAATATTTGTGATGATAGTGGATGGTATGCCAAAATAAAAAATAAGATGGTTAAGGATGAATTTTTAAATTTGGATGTCAGTAGTGAAAGTGAGTTGAACTTCTTCAACCTACTTAGTGAAATCTTTGATAGTAGTAATAATAAAGTTGTGATTGTTGGAGGAGGTGGGATTAATCTTGCCAATGAGATCAAGGCCACATGTAGAGAAAGGCCATGAAGTGGTAATGGGTTGGAGGGCATGTGAGGTTGCATGAATAAGGTTCCCATGTCTTTGAAAATCAAGGAATTTTTTACATATTGATAGGCATCGGATTCCATGGTAGGCCAAAATTATTATGTGTGAAGGAGATTCTTGGATAGGATCATGTCATTCATATGAAAACTAAAAATACCACTAAGGACTTGTTTAAGTGCAAGGTTAGCCTCATCCAAGTTGAGACATCTAATAAAAGTGTCATCATAACCCCTAAAATAGATCATGACACCAAGGATGGTATAACAGAATGCAAAATGGATAAGATTTATTTTTGATGGATGATATGTTAGGCAAGATGGTTTGGTTTTGGAGATATGAAAAAATGCCACTATACCAAGGAGTGTTGGGACCAACAATGTCACATATCATATCAAAATTTGGAAGATCATAAGTAGGTATAAGAATTTTTTCTACAAGTAAATGATACTCATGAGCTTCATTAGGCATATCTAGAAGAGATCCAATGGTGTCCATTTCATCATCTGCTTTGTTATTGATATGAGGAACTTGCTCCAAATATATATCCATGAAATACTAATTGAAACTATCAACCATGCATTTATAGGGAAAAAAAATTTCATCCTATGTAAGTAACTCATTATTGACCTAATTGGCTACTAATTGTGAATCTTCAAAGATTTGCAAGTGTGGAATGTGTCATTGAACTGATAGTTTTAAATCAGATAACTATGCCTCATATTTTGCTATTTTTTTATGCAATGGAAAGAAATGTGGAATTCTTTAAGAATGAAATCACCTTGGGGTGATGAAAAGGATGCAAACCCCCTATTTATGTGATGTTAATGATCCATAAAATTATAATGTACATGGCTCGGATTCCTCAATGTGAAGGATGGATTCATTTGGAAATTCTATATTTAAAGGTTGAAAGTTGAATGGAAGAAACTGATCTGTTATAGCTTGACCTTTTATTTCATTTAGGTTTACATACTCAATATTTAACTCACTAAGGATCACGACCCAATTTTCCATTCGACAAGTAAGGGTTGATTTGGACAACAAATATTTTAATGGGTCAATTTTGGAAATCAAATGAGTGGTGGCATTAAGCATGTAATGATGAATTTTTATATGGAAAACACAATTGCAAGGAAATATTTCTACATGGATGAGTAATTTAGTTCACATCCAACTATTATTATACTAAGGTAATAGATTCCATTATCAATCCCCTAATCATTATGTTGAGCTAAAAGGGTACCTAAGGCATGTTGTGTAACTAACATGTCCAACAAAAAAGGTCTATAAGGAGTGGGTGCCACTAAAACTAGAGGATTAGATAAGTATTCCTTGATTTTACCAAATTATATTTGTAATGACTCATCCCACTCAAAGCTTACATTATTTTGAAGTAGATGTGAAAATGGATGATACTTATCTGCTAATTAAGATATGAACCATCTAATAGCTTGGAATCTCCCTTGTAGATAATGTAGTTGTATGAGGTTCCTAGGAGGTGACATTTATGTTATTTATTTTACTTTAGTTGGATCTACCTCTATGCCAAATCTATAAATAATGTACCCTATGAGCTTGCCTAATGTGACTCCAAATACATATTTCTTGGGATTTAATCTAACTTTATACTCTCTAAGCCTCTCAAAGATGTGACACAAGAGTATTGGGTGTGGGTTTTGACTTTCCTAGGATGTTATCCATATAATCTTCAATAATATCATGTAGCATATCATATAATATGACAATCATGGCCCTTTGATATGTGGGACCAACATTTTTAGACCAAATGGAATGACTTTATAGAAAAATTAACCCCATGGGGTGATAAAAAAATTCTCATGTTGATCATCAAGTGATATATAAATTTTGTTGTACCTTGAAAATCCATCCATAAGGGATAACATCTCATGACCAGCTATAAAATCCCCAATCATGTCAATATTCAGAAGTGGAAAATCATCTTTAAGGAGAAGCCTTATTGATATCTCTAAAATTTGTGTGTACTCTGACTCATTTGGTTGGATTTCTTAAATGTACTATATTAGAAACCCACTCTAGATAGTCAATAAGTTGAATGAATCCAACATCTAGCATCTTTTTAAGTTCTTCCTTAACTAAAAGAGCCACATTGAGATGCACTTTTCTTTTCTTTTGATGAAATAGTTTAGAATCATGGTTTACAAGAAGGTGATAGATAACCAAGATGGGTTCAAGCTAAGAATGTCAATGTAGTACCAAGAAAATATATCTATATAATCTATAATCATTTGATATATGTTCATGTTTAACTTTGGATCTAAATCAACTAGAATATGTGTCAAATTAGGTGCATATTATGTACCCAAATTTATATATATAGCTTCCTCAATAAGGAGTGGTGACCCATATTGAAGTAGAGTAGGATTCAATAGAAGGTGAATCTTACTATCAAAGGATGTATATATGTAGTCTCTAATGATTCCTCTAGAATATATTCTTGTTCTCCAAAGTATGTTGATAAAATAAATAGGACCTTGCTTATGATCTCCTGATGGAATATAGGTATAGGATTGTATAAGCTCTAGAATAGCCTCGTCATTTTGAAATGTGTCCAAATCAAGAGGATCACATTGGTACCATTCAAGAATTTTAGGGTATATAGGTCAAGGTGGATGATAAGGATGCCATTATCATGAAATATGTCTATGGTGGTAATCTCTTTGAAAGGACTAGAAATTATTATTAATTCTCTATCATCAAGATCGAAAGAGGTGCATCTATCCTTATCAAGAAAATACATAAGGTCATCAGAATTATCATTGTTAGCACCATATAAAAAGTCAATATTTCCATAATTGGTGGGTATATCAATAGGATCAAGGGATCCTTGTTCATTTAAACCAATACCATTGCCTTTATAATTCATTTTACTACAAATATGCAAGATAATAGTAAATGTGTGTTCTTTAAAGCAAGTATCATATTTCTCATCTTTCTAAATCCATGTGATATTAAATCCTTTTATATCCTCATCAAAAATATGACCACTTAAAAATAAGGTAGTGGGGCCTCATTGTAACATGAAAAGGGGATTTTGAATCTTTAGGTGAGGGTGACCATAGGATCATGGTGAAAGGGTAATTTAGAAACATGAAGGGATTCGTGGATTTGGTATTGTTCACATCCTTTATCAAGGATTTTTAATGTAGATTTAAAGGATGGTTTATTAATGTATGGAGTGTGTGATGTGGAAGGTAATTTGTTAGGGTGGATATCTAATGTGGATTTGGTGGCAGATGATTAGGGAACAATTTCAAAAGAGGGAACATGCTTGGCATATTTCTAAACCATTGTATGGTAACTTAAGAAATTAATGGTAGGTAGAGGGTATGGCTTGCATGGCATGGATCCATGTCCAACCAAGAAGGATGCTGCATGGAGAGTCTAGTCAAATTCATGGCATAGGGTATGTTGCAATGAGGGTCCTAGTTTATATGGGAAGGTAAATAGTACTAGTTAATTCTCTTTCTATATTTTCATAAGCTTTGATGGTAATAGTATGTGATCCCAAGGCTTTTTTTCATTAACCCAAACATTGTACCAATATAAGAGTACAAATATTTAGGCTTGACTCATTATCTATGAGCACAAGTTTTATCTTATGTTTGGAAATAAAAGCTTATGTGTGGAGGGGGATTTATGTGATGGATCAAGTGGAGTAAAATCATTTGGAGTGAAAATAAGATGATGATCGATGGAAAGGTGGTCAACAAGGGCCTGGAAGGCTTGGTATAATTAGGGAATAATGACTCTTGTAGAATATGGTTTAAGATGTTCTTATGAGTAGGGGATGTGTGTAGAAGCTTGAGAATGAAAATTTAGTTTGGTTTTTTCTCAAGATTGTCAAGAATTTCATATTGTTTTTGGTGTTTGAATTGGATGGAGCAATACCTTGGATTATTACTATTTCATGTTGAGTGATAATAGAATAATCAAGAGTTTTTACTTTTATGGTGTGGATTCATTTGTCAATTTGCTTAATATGACCAACAGTAGAATCATAGTTGTAAGGGGTCTTATGATAATTGATAGTGTTTGTATTAGATTCTTGGACCTGAGTGCATTATTTATTATTCTTAGGGAAAGTTTTTTGATATATAACCAAGTCTTGGTTAGGTGAGGTGTTTGATGATCCCTCAATTTAAATCTTGTTTATCTATAAGTTCTTAAATATAAATTTTTAATCACATACACTTTATTATGCCATGACCTTTGATATGATGATAATGAAAATATTAATCTTCCTTATACCATGAAGTTTTAGGTTAATTATCATCAAAAGGTTTTGTAAGTGGAAAGAACACCTTGTTAGCCTTGGCAAGTTGATGGAGAATTGATTCAATGGATTCCCCTAAAGGTGTAAATTGTCTTATTTTACATTATGGTTTAGGGGTTGCAGATGGAATGGCAATGGATGAGGTTTTTATTTGAAATTTTGGATATTTTTAGAATCAATAACCCCATATCCAACTACATTCTTTATTTTTATAAATAACTTGTGTTTCTCAATAGAAAAATTGGATTTATCATTTTGGTTGTGATCCTTGGAATAAAGGTTGATAACCACTTTTGAAATGAGGTATTTTTAAATTTGAATACCTCTTTCAATGATTTTATCAAAAGAAGACACACACTAGACTTGAAAATGGAACATCAAATTTGGATTAAGATTGGTGACAAAGATATGTACTATTTTTTCCGATATTGGCCATGAGAACCTAATAGCTAAAGCTCTTCAATGTTGAAGGAAAGATGAGAATATTTCCCCTAATTTATATTTATTGTTACACAATTCCATCATGGTAAGCACATGTTCTATTCTAAAGGAAAAATGTTTGACAATTTATTTATTACATCTCCAAAGTATGTGATGGACCCTTTAGGTAGGTGCAAGATCCATTCAAATGCTTGACCACCTAATCTATGAGGGGACTAGAATAGTAAGTATGTGTCTGCTTGAACCCCTTATTGACTAGGGTAAAAGTACAAACCTATGTCACACTCTATAAAGGAACCGTCCAACACAAATAAAATTCTCAAACTTTGACCACATAAAAGTGGTCTTTATGTTTTCAAATTTAAAAATGATGTAAACTAATGAAATGTAAAAAAATTGATGAAGTTTATTTGTGTAATTTTTCAAAAAATTAAAAATTGTTTTAATATTTTTTATATAAATTTACGAGAAAAGTTTGAATTGCTAAAAATTTCAAGAAAAAGTGATGTTGAGTTGACATCAAGAAAAAATATTAAAAGAATTATTTAGCCCTGAAAAAAATTCAAATAGATAACTACAATATTTAGTGCATTGAAAAAAAATTAAAATTTTGATGGATATTTACCTCGTAATAACATTTTTAAGTCGAACATACCATAATTTGATAGTTTTCATTTGACATCAACTATTATCTATTTTTTACTATTTTCAAAAAATATATACCCTTTTCAAGATGATTCTCTCCTCTAGTGCACTATATATTTTTCAAAAAAAAAATGATATGTTTTAGTATTTTCTTTCTTTGTCCCTTCAAGAGGGTCAACAAGCTTTAGCTTGTTTTTCATTTTGTACCAGAAAAACTTTTAATTTCCTTTCCACCCCATATCAATTCCCCTAGACTTTTCCTCATGATTCTCTATCATATTAACAAATCCTCCCACCACCCAGGGGATGTCAAGGAGCCTACTTAACCAATCCCACAGCTCACACATTTGTCTATAATCATTTGAGGCATAGATAGAAAAAACCTCAATAGTTATGTTTTTTGTTTCAAGACAAACCCAAACTTCCATTGAAAGATGGAACATAAATTTGAAAAGTTGGAAAAATTTATTCCAAAACATTGGTGTAAAGAAGGCTATGGATAGGAGAAAGGAAAAAAACTTGTTGCAAGAAAAGATCTTTCAGGTGAAGGGGTTGATCCAAATTGACCCCCAAAATGTGGAAGTTAATGAAGAACTTATAAGCATCAGAGGTGGACTAAGGAAGGTCCAAAAATATAAGGACCGAGGCCTAAAGAAGTGAACAAGGCTAAAATGGGCAGCCCATGGAGATAAAGGCTCAAAATTCTTCTTAAAGTCTTAAAGGACAAGGAAAGCAAGGAACAAGTTAGAGTAGTTTGGGATGAAGAAGGGTTGATTAATGACCTAGAGGGTATCAAGAGGAAATTCTATTAGTTCTACCAAAGCCTCTTCCCTACAGAGTGTAATAGCACACCCTATATTGAATTCGGGGAAATTGCAGAAGCCTAATCCCAAGGAAAGTGACAAAAGTAATGGTTGACATGTTGAGTAAGCCTTTGTCGAAAGAATAAATTAAAAACACAATTCTCTTAATCTCCAATGACAAGGCACTTGGATAGATGGGTTGCCTATAGAGTTCTACAAGGTGAATTTTCAGTGGGTTAGTGATGACCTGCTACAAGTATATAATGAAGCCCTTGAAGTTGTCTCTCTAGGTAAGGAAATCAATCAAGGCATCATTAAGCTCATCCCCAAAGAGGGAGACAAAACTTTGGTAAATAATTGGAGCCCAATCACTCTCTAAAATGTGTCATATAAGATTTTGGAAAATTCCATCTCCCAGAGATTAACTTTGGCTCGTTTGGAGGTCATTAATAAACCCAAATAGGGTTCATAAATGGAAGATAAATTCTCAAGAACCTGTTAACTAGCTGGGAAGCAATGGAATGGGCCAAAACCTCCAATAAGAACATTGGCATGCTCTTGCTAGACTTTGAAAAGGCTTGTGATAGGGTGGAATGGCCCTTCATCATGATGGTACTAGAAGCATTTAGATTTCTAGAAGGGCTATGTCAAATGGTCAAGACCCTCCTAAAAGATTCCTCAGCAAGAGTGGAATTCAATGGTGAACTAATAGAGGATATTACCCTACAAATATCCATAAGACAGGGGTGCCTCCTTGCACCTTCCTATTTGTCATTACTGCAAATTCCTTGCATTACATCTTAAGAGACTCCACCTTGATCCCTAGGGTACAAGGCATATCCCTCCCAAACAAGGATGAATTAATGAATGCAAAATTTGTGGATGAAACAACATTATTTGTGAAACTTGACAAGGAAAAATTTAAGAACCTACCAAAAAAGATGGATCTTTATGCCAAAAAAGCTAGTGCTAAAATACCTAAGGAAAAAAACACTCTTCTAAGTTGGGAAACACATCATCCAACTTGGCTTGACGAGAATGAGTTCCAATAGGGAGACCCCAGTAAGATTGGCAAGTATCTTGGGATACCTTTTGCTCTAAATCCTAATTTGAAGGACATGTGGGAATGGTTAAAAAATAAAATTGGAGGCCTAGAATAAGCAATACCTTTCAATTGCAAGGAGTGCCTAGGTGTGCTAAAACAATTTGGCTTCCTACAATATCTACTACACCTCAGTCTAGTTATTCAGTAGATACCAAGTAAATGAGATACAAAAGTGCATAAGACAATTTCTTTGGTGATATGGCAAGGGGTGCAAAAAAATGCATGCAATTTTTTGGGACTGGTGTTGCCTAGATAAGCAAAAATATGGGTTGGGGTTAAAAAATCTCAAGGAGCAAGGGGTTTCCCTTGCTTCCAAATGGATCTGCAAAATTATTGTGCAGAATGAACCTTGGAAGGTTCTAGTAAGAAGCAATATCATCAACAGGGTGCCTAGTAAAGAAAAAACATGGAAGAATCTACCCATTTCTGACCTCTTCTTTGGTGAGTTCCCAGTCTCATCGGAAGGGTCCAATTTCTTTGAAAGCTATTGGATAGCCTGGGAATTGTGTAAAGAAACTTTTCTCTCAAAATTTCCAATTGATAGTGAACTAAACAAAATCATTCTTAATAGGTATCTTTGGTGGAATATTTACCATAATAATAAGCCTTTGGCTCTCTTGTAGGGCTTCTCAGCTAAAGAATGGAATAAAAAAGGTATCTCACTGATAAACAGCACCTTTGAGAATGGTGAGTTGATTAGTTGATAGAACTTAAAGCAAAAATTTAATCTCCCCCAAACCTAGAAGAGAACATATGAAAGATTAAAAAAACATAATTTCAATCTTTTAAATCCTAGTGAGATTAATAGAAGTCAATATTTAATGTGGCTAAAGAGAAAATATTTAACCAAGATAAAACCAAAAGAAATTTATAAAGCTATTGATAACGCCCCTAACCTAACAGAACACCTTAAAAAAAATAGAATTTAAACTTAGATCATAAGTGTTGTGAGAAGATATTCACCAACATTTGGGGCAGGCCTCTTGAGCCCAAAAAAGTAGCCTTCAAATGGATGTTGTTACAAAAACTACCAAGCATTGCTCCTAAAATCAGTACTTCTATATGTGATGTTAGTAAAAAATATGAGTCTGCTATTCATTTATTCTTTGAATGTTTTATGCTAAAGAAGTTTGGAAACTATTTTAGATTGATCTTTTTGGGTGGAGGGACAGAAAAGAAAAAAAGATAAAATAAATTATCAAGGGAAATTTTGATAATTTAGGGAAGGCTCCTAATATGTTTTGGTTGATTCTAACTACTAAAAGTTTGTGGCATCTTTGGAAATCTAGAAATGAAAAAAAAAATCAAGGCACTAGGAGGGCATTTACTGAATCAAATTGAAGACTCATCAAACACCATATGTATGTGCATGTCTCTATTACACTGGAGGTTTCCAAATAAAATTTGATGAAGTTGATGAAGAGTGGAAAAGTGGAGATCAAGAAAGAGGAGCTAGTTTAGGAAAATCAATGGTTTTTCTACAAACCAGGCTTAAAATACATCCTAAAAGAGGACCCTAAAGCAGTAGAAAAGGAATCTGAGAAGATATGAAATATGGAACAGGACAAGAATGATTATACACAAATTCTTTCATTTCGAAGAAATGATATTGTAAAGAGATATGTAAAAGGAATTTGTAAGAAACTATGTAAAAGGACTATAGAAAAGAAATGTGTATAGGTTGTAGTCTATAGCTCACAAGGCTATAGAATATATGATATGAATTTGCTCTGCTTGTGAAGATATGATACTATAAAAAGTTATGTAAGTTGTAACTCTGTATGACCAATCAAATTGATCATTTATGTAATCTATTTTTAATACAAAAAAAATTGTTTTAGTATTTTTTTTTAATTCTAATCATCCTCATTTTTTATTTTAACATACTTCCATCATTTAAAATTAAAAACATACTAAAACTAATCAAAATATCAATAAAATTATATATTTAGATTCTTGAATTCAAAATCTACAAAAGGGTATTCTTTTTAAATCATTTTGATTGAAGAAATATCGTGTTCAAGTGGAAATTTTTATAAATTTCTGAAAAAAGATGAGGTAGTTGCCAACAAGGATATCACATAGACAGTTTCTGGTGAAAGGGTTTTGACTGAAGACCTTTCACTCAAAACCCTTTCTATCGAAACTTTACATATAAATTGAGTCAAATTTTAAAGTTACAAAGAGAAAAAATAAAATTTTGAAGTTTCGGGTGAAAGGGTTTCGTCTGAAACTCTATGTTGCACTTATAGGCGATGTAGTTTTGAGTGAAATTGTTTCGTTTGAAATTGTTTAGGTCAAAACTATTTCACTTGAAACTATTTAGTTGGCCAAAAGTGTGACATAGGTTTGTGCTTTTACCCACTAGCCATGAAGAATTATTTGACATATTCCCTAGGATCTTCCTTCCCTTGTACTTGTCATATTTACTAACTTACAAAAGTATTTTTAATATTGACCAATTGAAAGGATAGGAGCACAATTTCTCAAAGGTATAATATTTTTTATAAGGTCTTCCTTGAATTCCTTGAAGGGAATATTTAATGGCTTGTCATTAATTTTCAAAAGATGATCTAGGTGGTGGTGGAGAGGTGTATGGATGATGTTGTGTGTTATAGACCTTAGGTGAGATGCAATTTTGATGCTGGTTGAGATGACTCTCAAAATTGATGTTGACCTTGGGTGAATTTGGTATGGCCATGGTGGAATTGTTGATATTGGATATTTTTGGATTAGTAATGGAGATGGAGAAGGTGTCTATATGGGTAGTTATGGTTTTTCTTCCAAGTGGGATGTTTATTGTGGATGTGGTATGACTACTAGACATGGGATTTTGAACCTCATTAGGAATGAAAGTGGACACTTTAGGTGGTACAAACCCTTAATATAATATATTACCTCTAATTTCTAGGGGTTTTTTCCCTTTATTAGGAATGATAAGGTCTATATGAGAATCAGTATGGTCATGTTTGGGATAAATGAATTCATGGGTAGGATCAAGATTGGAGTTTTTATAATCATGAGGTGATTGTTCCTCTGATTCCATGACTTGTCTAAGGATGGAATCTTTGTTTCTTTCAATTTATTTCTCTATAAGATCTCAACTTTGTTTGGAATCTAGGATTTTATTGGGATCGATATTATACTCAAGTTGGTGAGGAATGCCATCATCAGTTTCACTATCATCATGTGGAACTTAGGAAGTCTCTCCTAAAAAGGAAACCTTTCTTTGATGGGTTAATTATGAAAAGGATTATCTTCCATTTTCTCATGTCTATTGTTTCATATTGTAGTGGGAGGCATTGGTGTTATTTTTAAATTTGATGTGGGAAAGGATGGATGGGGATGGACTTGGTGACCTTGTTGGGTTTATGGTGACTAATCAAAAGGGATTAAAATCCTAGTAAATGAGTATAACCTTAGATGATGAAATGGATGACTTGGATTTAAATGGAGTGGATTGAATAAACTTGGATTTAAAGTGTAAATGACAAACTTGGATCTTAGGACTGTCTTATCATGACTTTGATTTTTGGAATATACGGATTGGCGTAGAGTTCCCAAGGACTAAACAATAATCATTAGGATGATTAAAGGTCCCAAAGGTTTGACAAAGGTGGTGATTTTGATTAAAATATTCAAAAGTGATAACTTTCAATGATGACCAAGGATTTGATTTGGATGATGATCAAATGTGGACTATAAGGAGGGTGGATACAGTATGATAATGATGGAATGATTAAGGATATCATATTTTTTTTAAATATGCACAATGTGACCTGAAGGATGACTAAGTTATGATCAAGTGGGAAATGAGTCACAAATAGATGTGTACCTTGCACTCAAAGGTGAATTATGGATGATTGGATAATAAGATAATTTAAAATATGGATAATGTATTAAGGACTAAGGGAATGGTCAAAATGGATAAATAGGAAATGGAAAATATATTGGTGTAGTGTGGGCGATGTTGGGCTGATTTGGGAAGGTAAATGATTACACTAGGTTTGGCTTCAATAATTTATGTTTTAAAAGGATATCAATAGGGAAAATTATTTCAAAAAAGAAAAAGGATTTCAAACTAGACTTAACTCAAACTTTGTAGTAAAGGTTTATAAAAAATAACTTTGGTATATACAACACTCAAACAAGAAGACATAATAACAAGCCTAAATTTACTCAATAAAAGGAGTGTTAACTTAGTGTGGTCCTGCCATATAATTTAATCTATTAATACCTTAATATTGGTGTGAGAAAACTCTCTTTCAAGATTCGGTAGGTAGGAGTCTATTGGCACAAGATTTCACATCTCCCCTTTTATGGAGGTTTTTGAATACCTTGTCTAGGGTGATCCCACAATACTAGTTTACAATTTTTGGCTAAACTAGACATTGAACTGAATTTTTTTAACTAAATATTCACTTTCGATCACCTATAGCTGCTAAAACGTGAGGAATTTGAAGATGATGCAACCTAGTGATTTGTGACATTTTGTTTGTAGATTCTAAAAAAAAAAAAAAATTAAATGGAATCAAATTACATTTCTTTTTACATCTCCTTTGAAAACTAGTTTTAACAATAAACACCATTTTTAAAGAGAGGCATGTAATTGCTAACACATTTTTTTTATGAAGGATAATATTCTTTTTTTTTAATTTAGATTCATAACTATGATATCTAGTGCATACAATTGGTTTCATAGTGTTGGCATGTAGTGACTAATCATGCAAATAATGTACACCCGTAACGTATCCTCATTGGGGTTTGAGGTCAGGTGGGGCCCCGAGCGGGGGTTCAGGGGTGGCAACCCTCGATAGCAGGAATTCAAGGGTGGTAGCCCCTAATAGCGGGGGTTTGGGGGTGGCAGCCCCCAATAGCAAGGGTTCGAGGGTGCAGCTCCCGAAAAAAAAAATCCATTAACACGTCAAGGTTCTCCTACTGACAAATCAAATGAAAAAATGACTTTGTAAAACCCTAATTCTGGAAGCTTCCAAAAATCTTGTTATAAGCAGTCGGGATGTAAGTTGTGATGTGTGTAATTCATGAGATTGTAATCTATTTTACACTAGATAATAAAATCATTGGGTGGCTGATTTTTTGTGGATGTAGCCCATATTGGGTGAACCATGTTAAATTTCTTTGTTGATATATTTTGTGTTATTATTCATTGTTATTTCTAGGTTATTTAATCTGCATATAATTTTTAATGTTTATTACTCCAATCTGTCGGAACCCTAACAACTAGTATCATAGTTGTGTGTATTTTGGTTGATTGGTAGGAAACCTCTAGATTTGAGTGGGATTAATGGAAGAAGGAAAATTCAAGGTTGAGAAGTTCAACGAATAGAATTATCAATTATGGAAGATGCAGATGGAAGATTATTTGTATCAAAAGGATCTATGGTGGTCATTGCAAGGAAAAACAAATAAAGAGGCTACTATGTCTGATGAAGAATGGGAGATTCTGGATAGAAAGGCACTAGGAACCATTTGGTTGTGTCTGGAACCATCTGTGGCATTCAATATAAAAGAAGAAAAAATAATAGAGGATTTGATGGAATATTTGGGTAAATTATATGAAAATCCTTCAGCCTCAAATAAGGTAATTCTCATGAAGCGTTTGTTTAATCTTAAAATGATAGAAGGTGGACCTATGAGAGATCATTTAAATTATTTTAATACAATCACCAATCAGTTAACTTCTATAAAAGTGAATTTTGATGGAGGGGTGAGGGCTCTCTTGGTTGTATTTTCTTTGCCAAAAAGTTGGAATAGCCTGGTAATGGTTGTAAGTAACTTTGTCTCTGGTTCAAATACATTAAAATTTGATGATGTTGTTGGTGTTATCCTTAGCAAGGAAATTTGATGGAAAATCATAGATGATACTTCAACATCGGGTAATGATTTGACTATAGAGAACAAGGGAAGAACAAAGGAGAGAGGAAAATCCCAACAAATCATGGGAAGTCACAAGGGAAATTGAAGAAAGGCAAATCTAAATCTAGAGGAAGACTGTATTTTTGGCACTGTGGAAATCCATGACACTTGAAGAAGGATTGTTGGTGTTGAAAGGGATAACAAGGAGATAGACAACATGATGGAAATAAGGAAGCTAATGTTACAAGTAATAAATTATAGGATGTTTTAATTTCATGTTTAGATAATGTTAATGATTCCTAGGTAATAGATTTAGGGGCTTCATTTTATGCCACAGCCCTGGACAGGTATATTTGGGTGATGATGAACCTTGTCGGATTGTTGTAAAATAAAATATAAAAATCAAGTTGTAGAATGGAAATGAATGCTTGCTACAAGAGGTAAGGCATGTTCCAAATTTGAGAAGAAATTTAATTTCTACAAGACAACTGGGTAGTGAAGGTTGCATAGTTATATTTTCAGACAAAGCCTGGAAGGTCACTAAATTTGCATTAGTAGTAGCCAAAGGTGAAAATTTAGGCACATTGTATTTTTCTAATGGTAATACTTATTCTACCTTAGCTCCTATAGAAACAGTTTCTCTTGAGATAGTTATAGCACTTGTTGCAGGGGCATAAATAGAATTGTGGCACCATAGACTCGGGCACATGAGTGAGAAAGGGATGAAGATCCTTCACTCTAGAAAGTTGCTACTAGGTCTAAAGTAGATTGACTTGGAGTTCTACTAAAATTATGTTTATGGAAAACATAAAAGAGTATGATTTCTCAAAGTTGGGAAAGATAAGAAGAGTGAGAAATTAGAGCTTGTGCATTCAGATGTTTGGGGACCAGCTCAGGTATCTTCTCTTGGTGGCTCTTGATATTATGTTACTTTTATTAATTATGCAACTAGGAAAACATGGGTGTATTTCCTAAAATAAAAATTAGAAGTATTTGAAACTTTTAAAAAGTGGAAAGCTTTTGGTTGAGAATGAGACGGGAAAAAACTTGAAGTGTCTCAAATCTAATAATGGAGATGAGTATTGAGGTAGAGAATTTAAAAATTATTGTTCGTACAATGGAATCCATAGGCATAAAATGGTTCCTAGAACCTCACAAGAAAATTTTGTGTCTAAAAGGATGAACAGGACCGTTATGGAGCGTGCAAGGAGCATGAGGTTGCATGTTGGACTACCCTTACACTTTTGGGTAGATGTTGTAGATATCATTGTTTATTTAATAAACAAGGGACCTTCAAATCCTTTGGATGGTGGCATTCCAAAGGAGGCATGGATGGGTAAAAAGGTAAACTATTCATTTCTAGAAACCTTTGGTTGTGAAGCTTTTTTCCATGTTGATATTGAAAATAGGACCAAGCTTGAGGATAAATCTAAAAAATGTACCTTCATTGGATATGGAGTAGATGAATTTGGTTATCGATTATGGGATTATGAAAATCATAAAATCATTAGGAGAAGATATGTTTTATTCAATGAGAAGGTCATGTATAAGAATCAACTGCAAGAAAAGAAGCATGAACAAGCCAAAAAGGAATATGTTGTGTTGGATGAGATTCCAAAAAATAAAATATCAATGGTACCTGATGCTTAGCAACAACAGGTTTTCCCACAGACTTCTGCAAGTGTTAGATGTTCTACAAGGATAACTAGACCTCTAGAAATATTTTCTCCATCATTATATTATATATTCTTAACTGATTTTGGTGAACCTGAAGGTTATGAAGAAGCAATGCAGGTAGATACCAAAAAGAATTGGGAGCTAGGTATAAAAGAGGAAATGGATTCCTTGTTGTAGAATCAAACTTAGGACTTAGTCCAATTGCCTGCAGTTAAAAGAGCACTACCAAATAAATAGGTTTATAGGTTGAAGGAAGAATATGGAGGTAAGAAAATATATAAGGCCAGACTCATAGTAAAAGGTTTTCCACAGAAAAAAGGTATAGATTTTGATAAAATATTTTCTCTAATTGTAAAGATGCCTTCTATTAGAACTATTCTAAGTCTTGTGGATGTAGAAGACTTTCATCTTGAATAGATAGATGTGAAAACATTATTTCTCCATGGGGATTTAGAAGAGGAAATATAATTTCAACAACCACAGGGATATGAGGTCAAGGGTAAGGAGGAATTTGTGTGCATGTTAAAGAAGAGTTTGTATGGCCTAAAGCAAGCACCTCGGTAATGGTATTTGAAATTTGATAGCTTTATAGTTGAACAAGGTTACAAAATATGTCATTTTGATCATTGTGTTTATTTTAAGAAATTGGATAATGGAAATTATATTATCTTGTTGCTTTATGTTGATGGCATGCTTGTCGTCGAGTCTAACATGTAGCATATCAATGAAGTTAAGAAAAAAATAGCAAATTCATTTTTTATGAAGGATATGGGTGTAGCAAAACAAATCCTTGGTACAAGGATCACATGGGAAAGGACAAATAGAAAATTATTTTGTCTCAAAGTGATTATGTAGAGAAGGTTTTGAAAAGGTTTAACATGCAAGATACAAAAGTAGTTAGTACACCTTTTCCTAGTCATTTTAAGTTGACTAAGGAGATGTGTCTAAAGACACCAGAGGAGGAAGATAAAATGTCTAGGATACCATATGCAATGGTATGCACAAGGCTAGATACTTCACATGCAATGGGATTTGTGATCAGGTCAATGAGCAATTCAGGAATGGAACATTGGAATGCAGTAAAATGGATTCTCTAATATTTGAGAGGTACTAATTCAAAGAAACTATGTTTTGGAGGAACAAATTATGCTCTAAAAGGATATGTTGACTCTAATCTAGCAGGTGATATTGATAATAGCAGTACTACAATGTATGTTTTTACTATAGGAAGTACTGCAGTCAGTTGGATTTCAAAACTACAAAAAAAAATTGTGCTTTCAACCACTGAAGCTAAGTATGTTGCTACTATGGAAGCCAACAAGGAGATGATTTGGTTACAATGTTTTCTTGAGGAATTGGGACAGCAAGAATAATATAGTCCTTTGTACACTAATAGCTAGAGTTCCATTAATATTGCTAAGAAATCAGCTCTACATTCAAAAACTAAGCACATACAGCTCAAATACCACTTCATCTGGTCGGTTTTTGAGGATGGGCAGTTGAAGATAAAGAAAACTCACACTAGTGAGAATCCTACAGATATGTTAAAAAAGGCGGTTACATGGGAGAAATTGATTTCCTCATCAATTTTTGTTGGCCTTCATGACTAATAATGGTAGACATAATAAACTGGCCAGACCTATAATCCAGTGTGAGCTACAAGTGCAGTAGTGTCGGCCAGGATCAGTCTCCAAGTGGGAGATTATTTGGTGTGGAGCCTGACCAGTCTCCAAGTGGGAGATTGTTTGTATGTGGTGACTAATCATGCAAATATTGTACACTTGTAACATATTCTCATCAGGGTTCAAGGTCAGGTCAGGCCCCGAGCAAGGATTCAGGTGTAGTATCCCCCAATAGTGAGGGTTCGAGGATGACAGCCCCCAATAGTGGGGTTAGAGGGTAGAAGCCCCCAATAGTGAGGTTTCAGGGGTGATATCCCTTGATAGAAAGGGTTTGGGGGCATAGCCCCCAAAAAAAAACTTTTTAACATGCCAAGGTTTTCCCACTAACAAGTCAAATGAAAAAATGACTTTGTAAAACCCTAATTCTAGAAGCTTCCAAAAATCTTGTTATAAGTAGTTGGGATGTAAGTTGCGATGTGTGTAATTCGTGATATTGTAATCTATTTTTCACTAGATAATAAAATCATTGGGTGGTTTATTTTCTATGGATGTATCCCATATTGGGTGAACCACGTTAAATTTTTGTGTTGATCTCTTTTGTGTTATTCTTCATTGTTATTTCTAGGTTATTTAATCTGCATATAATTGTTAATTCTTATTGCTCCAATCTACCTAAACCCTAACATAGCATTTCATTGAATATTTTTTTCTTAATTAAGTTTTGAAGTCAAACCAATTACAATTTAGACATAGCTTTACTTGCAAACACAAATTTTTTGGATGTATTGAAATTCAATTTTTTTTTTGTTGAATCAAGGACATCAATATCTAGTGCATAAATATTTTTCAAAAAAAAAATGATAATCTGCTATTTTTCCACATGTGCATAATAGAGATCCTGATTTTCAATGAAAAAACTATGTTTAATTAAACTAAAAAAAATACATAATAAAACCAAAATATATTAAAATTATATTCAATGAATAGCTCATTCTGAGGACACCATCATCCATTTGGGTCTATGATGTTGCCTCCATTTTCATCTTCAACCTAAGATTTGAAAGGAAAAAATTTGCAAAAAATTGGTGGAAGAGAGGGAGAAGGGAAAATAAGGGGGATTCGCTCAAACTCCCTTTCGAGTGAAGGGGGTTCACTAGAAGGGGGGTTCGAGTGAACCCCTCTTTTTCTTCCATTTTCCTTTATTTCATAAGAGCAACCCTACCAAAAGGGGTTCGCTCAAACCTATCTTCAAAAATGGGTTCACTCAAAGGGGTTTGAGCGAACCCTACTTTTTGAGGTTTGCTCGAACACCCCCCTTCGAGCAAACCCCTAAAAACCCTTTTTTTTTGTTTTTGAGAGTATTTTTGCAATTTTCCTTCCTCAATGTAATTGTAAACTAGTTTTGTGGGATCGCCCTTCAAAGAGTTTTTATCTATATTTAGGAAGATACAAGGTGATTATCTTCATGCATAATATTGTACCTTGCACCATAATAAGCAATGGTCAAAAGGTCTTAAACTAGGCTATACAAGGGTTATCTAGAGAAAATCCTCAAAATACTATAAGGGTATGTGGCATAATCCATGAATTTGAAAGTGTAAGAAAGTCAAAAATCTGGAAGAAGATGGTAACCCACCCTTCTCCTTCACTTCCACGAGGTATAAAGTCTTGGGGGCTTAGCTTGAATGATGAAATCACAACTTTCAAAAGGTATGTCTTTCAAATCACCCCTCACTATTTATACTCTACTAGAACACTTAATTGAGGTCATACCTTGGGGTGATGAAAACCCCAAGCAGACCTCCCAAAAAAAAAGGACAAAACTTATTTCTAATCCTCAAGATCATCGTAGGGTGTGAGAGGATAGAATATGTAAGTGTGCTTAGGGTTTAAAAGACACTTATAAATTATTAACCTAAATTAAAGTGTGAATGTGAATTTTAACCCAATTTCAATGTGAGAACAAATAAAAAGGACAAAGCACACATAAAAATATAAGGTCTATAATCAAAGTCTTCAGCAAACATCCTATAAAACCACTTATGTTAGTATTTTGTAAGATAGAATCCTTGGAAACACAAAAAAACATGCACACAAAAAGTTAGTCAAAAATAAAAAATAACTTAATCCTACAAAAATAGATAGAATATATTCTTTGGGTTTTTTCTAAGTTTAATAAAATCATTGAAAATGATAAAAAAACACAAAATTTATGGAGAAATGAAGTTGCAAAATAAAAATTTGAATTTGAATGAGAATACCTGAAAGTAGGATGAAATATTTGAAGCTTTACCTTCACCACAACATGTCTTTGAATCAAATAAATCTAATGCCTATTAAAATTTGAAAATTTGACTAAAAAATGCAAAAGTTACAACAATTTAACCATAATGTGCTTTTAAAAAATTTAAATGGTGTTAATTTAGGGCTTAAGGCCACTACAGGTTGGCACCTGGTCACCCACGTGACCTTGGTTGAAGGGATGGGGGTTGAGGCATCAAGTGCTAGTTTTAATCCCTATAGAGTTGAAGAATACCATGGGCTAAAACACCCATGTGATATGGATGTTTAACCTTGTTATTAGGCTCCTAGTCACCAATGTCACTGACAGCTAAGTCCAAACAAAAAATAAGAACCTTTGTTGGTACCAAGATCTCCAATGCTATGGACTTCAAAGGAAAGTTAAAAATAGTTTGGGTTTTTGAAATGGTAGAATTCAAAGGAAAGTTAATGTAAAGAGTGGAAATCTCTTTAAAACTACATCATCATTTACTTTAAATAAGATCCATTATATTCAAAATAAATTCATCATTTCATTTCATTCAGACATCAAAGAACTAGTCGAATACAAAACAACATAAAAGTCGATAAGATAATTCCATTACAATTCAATCTAAATCATACAAGTGTTGAATTACACTATTTCAGTTATAAATACAATGAATGATAATATATCAGTTATAATTCGAGACTTAGGCAATCAGTCGCCATAAGCTCGTCATTACATACATTAAGAATAATAAAGCATAATAAAATATGTAGTCTGTCAATCTTCCATCCAAAAGAAAATCTTCAACAAGAAGACAAGAACAAGGATCAGACGCTTTTCCGCCCAACCTCGAAGCTTACGCTTCCCTAGAATTTCTTATTCAATCAAGAAATACCCAACCCCACACGAATTTCTTAGCAAAAAGCAGTCTATGAGCAAGATGGAATCTAGTGCATGCCTAGTACTACTAGTAAACCACAAGCATTTTCATTTTTCTAATTCCTTTAAGAAATAAGCAAGTTCGGTACTAGGATATGGTAGAGAGTTCAATAATCCATCTGTTTCAATGGTACAAAAATTACTTGGCCAAGTAAAATGTCATGCACGACAATAAAAGCAGTTTTGGAAAAAGCAAAACTACACTCTCTATTTACCCATATTCGGCACCCGTCCCAGAAGGTAACTTTCCCAAAAACATAACATGCAAAATTATCTATCATCCATGCATGGTCTAAACAATCAAATACAGTCTTTTGCAATCTTTCCAAAACCTCAAACTGAAAACATCATTTAAAATGAAACAATATAAAAATGAGCTTCTTTCCATTGTTCATATTCACAAAACGTCATAAAATCAATATTTTAATATAGTAATTTAATAATCCATAAAGTTTTCAAATGAAGGTGTAACTCCAGTATGTTAAATAATACATATAAAAACATAAATTAAAAGAGTACATGTTCATTCTTTATACTCTCATTTAATTAATGTTGTTCCAATATCATTTCGGTTATTTTCAAAAATCAATCAAATCTCTAGTTAAAACGTTTTATTTTTAGTTTATCCAATTTTCAGCGTTTAAATAACAATCATTTATCAAGTTAAATATATCTAGTTTAACAGTTTCCGTTTTGACAGTTTCAAAGAAAAACGAGATTTGCAAGTTTCAGAAATTTTGGTTTCTAGATTGTGTTAAAAATTCGAAGTTAAATTCTGCCATTAATTCTCAGTCAACAAACATTATTTTCTATCAATAAAATTCCTCTATTTTTTGTTCATGATTATTTCATTTTCTAAAATGGTAAAATCATTTCAGATTTAATAAGTTCTCTTTAATTCACTTTACTGTTTATTTCAAGATTTCCAACCAGCAAATCTTAAATTCTCAGCAAAATATCAAATCAATGTTTAATATGTTTTGAAAGCTAAAACAAAAAAATTAGATTTTTGTTTGAGTTTGTTCCTAAATTTGATGATTTTAATCAAATATTTTTCCTAAATCTCAATCTCTAAATTTGATCTAAAGTTCTGGAAATTAATACAGTTTGGTTTACAAAAATAGAGATTCTTCAATTGATTATTTCAACCTAAATTTCCTAAATTTCTTTGTTTCTAAGTTCTATTCCAATATTCTGGAAAAATGATTTCAGTCTGATTTGTTTATAGTTAAATAATTTTTAAAGAATAGTTTTGCAACAATCTAGAAATTTATTTTTTCTAATTTAATCATTCAAGTTTTCCATTAAATGTTTAATACTCATTTCCTGAATTTAGAGATAGAATCTGAAAGATCTATTGTAAATTCTATTCTAAGAATCCTACTTGGTAAATCATGAATTCTGGAAATGTTTTCTTGAAAACTCTGTTCTTTTCTCTCCTGCTGCTCTTTCTTTCTTCTATTTTTCCTCTTCCTGGCTACATGTATGCTGAGTTCTGAGTGGAAGTGTCTTTACCTGCTGCTGTGAAGTGTCTTTTTCCCCTTACATCCCCTGCTCTCTTGTTTTTTTTAGACTATGTGCCCTTTCATTGGTGCGTGAATGAGAGAGAGGAGTGTATAATGAGGAATGGGGAGGTTTGTGTGTGCCTCTCCCAGGCCGCACCTTTACCCAAACCTCTACACACCTTAAAAGGTCATGCCTCTCTACCTTTATCCTTCTTGTCGTAGGCTATGTGCGCCCCCTTCAAGCCGCATACCTCCTTCTCTTAGGCATGTGAGAAAGGAGTCTCCTTTCTTCACTATGCAATGTGAGCTTCTCCTTCACTATACAGGTAAACTCTATCTGTTTCTCATTTTTTAAAATTTTTCTCCAGATCAAATTAGTGAAAATATGTATCTCTGCTTTTCTCAATTTCCAATTTTTCTGTGTAATTTTTGTGTGTTTTTTCATTTCGGATTTTCATCTCGTATAAATCCTTTTTCATGCATTGATATTTTCCAAAATTGAGATCCACAAAATACTCATTTTGATCTTCAGATCAAAATTCAAACTCTAAGTTTTGATATTTAAGATAGTTTTCATTCTTTGAGTTTAACTGAAGTTTATATTTTGAATGCAAATTCAATTTTTAATTTTGAACGAATGTGTGTTTCAATTTCTCAATTTAACTAAGTTTAAATATGAATTCTATCTCATAATATTAAAATCCATTAATTTCACAATATTCAATTTAAATAGCATTTTAAATTTAAAATCACTTTATTTAACTAATTTGAATCAAATTTCAAAAATGAAAATTCTATTTCATTTTAATTTTGAAATTTCAACTTAATATTTCCAAATAGTAATAAAATTTTAAAACAAGCATTCCATCTATTTAATTTACTTTAAATTTAATCAATTTAACAGAATCATCATTCAATCACATGCATTTTTGCAATTTTAGAGAAATCACACTAAAACTAAATTTTTTAATTCGCAAGCATGATATACACACAATACATTAAAATATAAATCTACGTGAGTGTGTGAGATCCCATCTATTCGTAAATGTCAATCGGCTAAACAACTCTACATGATCGTTGTTCTCACCTTCAACCACGTTCACCTATTCCTACGTTCACTTGCACTCGATTTATCATTAGTAATGACAAACCCCAAAATAAACATAAATATAATTCAAATCACAATACTTTGCATTTAGATTTTAATTTCATTTCAATTTAACCATCATTTAATAATCATTCAATTTCTATCTAAATCTCGACATAATAATTAATGTTTGCATTTAAATAAGTTAATGAAAAATCTATATGTGACAGTTAAACATAATTTAGGAATTTTGAATTGTCAAACTTCAAAATAGATGCAAGCAAACTTAATAAATAAAAACAAGTAATGATTCACGTGTGGGTTTATTGAATAAACCCATGGTATTTGTAGGTGTATATCCCTGATGCCTATACGAACATGTGAACAAATTGTACACATACCCTACCATGGAATATGCGCAATGTGTATATTGCTCTACCTTGTGCACATATATATTTGATGTTGTATATTTACATAACTCATATATTTCATATGTATATTGTAAGACTTTTCAAAACTTGTATGTACCTACTACTATGTATATCCTTCTATAGGTGTGATATATGCCTTCAACAAATTCATAAATATATCTCTTGTATTGTGTTGTGTAAATACTATAAGCCCTACATAATTGTATGACATCATTTGTACAATACATTTTTTGCACATTTATTCAGAATTTTGTATGAACGTACCTTTCAATAGCCTTACAAGCACCTCAAAAAAAATCATCAACGAAATATTATTTTATATATCAAACTTCATTTCTTAGTTGCTTTGAATGCAATGGTGCAATCTATGTTTCTCTCAAATGCACTTGTAAAAACTTAGTAACTAAAACTTGTTTAATAACTTGTGAAAACCAATGAGTGGAAAGCAACCAAAAACACACAAATGGAGTGAGATATGAGGATGATCCTTAGCAGATTTTCCAAAATGTAATGCCTCAATTTTGAAAATCAAACAAAAATAAACACGCATGCAAGTTCTTATTTCAAACCAAGCAAAACCTTTAGATATATCTATTGAATGCACAAGTCAATTGAGAGGGGGTGAATTAGTTGTGCATTAAAATATCAAAACCCTCATTAATAGTCAAGTCTACATTAGCCCTTAAACCCTTAACAACCATTAAACCCTTACAATACATTAGAAGAATGTAAACATGAGAAACAGTAATGCAAACACTATTTCAATGTGTGCATCCTTGGTCTCATTGTGTTGTGCAATGAAGTTCTTGGTTTCGTGACATGGCTTAACCGCCTCCCATGGATTCATTAACTCTAGAGATTGTAATGGGCATTGACAAATTGATATTTTGGTACAATGACAAGCATCTTTGCAACAATTGGTATCAGAGCCTAGGTCATGGGTTCAAACCCATCACTTGTGTTGGGGGGATTGTTGCAAGGTGTGTTCCCTTGGTCTCCTTGTGTTGTGCAATGTAATTCTCAAGTTTTTGACATGTCTTAATCACCTCCCATGGATTCATTAACTCTAGCAGTTGTATCAAGCATTGATAGGTTGATATTTTGGTGCAACGACAACCATCTATGCAAAAAACACATACAAACACATGAGAACACCAAATTTTCATGGAAAAACCACAGTGAGGATTAGCTCACAATATAAATTAATTACATCAAATACAATAGGCTCACTATTTGAGGGCTCACTGCCCGAAATAAAAGAAGGGCTCACTGCCAATAGCTCACTTCCATATTAGAAAGAAGAATGTTACAATGAGAAATCCATCTCAGAGCAATCAAAAGATCCACCACTGCTTCACTAGAAAATTCACACTGTCTTTGTAGAATGTAGAAACCTTTTACTCACTTCTTCTAGTAGTCTTAAGCATTAAATATCACACTACATTTCACACTTTCATGTTTTACATCTCTACACTTTTCATCACAAACTTCTCTACATGATTCTCCATCAACTCAACACTTATTTATACCATCTTCAACCTTGAAAATAATTCACAAGGTAGGCTATGCACCTCCACCATGCAAATTCAAATTAGGTTGGTACCAAAAAATTCCCGTAGTGGAAAGGAATGAATTCAGACCACAACACGTTAACTTAGACCAAAATATACTCATACACACAATTCCACACTTCCACAAACGTTGAAGCATATTTGCAATTAGTGTAAACACCCAAGGTTGGTCAAACCTCTATTAACACCATTAAAAAATTAAGCACACACTTCCTTTGATCTGAAGACAACTCATGGACCACACACAACACTTTAACACAATCTAGAATATTCCATCGACATCCTAAAATATAACAAATCTTATCCAACATCATACACCAAAAGAACATATTCATCCTGCACAACCAGTTAACTTTACACACATAACAACACTTGAATCCAACCTTGTAGAGAACCAAAACTCAAACAACTCAGACTAAAGATAGATATGAGCAATATAAGCACACCCTCAGATCTGTAAGATTGAAAACCACACTACAGAGAAATGTGGACCAAAACCATTTCTCCCAAACAACACTACTAACATAGTTCACATACTGATGAACACAACTTTCTCTTCACAATGATCCAACACCTAAAATTCTAGAGATAACACCTTTGAATATCTCTGATAAAGATATCCAAACTACACAATCATATCTTCAACCATGAAGAAATATGGAGAAAAACACTAAACACCTCTCAACCACACTCTTTTCTCTTTTCTTCAAATTTTCTCAAAAGCACTTGGAAACCAAGCACCAAAAACACAAACTCATCACCTAGAACACCTTCATAGAATCTCAACCACACAATAGGTTGAACATCACCAACACATGCTCATCAAAGAAACACTAGAGGTTGACATCAGTGATACTACTAATGACAACATAATGCAACCAATCAAAGCATCATCACAAACTTCCAACAATCTCTCCATACACTTGTTTACATCAATGTAACAAACTAGAATTATTGACATCAATGACAACACAAAAGCTACTCATGCTTCTAGCAATCTCCTCCTTTGTCATTGATGGAAACACATAGAAAAATCATCAAAAATAATAACTCTAATCACCAACTCATATACTACACCTCAGTACACATTGATCCCCCTTAATTCATAAGGTTTTTTAGTTGACTCTCTCTCCCCCTTTGACATCAATGGCTAAGGGTGACACACTTGTATCTTTCCCCCTTTAACATCAAAAAAAAAAAAAATCTCTTCCTCAAAGGTAACAATAGCTCTGCAACCTCTACACTCACTTCCTTTGACAAGGCTTCAAAGAATAGCACCAATTCACAACACAATGAATTGACACTTACTCCCCTTGACTGCAACATCTAGCAATTCCACTACCCACTCCCCCTGAGAGGTAGCCACCAACATCAGTCTAGAAGAAGGAATAAATCTTGAGATCCACTAGACTGATGCATATCCTCATGCATCTAATTGAAAGAAGAAGGGTCAGTCACCCCCAACTTCTCTTGAATATACTCAAAAGTATCCTTAGGAAGAGCCTTCATGAAGATATTTGTAAATTGATCCTTAGTAGGCACATACTCCAGCTTCACCTCATTCTCTGCAACCTTCTCTCTTAAAAAGTGATAGTAGATTGAAATATGCTTTGTCCTTGAATGCATTACCAAATTCTCTAAAATATTAATAGCAATTGTGTTATCACATAATATAGAAAAAATTGATGAAAAATAAACTTAAGCTAAAAATGGTGCATGGCGGGGGAGGTGGGAATTTGATCCATTCTATGAGTTTGAAATCCTCTTATGAAGATGGTGAGGATGGATTGCATCCTGATGATGATGATGATGTTGTGGTTTGGGTGTTGGCGGCTAGGCTAGAGATGTTTCCATTGGTGCATGATGGGGACTATGTGGAGAGTGTTTGTTGTGTGGTTCTCTTTATTGGTGCTTGTTGTCTCTGTTGTAGATGTAGAGGTGTCCATTGGGTTTATTTTCCCTCTACATTTTTCATTGTGATGTATTAGGATCGGATTTTTCTTGTGAGGCTCTGGCTCTTTTTGGGTTGTGTCTCAGGGTTGTGGATTAATTTGGACTCTGATCGACATGTTAGAGGTGAGGTTGCACTTTCTAGTTTGGCCTTTTCCTTATTTCTTCCCTATGAGGTTTCATCTTGCCTTGTCGAACTCATTATACTTTCATTTATTTTGGTGATGCCTTCTAGCTGCCCTTTTTCTTGGTGCTTGTTTGATTCTAGAATTGGTTTCTTCGTGGGTGTTTGTTGGGGTTCCTAATTAGGTCTTTCTATTGATTGTTTTTGGTCATGCCTTGGCTCTAGCCGGCATGCCAGAGTAGCAATTGTGCCTAATCTTTTGGTTTGCTCCATGTTTTGGATTTGTTAGAACTGAAAAATTCCATGAAAAACCCTAAATTTTTCCCATTTGAATCTAAATTTCCAGTCATTACCCTAAGAAATTTTATTCATTTATACCTATATTTCACTATCCTTCCTTTAAAAATGTTTTTCCATCTATATATACCTTGCACCATATACCTTTGACTTAGTATTTATTAAAATCCAACTCACCACTTTACCACGGCCTCCCACAAAGGGCCTGTGGTATGGCAGAAATAGCTAAGGTGCAAGCATAAAATGTTTATCACCACACCATGCGCGGTCAATTCATTGACTGCGATGTCATGGTGGTGATGAGATAACTAGCATAGCAGCAGTGAGGAAGCAGTCAAGGGACATATCGCAGTACCGCGTGTGGTTAAACCATAGACCACGGTGACTGCGGTGGCCATGGGGAGGCAATGAAGGTTAATGATTAGCGGTCTATTGAACAGCTACCGCAATACCATGGGAAGGCAAGGAGGAAGCTGTGGTGACCATGGTGGATAGTTTGTAAGTGATAAAGGAAGCAGCCAAAGAGGTTACCGCAATACCACAGGGGGCTCCAATGAAGACCGTGGTAGCGTGGTAAACTGTTAGCAGTCAGCAATGCAGCTACCGTGATACCATAGCCAGTCAAAATGATGATTGTGGTAGAGTGGTAGGAATAAGAGAAGATTCGCAGCATCATATATGGGAAATAAAATGTAAAGTGCCTATAAATTATAACAGGAAAAATTGGAAGCGAGATTATAGTCAGAAATATTTGATTTTTCGATAAGGCAACTTAATCAGATATTTTAATATCTGCTAAAGAATATCAAACAGCTAAAATAGAAAATGAAGGGTTATGACTCTTGAGATATGTATTGTATAAATATTTTGAAAATCAGTTTGAGAAGCGGTTAGGGGTAGGAATTAGAGATTTTTTCCAAAAAATGGAGAGTGGGAAATGTAAATAATGATAGACCTTTTGGAAACAAAATCAATGGAAAAATTATTTTGAACTGATGAATTCCATTCTGTGTTCAATTGTTGTGTTATAATTATTTATATTTCTTATCTAGTTACTTCCAACTTGCAGTCCTCTAATCATTTAAATCAATATGTCAAGCATGTGTTTGGTTTATCAAGGTGTAATTTTTCACTTTGTGTGATTTCATTAATTGGTGTCTGCATGTCAAAATTAAATTCTTTTAATAAATCACAGTGGTCATAGGATTTCTTTTGGATTGTTGAAGAGGAACTTGGTAAGAAAACATTCTAGCACTATTTATGCGAGACATAAATAAATGAAGTTGTATGCCAATCATTAGAATTTCATTTTCAAAGTGCCTAGAAACTTGAATTTAGATAGAAAGGGAAATACACACATAATTCTTAATTTTGACTCCATTGCCCATGTGGATAGAAGGCACTGCTCTACCACAACCTAGAGATTTAATTTCATATCAAACAACTTATTCAAAACCTTTCATTTTGTGTAGTAGGAGTAGGAGTATTTGTAGTGATTTTATCTATCCACTTCCCTTTGCCATTGTGGATAGATCAATCAACCAAGAAACACATTTAATTTTGCATCATTCATATAGGTTCACCTACCTTGGTCTAGTAGAACCTAAAGAGAAGAGGGTTCAATTGTATCGATTGGCCTTGTACATTGGCCAAAAGCATTGTGAGGGCTTGGCAACCTCTCCTGGTTCAAACCTACGTTTTTGAGACCCAACAGTTTGGCGACTCTGTTGGGGATTACTTAGGAATATTTTCAGCCTTTCCATTTATAGAGTCAGCAAACTTTCACATTTTTTTGGAGGCTCCGCTGGGAAAACCAAAGCAATATCATAATCTATTTCATTTTCCTACTTTTGGAAAAGTATGTGGTGACTCTATTTTAATTTGATATATAATACATGGATGTTTTGGAGAAGTAACATTTTGTCAAAATGGAAAAAGCAAAAAGAGGAACGCAGTCAATAAGAGAGTTGAAGGAATTGAGACAACAAAGGCTGCAATTGGACCAACAGATGCTACAAGTGAACCAACAATTGCTGCAATTGGGAGTCAAAAGTGTTTCAGATACATCACCGAATGGGTCATAATGTAGTAAGAATGAAGACACAAATGTCAGGAGATCTTGGACACCACATGATGCAATTGAGAACTCTAGAAAAAAAGGTAATGTACTTTATTCACAGCGAAGTATTTTTGATGAGTATATTCAAATTGAAGACAAAGGAAAAATCTTGTGGATGCATTTTTTGATATAAGGAGATATAAGGGATAAGATGTAAACTCTTTGTACAATAAGATGAAAGACATTTTAATGCAATTACCTCCTCATTTTAGGCCAACAAGACCCACATTTGTTGAACAACTTCTAAGAGCATCAAAGCTTGAATCAGTTTATTGGCCAGAATCATCAAAATAGTGTGCCTTGGATGCAGTGAATAAACTTATTGATTCCATACTTGGGACGAGGTATGTGGATACCACCAACAGTGCTTAAGAGGTTGCATTAGAAAATGATATCATGTTGTCTGGCAATGAATATGTGGAGAGTTTCTCTTGCATAACAGATTGTGACTCAAATTGTGAAGATGAAATAGTGGATGTTTATCTTCAACAGGATGATTGTTGTAGTTATTATGAAGATCAAGAAGAGTTTGGAGACATGGTTGAAGATATGGAAGCAAAGACCAGTTCACTTAGCAATGAGCAAGTTTCAGATTTTTTAACTCTGGAATACCATAAGTATGCACATGAAGATGATTCCAAAGTGTTTGTTCTAGCCTACATTTTTTTTTATAGTGAAAGTAATAATTCATATGACCCCATGTGTATCTCTCACACTGATGAAATTTTTGAAGCTGATCATGAATCTATTTGTGTCCAAGAAGAGGTATGTGACTTGAATGATTCTTGCCTGCAAGAAAAAGATATTGGTTTGCATGTTATTGATGATGAGTATCTGGAATTTGTTGATTCAAATATGTATAAGGATGACTGTATGGATCAAGAATATGTATCAATGCCAACTGGTAATATAAAAGAAATGGAAATTAGTTTTGATTTGATTATTTTAGAAGATGTTGATGAGGTAGAATTTTTTGATTTCCAAGAAAAGCATTCAGATTTTCAGGTCCCAGTGCAGTTGCTAGATCATTTAGCAACATATGACAATGACCAAACCTATAAATGTTTTTTTGAATATGGGTACACTTTGTATGCTGAGGGTGATAAATATTTTTTATATGATAATGAGAATGATGAAATGCAGAGTGGTGAAATGAATATGAATCAAGTTGAATAAAATGTTTTCCTGAAAGTTCTCAATGGCAGTGCATGTTGTAGGGCAGGTGGAATGGATATTTTCAAAAGAAACCTAATGAGCTTTAATCAAAACAAAGTCTATGACAGAGGAAAGTGTAGGTTTTTTCTTTTGGGTGGCCTGGGGCCATCCCTTGTGATTTGATTTTTTGAACCATAGTAGGTACAAAAGATTAGGGATTGCCAGTGCATGAAAAATTCCTAACAAACCTCTTTAATCATTCTCTTCCATGCACAGTAGATTTTGGAGGGTCTAGGTTTTCCAATACATGGACATTCCCAGAGGTTCCCTTTTTGAAAACATTGGTTTTCTTTGCATGTACAGTGGCTTAGGGTCATTTTCCATTCTCCATTTACACCATTTTCATATCCTTCACTTTTTCATTCCCTCCAACTATCATTGCCTTCATTTTCCATATCATTTACTTGGTATGCTCTACCAAAGATATTCTGGATTCTTGCAGTGATTTACAAAATCACTCATCCCCAACTAGAGCCACTATTAGAACTGAAAAATTCCATGAAAAACCCTAAGGTTTTCCTATTTGAATCTAAATTTCCCATCATTACCCTAAGGAATTTTATTCATTTATAACCATATTTCACTATACTTCCTTTCAAAATGTTTTTCCATCTATATATACCTTGCACCATATACCGCTAACTTAGTATTTATTAAAATCCAACTCACTGCTTTACTGCGGCCTCCCACAAAGGGCCTACGGTATGGTGGCAACAGCTAAGGTACAGGCATAAAAAATTTACCGCCACACCATGCGAGGTCAATTCATTGACTATGGTGTCACGGTGGCAATGAGATAACCAACGTAGCAGCAGCGAGGAAGTAGTCAGGGGACATACCGCAATACCGCGCGCAGTTAAACCACAGACCGTCGTGACTGCGATGGCCACGGGGAGGCGATGAAGGTTAACGGTTAGTGGTCTATTGAACGGCTACTGTAGTACCGTGGGAAGGCAAGGAGGAAGCCATGGTGATCATGGTGGACGGTTTGTAAGCGATAAAGGAAGTAGCCAAAGAGGTTACCACAATACCGTAGGGGGCTCCAATGAAGACCACGGTAGCCTGGTAAACCATTAGCAGTCAGCGACGTGGTTACCGTGATACCGCAACTAGTCAAAATGATGACCGCGATAGAGTGGTAGGAATAAGAGAAGATTAGCAACATCATATATGGAAAATAAAATGTAAAGTGCTCGTAAAGTATAAGAGGAAAAATTGAAAGCAAGATTATAGTCAAAAATATTTGATTTGTCGATAAGGCAACTTAATCAAATATTTTAATATCTGCTAAAGAATAACAAATGGCTGAAACAAAAAACGAAGGGTTGCGACCCTTGAGATATGTATTGTATAAATATTTTAAAAATCAATTTGAGAAGGGATTAAGAGTAGGAATTAGAGATTTTTTACAGAAAGTGGAGAACTGGGAAATGTAAATAATGATAGACCTTTTGGAAACAGAATCAATGGAAAAATTGTTTTGAACTGATGAATTCCATTATGTGTTCAGTTGTTGTGTTATAATTATTTATATTTCTTATCTAGTTATTTCCAACTTGCAGTCCTCTGATCATTTAAATCAATATGCCAAGCATGTGTTTGGTTTATCAAGGTGTAATTTTTAACTTTGTGTGATTTCATTAATTGGTGTATGCATGTCAGAATTAAATTATTTTAATAAATCACAGTGGTCTTAGGATTTCTTTTGGATTTTTGAAGAGGAACTTGGTAGGAAAACATTCTAGCACTATTTATGCGAGACATAAATAAATGAAGTTGTATGCCAGTTATTATAATTTCATTTTCAAAGTGCCTAGCAACTTGAATTTAGACAGAAAGGGAAATACACACATAATTCTTAATTTTGACTCCATTGCCCATGTGGATAGAAGGCACTAATCTTCCACAACCTAGAGATTTAATTTCATATCAAACAACTTATTCAAAACCTTTCATTTTGTGTAGTAGGAGTAGGAGTAGTTGTAGTGATTCTATCTATCCACTTCCCTTTGCCATTGTGGATAGATTGATCAACCAAGAAACACATTTAAGTCTACATCATTCATATAGGTTAACCCGCCTTGGTCTAGTAGAACCTAAAGAGAAGAGGGCTCAATTGCATCGATTGTCCTTGTACATTGGCCAAAATCATTGTGAGGGCTTGGAAACCTCTCCTGGTTCAAACCTACATTTTTGAGACCCAAAAGGCTTGACTTGGTCCCTCCTTTTCTATTGAAGGGCCCTCATCTACTATCCTATCTGAGCTTTGGTCTCCTTTTTTGTGCTTGAGGTGAGCTTGTCTCTCTTGTGGTGTTCATGTTGGGCCTAGTTCTACTGTTAGTTTCTTCTCAACCCTAGTTTCTTTCTTTTTCTGGGGTATCATTTTAGATACTGTTGTTTATGGAATCCGGTGATTTTTGTCCCAAGTTTGTCCTTCTATTAGGAAGTTATTTGTTTGGTTTAGCTTGGCTCCCCTATTTTTCAATGGAGTGTTTGAGCTAGGTCTATTTCTTTGATCTTAATGTGATGCTTCTTATTTTTTCTTTATTTCCCATGTTCTTACTCTTAGTGTGGTCCCTTTTCTTCTCTTGTTGTCCCATTTTCTTGAGTTATCGATGGATGTAATGGTTCTTCTTGTTTTTGGTTGGGTGGTTATCTTCCCTTTCCTTTAGTTTGCGTCTTCTTTTAAGGTGAAGATTACTCCTATTGAGGTAGATCCCTCTCTTTTAGAGGTAGATTTGGGGGTTGTGATTTTGTGGAGGTGCTTTCCTTGCTGCTATTCCCTACTATTATAGTACCTTTTTGAGGTGGTGCACGCTCCTATGGAGGTGGAGCTATTTTTTGTTACAGTTTGGTTGTAGCATTGGTAAGGTTTTTCATGGCATATGCTCCTATAGAGGGGAGCCTTCTTATTTTGAGGTGGAGTCTATTTTGTCCCTTCGTGTTGGGTCGTTTTGCAAGATATCTTCTTCCCATTCATGTGTTTGGGTGGTCTCCTCTCTTCTTATGGTGGGAAGGTAGTTTTTGTTTGTTCAAGATTTCCTAGTTTTCCTACCTAATGGATCTAGAGTGTGATGATGTGAGCAGTGGGTTTAAGGTCTTCATACAAACCTAGTGTGTTGTGAGAGATTTCAATCCTTGTAAATTAGATGTAAGTGGGTTTTAGGTTCCCTTCTAAACCTTATTTGGGTTCAATATCCCTTGTAAAACTTGGTTGTGTTATGTTTAAGGTTCCCATCAAAACCTTTCTAATCTGTGTAGTTCTGGGTAGTCTTGTTGTTCACGTGGTGATCTATTGCTGGTTCATTGCTCATTGTATATGTTGTATTCATTTGTAGCTTCTTCTTCTTTGAGTGGGTTTTGGGTCCCTATCAAAACCTGATTATTAATGGTTTTGAGTCCATTCAAAACTTGTAAATGGTTTCAAGTCCATTCAAAACCTTTTTTTCCCATATAATCGCATAATATAGAAAAAATTTCACCATATACCACTCTGATATCCTTCAATGTTTTCTCCATCCATAACATTTATGTGCAACATGATGCTATAACAATGTATTATGCCTCTATAGTAGATAATGACATTGAATCCTATTTATTTCTTAGCCAAGACACCAACCTATTTCCAAGAAAGAATGCACCACCACTTGTACTTTTTTATCATCCACATAGCCTACCCAATCTACATATGTATAAGCACTCAAAGAGAAATCATTATCCTTTGGATACCACAAACCATATTACGGAGTGTCTTTCAAGTATCTGAATATCCTATTTAGTGTTTCCACATGTGACTCTTTGGGATCTTCTTGAAATATATCCACAAGACAAACTACATGCATGATAGCAAGTATAGTAGTAGTTATATATAGCAGTCCTCCAATCATTGATTTGTATGTTCTTTGATCAACCTTAGGAGATTCATCATTCTTGATCAGCTTGCAACTAGTACTTATAGGAGTTCATACCGGTATACAGTCTTCCATCCCAAACTTCTTCAACATTTCCTTGAAATACTTATATTGCGAAATAAATATCCCTTTCTTTATCTGATTAATTTGAAGTCCAAGGAATAAATCCATCTCCCTAAACATAGACATATCAAACTCTTTTTGCATCTCTTCTACAAATATCTTGCACATACTTTCATTACCTCAAAATATTATGTCATCAACATACACAACCACAATCAAGATTTGATCTTTTTCAACCTTAAAGTAAATTTTACTATCTGTGGTACCTTATTGAATCCTTGTTGTAACAAGTACCTATCCAATATCGCATACTAAACTCTAGGAGCTTGCTTGAGTCCATATAATGCCTTCTTCAATCTACAAACCATATTAGGATTATCTGACAACTGAAATCATTTTGGTTGTTCAATATAAACCTCTTCTTTCAACTCACCATTTAAGAATACAAACCTCACATACATCTAATAAACTTTCAAATCCTTATGTGTTGTAAAATCTAAAAACATCCTAATAGCCTCCATTCTTTCCACCGAAGAAAATGTATCCTCAAAACCTATTTCTTACACTTGTGAGTGACCCTTACGCACAAGTCTTACCTTATTTCTTACCACTTCTCCACTCTCACTCATCTTTTTTTTTAAATACCCACTTAGTTCTAATCACATTCTTGTTTGTTGATCTTGGGACAAGTTCCTAATTCTGATTCTTCTCAATATAAATCAATTATTCTTCCATAGTCTTTATCCAATATTCACCTTTTCATGCCTGAATCATTTTTTTATGTTCAACTTTGGAAATTAAACATAGGTTTACTTGTTCTTCTATCATAGCAGTTTTTCTTCTTGTCACCAATAATTCAATCTTTTGGATGATTCTTTTGAACATACTTAGGGGTCTTAGGGATCTTTTTTGAAGGTTCTTCTTCCCCAATCTTCATTTATTTTTCCTTACCTTCATCTTTCTCTTCTTCTCTACAAGAGAACTCATTTGATTCATATCCATCTATCCATTGAACTTTATTGTAAGTATCCATCCACTTTGACACTTGCACTTTCAAAAATTCTTTTCAGCCTCTTGTAGCACCGATAAGCCTTTCTTCTTGTAGAATATCCAAGGAATATTCCCTCATCGGATCTTGCATCAAAATTTACTAAGCTTTATTCATCTCTTATAATATAGCATTTTCTTCCAAACACTGAAATATTTCATAGTAGGGGTTCTTCCATACCGCAACTTATATGGAGTCTTTGAACTGTTTGTCCTTTCTTGTGCTCTATTAAGTATGTAGAATGTAGTATGAATTGCTTCTCTCCAATAGACATCTGGTATATTTTATTCCTTCTTCATTAGCATTGTTGCTTCTTGAATAATTCTATTCTTCCTTTCCACAACTCCATTCTACTGAGGAGTCTTAAGGGCTGACAAATGCCTCTTTATTCCATGATCTTCACAAAAAGAGTTAAACTCATTGGAGGTGAACTCTCCACCCTTTTTATAACTCAAAAATTTTATCTTCATATCCATTTCATTCTCAACCAAAGATTTGAATGCCTTAAACTTATCTAAATCTTATCGTTTTTCTTTGAGAAAAGTAACCCAAGTCATTCTCAAATAATCATCAATCAATAGCATGAAATACATGTCACCTTGAAAAATTTTGATTCTTTTAGGTCCATAAAGATCTATATGCACCAATTCCAAAGGATCGATAGTAGATTATTATTTTACTTTGAAACTCTTTCTAGCTTGCTTCACAATTTGATATTCCTTGCAGACAACATTAATAGGATTTGAAATATTTGGAAGATATCTTACAAATTTATTTGAACCAATCCTCACTAGGCTATCAAAATTGATATGACACATTATTCTATGTCATAGCCAAATTTCATTAATTTGAGTCATGACTAATTGACCATTTGCACCCTTAAGTTGATAAAATTTTCCATCTATCCTTCTTGTTGCAACCATATTTTTGGAGTCTTTCTTGATTTCACAACCATTGTCCTAAAACACAAGATTATATCATTTGTTACACATTTTTCCTACACTCAAAAGGTTATGTTGTAGACCCTTAACATAAAGAACATCATCTCTATTGTGCTTGCCATCAAAACTGGTTATACCTTTTCCACATATCTTAGCAGATGAATCATCACTAAACTTACCTAAACCAACTTCAAAATTCTCAGGATTAACAAACTTACTCTTATCACCTGTCATGTGATTTGATTATCCAATTTCAATGGTCCAGTTGTTCTTTTCTTCTCTAGCATGAAAAGCAATCACCAGACCTACTTCTGGAGCACTTTCCTTTATACATCTCTTAGAGTTAGAAAAATTATTTCCAACATTAAGAACCATAAGAAATAATTTATCATGCTCATCATTAGGGTAATAAAATTCATCATCAAATATACTAGCATCTTCTCTAACATAATAACTTTTCTTAAATGATTTACCTTTATTCTCCTTAGGTCTATTTTTTTAAGCTTTAACAAGACATCTTGAAGCATAATGACCAATCTTTCCACAGTTAAAAAAATTGAAAGGAAACTTACCTATATATTTTCTAGTACCCTTTTTTTAATTTTCTCACAAATGTTTCTTCCAACTCATCAATTTCATCAGGATTAGATTCCTCATTATTTTCTACTTTTCCAACTTTAAAAGAAGTCTCCTTATTGACATCACTTGGACCAAACTCTCTCAATTCAAAAGCAATTAAAGTGTCAAACAACTGATCTTTAGAATACTGATCTAAATTCTAAAATTCTTCAACAGCAAAAACTTTATGACTATAATTTTTAGTAAGAGTTCTTAGTACCTTCTTTACCACCTCTTTGTACTCAAGTTTTCCTCTAATGCCTCTAATGGAATTGGAAACTTCGCCCACTCTATGCATGTAGCCTATAATATCTTCATCTTCTATCATTCTTAAGGTCTCAAATTTAGTCTTCAGATTCTACATTTTTGCTTGCTTGACCTTATCATCTCCTTCTTAGATACTTTCCAACTTTTTCCAAATTTCACCAGCAATTTTAAAGACTCGTAACTTTCACAAGTTCTAAATTAGAAATACCACTCAAAAGATCATACTTTGTTTTTTGATTGTTCTCATATGCCTTGATCTCATCATCAGTACTCACACTATTTGCAAGTATTACATATCTAGTTTCAATATACTTCCAAACTTCAAATACTAAAAAAATAAGAAAACCTTTCATTCAAATCTTCTAGAATGCATAATTAGATCCATCAAATTGAGGAGCATCCTTCCTATGTTCCATCCTAGATCTACCCTAAATCTACCTCAAGTGATTAATAATTCTTCTAAGGAACATTTCTCTAATACCAATTGTTGAATGCACAAGACAACTGAGAGGGAGGGTGAATCATTTGTACATTAAAACATCAAAATCATCATTAACATTCAAATCTGCATTAGTCCTTAAACCCTTAAAAACCATTAAACCCTTATCATACATTAGCAGAATGTAAACATGAGAAATAGTAATGCAAACAAACCCAAACACATGAGAACACCAAATTTGCTTGGAAAACCCAAGAAGGGAAAAACCACCATGAGGATTAGCTCACAATATAAATTAATTGCAACATTGAATACAATAGGCTCACTACCGAAGGCTCACCACCCAAAAGAAAAGAAGGGATCACTACCAAATTAGGAAGAAGAAGAAATAAGAATGTTACAATGATAAATCCATCTCATAGCAATAGAAAGATACACCACTACTTCACTAGAAAATTCACACTCTCTGTATAATTTAGAAACCTTCTACTCACTACCTCTACTAATATTAGGAATTAAATCTCACATTGCATTTCACACTTTCACACTTCACATATCTGCATTTTTCATCACACTTCTCTACATGATTCTCCATCAACTCCACTTATTTATACCATTTTCAACCTTGAAAATAATTCACAAGGTCAGCTATGCACCTCAACTATGAAAATTCAAATTAGTTTAGCACCAAAACATCCCCATATGGTCCAAGGCACCATAGGTCTTTATGCATAAATTTTGCAACGTGTTAGGTTTTTTGTTTGGTTTTGAGTTGTCATGTTTTAATAAGGTCTCTTAAGACCATTCTTCATGTTTTTCAGTGATGTGTGTAGTGAAAATCCCTAGCCTAAAGTTCAAAATGAAAATGAAATGCAAGACAAAGGAAACACAACACCTCAAGATTAGGCCTAGTTGAACTTGAACACAAAACATAAGAAAAGGAATTGATATACCTTGTCCAAGTTGATTGGTTGATTGGCCTTGTAGATCATTTGATCTGTGTGCTCCTAGATCGATTTCGACAGCATAACAGCTTGTAAATGTTTGATTTGGATGCAAGAAGATGGTGGATTGAGTGCAAGATAATGGCTTGATAGATTGAGATGATGAGATCTTGAAAGTGGTTGAATTTTGGTTGCATATGGTTAGGGTTGTGAAATGGATAAGTGTTAGCCATTTAGCCAAGGAGATATGAATGAATGATCAAGATTCATTCTTGGCCAAGGACAAGAGATCAAGGGTGGAGATCAAAGGTTGACCAAAAGGAATTAAAAATTCCTTTTTAATGTGCATGGGGAAGACAAAACGAATAAAATATTCCTTGGGAAACTTTGGGTGAATAAAGGGAATTTAAAATTCGATTGGAAAGGACATGGGGATTTTAAATGGAATTAAAAATTCCATTGGGATGTGGGAGAGTTGACTAAATGGGGTGGATTAGACTAGTTGATGAAGGATTAGATGAGGGTTAGGTGGCTAATGATGATTAGGAGCCAACTTGAAAAAATTGGACAATGTGACACATCTTAATCATGGATTAAGAATGTGTGCGTCCCTAATGATGGGATTAGGAGATGAATTAGGATTAAGTGTAGATGGGACATAAAGGGAATTAAATAAATGGATTATTTATTTAATTATTTGGAACAAAAGGATAAAGGGGTAAGGTATTTAATTATTTAACTGAATACCTTAGGGATTTAGAGGAATTTAAGGATGTTAATTAAATAATAGTAACATTATTTAACTAATGTGGATAAAAGGATATTTAGATGAAAAAGGATAAATTTGACTAAATGTAAGTGGTCAAATTTAAGCATCTACATTTTTCCCTTCTTTAAGATGGTGTTACAAAGTAGCATCATTTCAAAGAAGATTAAAAGATAGCACTAGGAAGAAGATGGTTATATTGGGAAAGATTATCCCTCGAGAGGACATGTGTGTTCAAGAAAACACAGGTGTGCTCTTGAAATGGATGAGATTATGCAAGGGTAGATGGGGAAGATGATGCCAAAGGATGGATAAGAGAGGATGATAAGTGATAAGAGATTGGGCAAAGAAGATGAGAAGAAAGAAAGAACAAATGGATTCAAGGATAAATATGATGTTGCCCCAGTCAAGCTACAAGCTAGGATGGACTGATGATGGATGGAGCATTGTGGATGAGGGAATGATATATCCTGAAACAACACAAGGGTAGGGAACGATACATCCCGATGATGACGATGATGAGATTGTTGTTGATGAGGGAAGGATACATCCCAAAACAACACAAAGGATAGGGAAGGATACATCTCAATGATGATGATGATGATTGGGTCAAGGCTTGTAGCAAGGCTGGGAATAAGACCAAGGATGTGATTAGATGATTTGTGCTAGATTGGATGGATTAGGATTGGATGGAGATGTGAAATTTTTAAAATGAATGAAGATGATGGAGGGAAAGATTCTTAGAATAACAAATCTATATTATCCTAAGAATATGGATGAAAATATTCTTAGAATAAAAAATCTCTATTATCCTAAGTAGATCTAAAATATGATGAAATGATTAGAAGGATGGATGAAAATATTCTTAGAATAATAAATCTCTATTATCCTAAGAAGATGGATGAAAAAATTCTTAGAATAACAAATCTCTATTATCCTAAGTAGATTGAAAAGATGATGAAATCAAATAGGATGGATAGATGAGGGAGAGTGATGAAGAATGAATGGATTAGAAATATTTAGGGTGAATGGATGGGGGGTTTGGATAGATGAATGGATAGTAACCAAATCAAGCAAGTTAATTGTGATGTGTTATGATGCCATGTAATGATCACTCCATTTGATATAGAATGAGATACTATGCAGTAGGGTACAAGGAACCAAGGTGACTTTGTATCAGATGAATAGGATTGACACAAAAATCAAAAGTTTAGTCCAACATCCCAAAGTCACGGGGGCTTTGGTTGGGCCTGATGTTGAGATAACCACAAACACAAAAGATTCCCCAATGTAACACAAGACCACGGGGATCTTGGTGGGTACTACATGGGACAACCAAGAAGATAGAAACAAAAAAAAAAGATCAAGATACGTCCCTATGTTTACCCGTCAAAGTAAACCATGATATGACGGATCATGGCGACCCTGACAGGTGTAATAGGAAGCTCAAATGATAAACAAAATGTCAAAATCATCAAAAGATCACAAAAAATTTCAAACGTCCTTTGCCACAAGATCAAAAGGATGGATGGGATTGATGTGGTTTGTTAGGAAGGATGCATCTTGTTGAGACCAAAGATTGAGACTAAACTAAAAGATCGACATGACGCAGGATATATGAAACCAATTGAACCTCTTGATATTAATGACCTTTTCTTGTAATTACCTGCTAGGACAAGGACGTACTTGAAGACATGAAAAAATGAAAAGACACAAGACAACAAGACCCTTTTGATGTTGTTTTATGTACATCAACAACTCAGACATAATATATAGTATCATATCTCTCTTGAAAGGTTGATCTCTATGAACAAAGAGATAACCCCAAGGTCGCTCAGGTGTTAGGTCATGACTATGCAGTGAAACAACTCAGTGATAAATGTGAAAATTTTGGTAATCACAAAGGCATCTTACAAAACAAATGCTGGAAAATTTAAACTTATCAGACTTTGCAACAGAATGATACTTGAATTCCTAGCTTTAACCACCGTTCAAAGAAATAGAAAAATATAAGAGTTTCATAAAATCAACATTACTCCTAAAATCAACAATACTAATGATGAAATTATTGGAATGTACCAATCCCTTAAAATTTATTTCTTCTTAACCCAAGTTATACCTGCAATCTCACAGAAACAGTGCAATCTTCTAATGAATTAAATATTTTCAGATCATCGACATTCATTCAATGGACCTGGATAAATGCTCACAATTGAACTAAGCACGCAAATATCAAGTACAGGTTGACCTTGTATAGCAATCCCAAAATCAAGAAGCTTCCCAAAGTATGAACCAAGGATCCTACAACATTCCAAGCACTAAATCATAAGCACCATTAAATTATTTAACTCTAAATCTAAAATGCATTCAGATATTTCCAAGGAATCTCAAAGATAGAATAAGAACCATGCAAGACAAATCAATCCAAACAAGCCATCAATAATAACACAATGTCTTCACTTGTATTTAATCACCAATAATAGCAACAATTATGTTGTTCTATGTTACAGCACTTGCTTGAAAATAAAACTAACTCCTAATTCTAACTTACTACTCTATTACTTAACTTACTTCAAAGTCTAATTGTCTAACTTCTAACCCTTAAAATGAGGTCAAATGCCATACTTATAGAGATACATCCCATGCAATCCCAAGCTAGGGTTACAAATAAGGTCGACCACTAACCAAATCGGCCTTGGACAGGTCACAATAAGTCACCACCCTACATTGAATGCATGAGGTGCCCCTTTAGATTGACCTTTGATCTTTTCAAATCTTGGTTCAGATAAAATACACCCTGCGGGTCACTTCCACCATTAATGCCTCACCCATCTAAAGCAAAAGAACTGCAATAGGTGTGCAACATGAGTTTGAATATGGGTCATCAATTAATAGTTGAGTTAGGCACAACGAACGACTCTGATTGAGTCAAACTTATTCGAATCCGCCATGTCATGTCTAACTCAGATGAACAACCATTGAGCACTTGTCTTAACCTTCTTGTGTACAAGAAATTCTCATCTACCCATACCTAAAAAATGTACTTTGTTGCACCCCACGGATCCCGCAACATATTCAAAGTATGCTCATTCCCTCAATCCTAGAGTCGCTTAACCAACAACTGCTCTGTTTGATCCAGTTTGCATTCAAAGAGGACCACAATTAGTACCCATTATAGTATTGAAATCCAAGTTAGCTCATCATAAACAACATGATAATCATCCAATAGATCCAAATGACCAATTAGAATCCCTTAAAACATCATTAAGGCACCCTTCTTCAAAGTTCGAGATTTTCATCCCCTCGCAGAATCTTGACTAGAAGGGAATTTTGGGGAATTTTGAGCTAGGCAAAAGCGGAGCCAAGATAGAGGTAGAAAAAGAATAGGCGGAGGCAGAACCAAAACTATATGGGACCACAAACAAAACAAAATAGAGGTAGAAATAGAACAAGCGGAGGCGGAACCAACAGACGGGACCGGAAACAAAACAGGTGGAGGTTGAACCAAAACCAGATCGAAGCTTTTTGAAAAGTTTTGAGTTTAGTTCCCACCCTGGTTTCACTTCTGGTGAAAGGAAATGAGGTGAAGAAAAAATAAAACCTAAGGGAAGAAACCAACCCAAAGGTCGAACACAAGCAAAACAACAAAGAAAACAAGAAAATAGGAAGCAGAGCCAGAACAAAAACCAAACCAAGAAATTTTTAAGGTTCAAAGTTCAGTTTCATATCGCACCCTACCTCTGATGAATGAAATAAAAAGGAAAACCCAAGGGAAGAAACCAACCCAAAGGCTGAACACAAGCAAAACAATAGAGAAAATAAGAAGATAGGAAGCGAAGCCAGAACTGGAACTAGAATGGAAATTGAACCAAGAACTTTTTAAGGTTCAGAGTTCAGTTTCATCCCACGCCCCGCCTCTGAAGAATGAAATAAAAAGGGAAACCAAGGAAAACATAAGCGAAGAAACCAACCCAAAGGCCGAACACAAGAAAAACAAAAAAGAAAACAAGAAGATAGGAAGTGGAGCCAGAACCGGAACTGGAACGGAAACTAAACCAAGAAATTTTTAAGGTTCAGAGTTCAGTTTCATCCCGTACCCCACCTCTGACCAATGAAATAAAAAGGGAAACCAATGAAAACCTAAGGGAAGAAACCAACTGAAAGGCTGAACACAAGAAAAATAGCAAAGAAAATAAGAAGATAGGAAACGGAGCTAGATTCAGAATTGGAACGGAAACCGAACCAAGAACTTTTTAAGGTTCAGAGTTCATCATCCAGTGCCCCACCTCCAATGAATGAAATAAAAATTAAAACCAAGGAAAAATAAAATGTAAAGGGAACACACCCCAGAGAGGACATCTACAAGACCCAATAACCACTTGGAACTCAACATAGGGGCACTTCACAAACAAGACAATCATTCAGGAATAGTGCAAAGTAATGCCCATCCCAAGACCAAAGCATCAAAGACCAAAATCTCAGGATTTTCAAAGACAAGCTCAAATGGAATGACCATAGAAGAGAGCCAAAATACCAAGAAAGAAGGGGGTCCCTACTTTTAGTGGGGCATGTGTGCAAAAACTGCACAATAGACCCTGAAGACATAGGGGTTCATGGGTTGATCAAAGATTAGCCTTGCCTACATGAAAGCGCAAAGCCCTCGTAATTTATCAAAATACCATGGATAAAAGTGGAAAGAGGATGATGGATACCCCAATGGAGGAAAAATACGGATGGACCAATGCCCTAGGGGCAGATCAAATGATCAACCATGCAACCATGAAATCATAGGGGCAACATAGTTTGACACAAGGCCAAAGACGGACAATGGACAAGGGAGGATGAGATGACCATGACAAGAATATACAATGATGGAGCCGATATGACAAAACAAGACTGGACTTGTGGATAGGATGATGATGATTGCATAATATGTGGATTATGTGAAGCTCAAGGATGGGATAGTTATCCAAATCATCAAAATATGAATGGGGATGATGGTATGATGGATAGATGAGTGATGAAGAGTGATGGGAGGTTAGAAAGATGTGATAAATAGATAGGGGTGATGATAGTGGGATGAATGGCATTGGATTGCATGGAGGTAGCCTATAGCCAAATACCAATGACAAGGGATTATGAAATAGAAGGAGAAAATAGAGGTAAATGGATAAAGTGATAAATATGGGGAGATAGAAAGATGCTAGGATGGATGGATAGAAGGATAAGGATTTGGATTTATGGAATGGCTTACCCGGTTGATAAATAAACGGGGAGATAAGGATGAAAATATGGAAGAGGACTAGTGGATGGGTGGATAGGCAGATAAGTATTTGGAAGATGGAAGGTATTACTAGGATGGATGGATGGATGATGTCACCAAGGACTATGGAATAAAGAAGGAGATGCCCCACTCTAGATATGTCATGTGTGACAAGGCAAGATGGATGGCAGATAACAGGATGGTGGACAATAGAAGATAGATGGATTTGGATAGGATGCATGGATAAGGAAGGAGGATGGATGAGGATAAGGGATATAGCGGTGTATAGATGAGGGGAATGTATGCCAAGAGGTGTCCAAAGAATGTATTTATATGTGCCCCTATCTTGATCAAGATCACAAGGCAAATGGAGGGACTGGATACAAATGCAACATGATGGATAGGATGTAGAAGATATGGTGGATGTAGGAGATGGAGCAAGGGGATGTGTAACATGAAGCTTCCCCCAAGTGTGGAAGACAGGTGGATGTAGGAGATGTAGGAGATGGCAAAAGGGGGATCTACACATGATGCCTATTTTCTAATTTTTCATCATGGTACTTATCCAAGGCACTTTTTTACCAAGTTTTCACCATTGGATGGATTATTTCTCTTTACAATTTTTTATTTTTTATTTTTCTATTTTTTTACTTTTTTTTTTTTTTTTAGACTTTTTTGGACAGGGATGTGGGTATGTGAATTTACAAGATACTTTATAGGGAGATGGATGAAGGGCTCAAGCATAAAGTTCTATATGACGTAATAAGAGCCCACATTTGAAGTGACTATTCAGATGTTGGTACAACCTTATTAGAGTGGATGGATTAGGCAAGAGAATGGATTAGGGGAGATATGGGGGATAGTGAATGGGATGTTGGAAAGTGTAGGGATGGAATGACAGAGTGGATGTGTGATGGGGGAATTTGTTCAGGACCAATATTTTCACATGTGGTGGTGGATGTGAAAGGATAGAAGAATGAATGGATGGAGAGTGTGGGGATAGTGCAGGAATTGGGATAGTGAATTTTAGGACATAGGGACCCAAAATAGATTTAGCAAATAGAGGATGTGAATGATTTTTTGTTGGATTATCAACTTTGGATGTCATTACGTATTTTTCATTTGAAGGTATTGGAGATTTTTTCTTTAGGATCCACATGGTTTTGATTTTTGTTGCGATGGGCCTTTAAGGCCTATGGGTTTGATTTGGCTTTCGGATTTGATTTTTCTTTTCGTCAACATGTCTTTTTAAGGAAACATGAGGAGCTTTAGATTCATGTGGATGTTTAGATTTATGCATTTTTTCTTTGGCATCCAAATTTATTTTAATAGCAACAAGCGGATTATGAGGTTGGGGGGTGATCTCACAATATTGATTTACAATTTTTGGGCAAATTGGACACTGAACTAATTTTTTTTAACAAAATCTTCACTTTCAGGCTCCTATAGCGGCTAAACCATGAGGAATTTGAAGATAGTGCAAACTAGTGACTTGTGACATTTTGTATAGATATTCTAAATATATTTTTTTCAAAAAAATTTGAATCATAATGCACTTATTTTCCCATCTCCTTCAAAAACAAGTTTTTTTTTTAAAATAACATTTTTAAGAAGTGATGCTCACCGTATACAACATAATTTTTTTTATATGAAGGATAAAATTCTAATTTTTTTAAATTTATATTTTTAACTATGATATCTAGCACTTTCATTTGGTTTCATAGTGTTTTATTAAATAATTTTTCCTTAATCAAGTTTCGAAGACAAACCAATTACAATTCAAACATACACAAACTGTATAGAACATAACTTTTTGTGTACATATCGAAATTCATTTTTTTATTTTTTAATGGATCAAGGACATCAATACCCAGCCTAAACATATTTTTCAAATTTTATTTTGATAATCTGCTATTTTTCAACTTGTGCATAAAAGAGAGCTTGATTTTAAGTTAAAAACCTATGTTTAATAAAACTAAAAAAACAAATACATAATAAAACCAAAACATATTAAAATTATATTTGTTGGATAGCTCATTCTAAGGACTAACATGATAATTTCAAATAAATTTTAAATGAATTCATTTGATCCTCCAAAACGTAAATCAAAACTATTTTTTTATCAACATTTTGATAGGTGTAAAGGAGACTTCGTTGTAGGTATGGTTTAAAACTAGCGGGGTTCTATCCAAGGGGGTTTTATCTAAGGTAGTTTGATCAAACCCTCTTCAATTCAAATCCTTAAAATGGAACTTTTTAAGCCTTAAATCATTATATTTTCTAAAAATATGTGGTTTCAAAGAAAATTAGAATCTCCGAGAAATTGTAAACCAGCTTTGTGGGATTACCCTAGGATTTTTATTATGTGTGCTAGGGATAGGTGATGGATGGATGAGAGGATAAGGAGGATAAGATGGAGTAGGTGATTTGGGGATATAAGGGCTGAAAATGGATGTTTCATATGGAGGATTTATTATGGTGGATTGAGGTACATAAGGACCCAAAATAGATGTAGTAGATGGAGGATGAGCAATGGTGGATGAAGGGACATAAGAACCCAAAATGGACTTAGAGGATGAAGGAGGAAAATAGGTAGTTGTTTGAGGTAATATGATGGAGGAGGGGGGATGGAAACAAATGGTTTGGTGGAGTGATGGGAAGTGCCTCTCATTCCTTTGAAAGAGGCTCACTTAGGATGTATGGAGGTTGTACCAATATTTTTGGATTGTCATTCTTGGGAGATATATCCAAGCCTTTGTGTACCTGGATGGACTCTAAAGCACCTTGCTCATGAAGGCCTAAACATTTTCCTTGATAGTTCATGATCTTGAGACTTCAATCTATGGTAGGATGCTTATTTTTTTGGAAGCATGATGTGAGTCTATTAGTAGGTGGAGGGGGAAGGGTGGTGCATATACTTTGTTTTTCTTTTGCAATAAGACTACCATGGATGATTTTAATATTACCAAGGTGATATAAAGCAGTGTTGGGATGGTAGGGCTAAGCGGCGATGAAGGATCATGAGATGGAGATGATGGGGTGGTAGCATCCTGATCGAGAGAAATGAGTGACCAGGGATTGGGAGAGGGAATAGGTGGTATGATAGGATTTGGATTTTTGGTAGTGGGTGATAAGGACTCATGAGATGAAGTGATTGGGTCTTGAGTGCAAGGGGGCTCATGAGATGGAGAGGATGAGCTAGTGTGAGCTTGAGATGGGATGGATGGTATGATAGGATCAAGATTCAGCTGAGGATAGGGATCGTGAGATGGAATGGATGGGGGACTATGATCTTGGGATGGAGTAGGTAAGAGGGCAATATCTTGATGTGGATGAGGGGATATGTTATAATTTTGATCAATCTCTTGGTCTGGATCATCTTGTGTGGGAGGAACGATGATAGAGGAGTGTTGGAGGGACTCCTCAAATGGGGGAGATAAGAGGATGGAGGGTTCATGAAGGTCCTGGGAGTATAGTGTGGTGATACTAGGACTAGGAGGAATGGATTGGATTTGTTTGTCTTCACTTCTAAGAGTGGTTCTAGGAGTAGGAGATGGGGATTCAATGGATTTGGTGGGTTTGATGGTTTCAACATTTTGGACAGTGTTAGGAGAATTAATAGGGGTGATAGGTAGGATATGGAGAAGGGCCTCATCACTAGCGACCGTACATGATAGAGTGGGAAGGCATGATTCGAAAACATCAAGATGTGGATTTGGGGATGTCTCTTCTATCATGAATCCTTGGATGACATTTGGATGGAGATCTTTGGGCATTGTAGGTTTAGGTGGGGTGATGGGAATGGATGGAGGAATAGCATTAGGGATTGGTGGATTAGGATTAGATGAGTGGATGGAATTGGACAGAGGACTAGGAGTAGATGGAGAATTAAGCTTGGCGAGTGGATCAAGATTAGATGGAGGATTGAGGTAGGGTGAATTCCCAGGAGGATTAAAATACAATGGAATGGAGGGAGGAGCGATACAAGAGGATTTGGATGCTAGATTAGTTTGGGAAGATTGGGATGGTGGATTATAGTAGGAATATTGGAATCGTGGATTAAGATAGGAGGGTGTGGAGGTTGAATTACGATGGGAAGAATGAGATGATGGATTAGGATAAGAGGATGTGAGTGGTGGATTTGTGTAGGAGGATGTGGATGTTGGATTAGGATGGGAAGATGTGGATGTGGGATTCAAGGTAGAGATATTGTGATGGTTTATGATGATAAGGATAGGACTATGGGGATGGTGGATTAATATAGAAGGATGTGGATGTTGGATAGGAGAGAGATGTAGTGGGAGTACATGTTGAATATGTGGATGGTGAGGGTACTAGATATTCCTTGTCAAGGGTAGCATAAGGACTATTATTAGATGTGGATGAAGGCATGGGGAGATAGCTTGTAGGAGTGGTTGGATTTTGGGAGGCCATCGGGAGAATCTTGCAAGCAACGACAACATCAAGGGGATCCATTTTATATTCATCATGATCAACAATAATTTTGTTATCGTCATCAACGTAGTTGGTATACCCCTTGACTACTATTTTTGGTTGCATTAATGAGGGGTAAGAATTCATGATGTTAGATCGAATGGATACAGATGGAAAATATAGGAATAGGTGATTAGAAGGTAAGGATAGATGATGAAAAGATGGATAGGATGGATTGGAAGAAGATGGAAGAAGAGATCTTAAGATTTTTTTGATATCAGAAGATGTTGGATATAGATGGACTAAAGCTCAAATTGGGATTCAGGTTAAGCTCATGTTGGGATTGGAGTAAATCTCATATTCAGATCGGGTTGAGGTTTAGATTCAAATTAGATAAAATCTTAGATCAGGATGACTAGAGGATGTGATGGGATGTCATAGGACTGATGAGATAGGATTGGATGATTGATTAGATAAGAAGATGAAATGGATTCTAAACCCGGTTCAGAGATTTGACTTAGATGATGTAAGGTGCTCACAATAAGATTGGATTGCGAATGGGATGATTACAACACCAAATCTACCTCGAGATGGAAGTAGATGGATTGGTTCATAATGATGATCAACTAACTTAGGATGGATCGCACCCCTGAATAGGTGCAAGTGATAATGATCAGGATCAGACACCTAAGCCAACTTGGAACAAAACCTCAGAAATAAATTCTAGAGGGTTCAAATTGATAAAACGATGATGGATATGCGATCTAAGGATGCCCTAAGACACTCCTAGATTATTTTATTAATGAAATGATGAGCTTTAGGAGATGTAGATGGATGAAAAGTATGATTACAGGAAAACCTATGGTGATAAAAATCTTTTAGTTGTGGTGAATGGCTCGAAGAACGACAATGTTTTAGTGGCCAAAAGGATTCATGTTCTGGAAAATGTATGAGAATCAAGGTCATCTCTAAAGGTTGAAATTTCACCTATTAGGCTTGTAGGGTCACCTATTAGGCTTGCAAGGTCGCCTATCTAGCTTGCAAGTTTGCTTATGTAATAGATGACACCAAAAACAAGAAAACTTCACCCAAAATGGAAAATTTACCTATCTGACAAAGAAAATTCACTCGAGAAGGTGCAATCTCACCTATGATGGTTGCAAGGTCACCCAAGAAGGTTTCAAACTCACCCAAGGATCTTGCAATCTTGCCCAAGAAGTTGAAAACACTGAAGAACAGGCATATGTGACTGAAGAACAGGCAAGTGTGACTGAAGAATAGACAGGTCATGTGAATTTAAGAACTACCTAATGGGATGAAATGTTTACCTAAATGGATTTGAATGGGGACTTGGACTAATAACAGGATGAGAATGGAGAAAATGGACACCAAAACGGACCCGAACGGGGCCACGAATGGAGAACGGGATAGCTAATAGAAAGAACATATTTTCCTAACTAGATTTGGATGGAGATTAGATGGAGGATAGGACTTCCAACGGACAACCAGATTCACCTAAATGAATCCTAGTGGGGACTCAGATGAAGAATAGGTCAAAAATGACCAAACGGACACCAAAACAAACCCGAATGGAGACCCGGACAAAAAATAGACTTGAACAAGAGGTAAGATCACCCCTATAACAGGAAAATTTTCCCAACAAGGTGGAAAGATTTCCTATGACAATGGGATGCGTGAAGTTTCTAAGAAGGACAAAGAACAAGATTGAAAGGGGAAAGCAAGATCGCCCCTATGAGAATCAAGTTCGCCCAACAAGGTTACAAATTCATCCAAGAGGATAGAAAAATCGCTTGTTCTCTGGGGATGGGTGAGTTTGATTACTGACTAACTCACTAAAGGGATGGATAGACTCACCTATTCAAGAGAATGGGAAAAAATGAGATCGCCTAAGGAAGGAACCCATGGGAAAAATTTCCTCTGACAAAGGAAAACTCGCCTAAACAGATGACCTAAAATAGACAGAGAGGTGTGATCACCTCAAAAGGAAAAGGGGGGATTGGAGCAAAGGATAACAAGCATGGAAAATAGTAGATAGAAGGTTGGACTGACTCAACTGAAAATAAAATCATTGGTATCTCACAGAGAAGACACGCTAGACAGCATGATCTTAGAATTAGTAAAACCATTTTTCAAACTCGATGTAGGCCCACCACCTTGAGCGGACAACCCAAGGTTAATACTTCATGATAATAGGGTGGTTCTCTGGAGCACTATTTCTCATGAAGGCAGATAGCTAGTGTTCCAATGGCATAGGGTCATCAATGGATGCCATGGGCTCACCTTCATGCTCTCACTCAAGGACTATCATAGTCCACCACAAGGATTTCTATGGTGAGTAACTTTAAGGTACGGTTTGCATCCCCTACACTACACCAAATCGTAGCTGAAACATGGGTCTCTATCTAGGTTGAATAAGGCTATCTCATGATTAACCATTATATGCATGGTACATGGGGTACAACCGTGAACACTAGCCCATCACAAGCATGAGTCAGGAGCCCTAGCGAGGCACTAGAAACTTGGACCAACTCCTCATGTCTTATCTAGGTATCACCCTAGCTTCAACACTCCGCCAAACACAACGTGACTGGATTGAGGTACATCTTTCACTCTCCCCCCTTTATATACCCCATTGGTAACACATGGTTGGGATCATCCCTTGCATGATGAAATCCTAGGCAATTCCCGCTAAGAGAAGAAGACACTAGATGTCTCGGTTGGTCCCCAAGCTTGCACATAGCGCAAGGGGAGAGCTAAGATGCACTAGCACCTCCTAGGTAGACTCAACTTGACTAGAGTGAACTATGATTTCTCATCACCTGGGATCACCAAGTGGCACAAGGGGATTAGATACGTCAACAATCCACTCACAAGTATGGAAAGAAAGGTTAATTGACCCTTTAATTAAAGCTATGTGTGCCAAGATTAGTGTGAAAAATGACAAATAGACTAACTAAGGGTCTTGGACCGATCATTCTGCAAAAGATGTGTTAGTAGTTTTGGACCACCAATCTTGGACGAATGATAAATAGCTACACAAATTGTTGGGTGGAAACAAGGGCACTAACAAATAGCTAAGTTAGTGGATTAGTATCTGAAAATGGAAGCGAAACGATACAAAAAATGGAAGATTAGGGTTTCGAATTTACCTCAGATTTGCCTCTGTGTGAGGCAAGTTCACCCGTCTAAGTGATAAATTTCACCCTTGTGAGAGGAAAGGTCACATGTCTAGGCAAGCAGGTTCACCCCTGTAGAGGCAAGTTCACCCGTCTAAGTGATAAATTTCACCCTTCTAAGTGATAAATTTCACCCTTGTGAGAGGAAAGGTCACATGTCTAGGCAAGCAGGTTCACCCCTGTAGAGGCAAGATCATCTGTCTAACTGTGCAAGTTCGCCTGTTTGGTTGGATGGGTGAATTTTCTTGGTAGGTTCACCTGTTTGTCTGGATGGGTAAATTTTCCTGGAAGGCTCACCTATTTTTCTAGATGGGATAATTTTCCTAGTAGGTCCACTTGTTTATCTAGATGGGTGAATTTTCCTGGAAGGTTCACCTATTTGGAAATAGGTTTTCCTGTTTGGAAGCAAGTTCGCATGTTTGGAAGCAGGATCACATGTTCAAGGTGTAAATTTGTTTGTTTGGAAGCAAGATCGCATGTTCAAGGTTAAAATTCATCTGTTTGGATGGATGGGTGAATTTTCCTAATGTCAGTTGAAGTCAAATCTACCTTTGTATCAGGAAGCTTCGCCTCTGTGTAAATTTAGGTTCACCCTTAAAGGCAAGTTCACTCGTTTGGCCAAGCAACTTCGCCCATGTGTTGAACAAGATCGTCTCTCAGGGCAATCTTGCCTCTGTAACTGAAATCTAAACCTACAAAAGTCAAACAACAAAGAACATGAAAGAAAAGACCCATGATGTGGGTCCCACCGAGCATGCAAAAAATGTGTGCAGTTAAAATCCCCTAGCCTAAAGTGCAAAATGAAAATGAAATGCAATACAAAGGAAACACAACAACACCTCAAGATTAGGTCTAGTTGAACTTGAATAAAACACAAGAAAAGGAAGTGATATACCTTGTCCAAATTGATTGGTTGATTGGCCTTGTAGATCGTTTGATTTTTGTGCTCCTAGACCAATTTTGCCATTATTACGGCTTGTAAATGCTTGATTTGGATGCAAGAAGATGGTGGATTGAGTGGAAGATGGTGGTTTGAGATATTGAGAGCTTGAATGTGGTTGATTTTTTGTTGCATATGGTTAGGGTTATGAAATGGCTAAGTGTTAGCCATTTAGCCAAGGAGAGATGAATGAATGGTCAAGATTCATTCTTGGCCAAGGACAAGAGATCAAGGGTGGAGATCAAAGGTTGAACAAAATGAATTAAAAATTACTTTTTAATGTGCATGGGGAAGACAAAAAGAATAAAATATTCCTTGGGAAACCTTGGGTGAATAAATGGAATTTAAAATTCCGTTGGAAAGGACATGGGGATTGTAAATGGAATTAAAAATTCCATTAAGGGTGTTCAAAGAATAAAATGGAATTAAAAATTCCATTGGTATGTGGGAGAGTTGACTAAAGGTGGTGGATTAGACTAGTTGATGAAGGATTAGAAGAGGGTTAGGTGGCTAATGATGATTAGGAGCCAACTTGCAAAAGTTGGAGGATGTGACACATCCTAATCATGGATTAGGAATGTGTACATCCCTAATGATGGGATTAGGAGATGAATTAGGATTAACTGTGGATGGGACATAAATGGAATTAAATAAGTGGGTTATTTATTTAATTATTTGGAAGAAAGGGATAAAGGGGTAAGGTGTTTAATTATTTAACTAAATACCTTAGGGATTTAGAGGACTTTAAGGATATTAATTAAAAAACAGTAATATTATTTAACTAATGTGGATAAAAGGATATTTAAATGAAAAGAAATAAATTTGACTAAATTTAAGTGGTAAAATTTAGGTGGCTACAGGTGATTTATGTCATGTGGGTTCAGTTTAGGAAAAGTTGTCAAAATTATGTAAAAAGTTGAAAAGTTGCACAAGCAATTTTTGCATTTTTGGGTTTTAGGGAAGTTGAACAATCAAGCTTTGGTTTTTGGTGGGAAAATAGTTGGATATGCTTGGAAATTTTTAAATACACCATTTAATTGTCAAAACAAGGTGCTAGCTATTGTATTGAAGATTGGACATCAATAAATCTCTACTTTCAGCATTTTTAAGCTATAAATTGCTTGTATAGTGACATGTACAGCCTAGTACAGCCATAAGTGAACAAAAATTGATTGAAATTCATGGAGAATTGAATCCTTGTCTTTTTTTTCATCTGATTTCATCAAATTTTGAGTGAGTTAGAGCTCTCTTTTTTTAAACTACCTGAAAACCTAGTTTAGGGTTGGTTTAAGGCAAGTAAGATGAGTTTTTCTCCATTCCACTGATGAATTCGCCTCAAAATCAGTGGAATAGATTTAGGTAGGCTTATTTTAATGTTCATAATGTTTCAGTAGCAACGAATGGTTATAAGTTCTAGTTTGGGTGATGCCCTAGTTGAATAACCTCTTGTTTTATGGCATAGAAGTTGCCTAAGGCTTAGGGTATTGTGAAAATACATTGATAAATTGGTTGTAGTGAGTGGGAATGTTAAGGAAAACCATTTGTGACATGTCTAAGCCATTGTAATGAAGGGTTGAGGTCTATTTTTTGAAAACCTTGTTGTGAGTCATTCAAACAAGCCTAATTAGGCCTAGTTTCAAGCATAGCAGTAGATTTTTGACCTTGGTGTTCAAAAACACCCCCACCTAAAATTGAGATATGTTTTAGAAATCCAAAAAGGGTATCCAAAATATATTTTACTTTTATATTCTAGGTTTGAGGTATTTCAAGAAAGTAATGACACAAAACCTCATTTGTTGCCCTATAAGGCCTAGATGCAATTTGTGAAGAAAGTAACCTTGTTTGATGATTTAGTGCCCTTCAATTGAAAATTTTGTTTGATTGTGATTGATTTGATACCATCCACCCATTATCTACATAAAATTGGTATCAGAGCATAGGTTTGATTTGAAGAAGAGAAGTTGTGTTGAAAGAAGAGCAAGATGCCTCCAAAAGGTAACACTATGGCTAGAAAGATGAATGAAATGGAAGAGAGGACTGCAAGAGAGATTAGGAGATTGAAGGAGCTCCAAGATAGTATTAGAAAGGCTTTAGGTTGTTAAAAAATTCAAAGAAGAGGTATATTCATTGATGAAGAGAGTGATAGTGAAGTGGAAGGGGAAAAGGAAACCTCTCAAGAAGAGACTCGAGAAGAAGAGGAATTGGATCCTAATGAGCAGAGGATGGCGAAGCTACTAAGAGCAATCAAGGAAGATAAAAAAAAGGTAAATATTGATTTACCTATGTATGGAGGTAAATTTAATGATGAAGATATTTTGGATTGGTTTGTAGCACTTGATAATTACTTTGAGTGTGATTATGTACCTAAGGAACAAAAGGTAAAGATAGCAAAAAAAAATTTGAAGGGTCATGCGCTATTATGGTGGGATTGTGAGAAAACTTAAAGGAGGAAGAAAGGTAATTCAAAAATAGTCTCTTGGGATATAATGGTGGCCAATTTTAAGGGTAATTTCTTACCGGCTGATTATGCAGTCCAAATGTACAAGCAACTTCAAGGTTTGAAACAAAGAGAATTGAATGTCAAAACCTATACTGATGAATTTTATAAGTTAAGTAGAAGAGCGGGTCACATGGAAGATGATGTGGAGAAGGTGGCTAGATATTTTAGTGGGTTAAGATTCATCATTCAAGATGAGTTAACTTTGGAAAATCCAAGAACGGATGAGGAATGCTATCAAATGGCAATTAGGGTTGAAGAAAAGCTAAAGAGAAGGTAAGACAAACAAACTAGGGGCAGAGGTAGAAATTCTAGAGGAAAAGATTCATTTTCTAATGCAAGGCAGTCACATGAGAGCCAAGAAGATACAAGAAAAACCAATGAACAAGTTGCAAGTCAGAGAGGTGGATTTAGAGGAGGAAGATCAAGTTTTAGAGGCATATTTAGAGGTCAAAGAAGAGGATCAAATTCATTCACAGGAAGATGCTATCAATGCAACAATTTTGGACATCAAGCATGGTAGTACAATGAATTTCAAGCCTCTATTTCACATGGAGGAAAAAGGAGAGCTCAATCGGTGCAATAAGAGGACAATGAGAGTGTAAACTCTCCATCACAACATGTTGCTCTAGAGGTTGGTGAATCTCCTATGGTAAGAAGAATTTTCATCAAAGCATCAGTAGAGAAGGAGCCACCATAAAGGAAAACTCTCTTCAAAACAACTTGTAAGTTCTTGCATAAGGTATGTAAAGTTGTAATTGATTCAGGAAGCATAGATAACATGGTTTCAATTGAGATTGTTGATAAACTCAATTTTCCTAGAATATCACATGATACCCCTTACAGATTCTCTTGGTTGAATGAGGGTAAATATGTTTTGGTAAATGAACAAAGTTGGGCGGAGTTCAATATAGGAGGGTATAAGGACAGAATTTTATCTAACATATTACCTATGGATGTGTGTGAGTTTTTGCTAGGGAGGCCTTGGAAATTTGATAGGAATGCTATGTATTATGGGAGAAGGAATACCTATGAGATAGAAAAATATGGAGTTTCCTATACTATGACACCATTGAAGGAGGAAAAAGGACAAACTAAGGGAGCTACTATGATGATGGTAGGAAGAAAGGAGTTCATAAAGGTGGAGGAAGAAAATCACATGGATTTTTCAGCCACTCTTAAACTTGGATGTTCTAAGACAGTAGACTTGAAGAATGATCTGACTTTGGAGGGAAATGATATTGAGTTGGTGTCAATATTTTATTTGTTCAAGGTCAAGGATGAATGGATTATTTGGATTCAAGATTGGATTAAGGGGTATGTTGATATGATGATAGAAGGGTTTTTTTACTCATTTCTTTCATAGGGGGATAGTGGTCATTCTATTTATGCCAAATTAGAGGTTAATATACCTCATCAAGCAGCAATCATAGGGGAGAACAACAGATGGAAGAGATGAAAGGTAAAGGTGAAGTGGTCAAGGATAAGTTGAAAAGGGATGTGGACAATTCCAAGTACACCATAGAAGTGAAGAGGAAGGAATTGCATTACAAGGAATAAGAATATGTGGTTGTAGATGAAGAAGTAGATTTAAAAACATTCTCAAATGAGAGAGGAATCAAAGATCATCCATCAAGTGAAGAACAGCATTCTCAAGTGAAGAACCGGTCAAAGCCAAAAGACAATGCCTATTTTTAGTATTTGGTTCATTGGAAGGGATTTCTAGATGGATATATCACTTGGAGTTCATGGAATGAGGTGATTAAATATTAATCCAATGTTGCACCATTGTCCTCAAGGGGACTTGAGTCAAATTTTTCCCAGGGAGTATGGTGCAAGGCACCATAGGTCTTTATGCACAAATGTTGCAAAGTGTTAGGTTTTTTGTTTGTTTTTGAGTTTTCATGTTGTAATAAGGTCTCTTAAGACCATTCTTCATGTTTTTGGGTGATTTATTTCATGTGGGGTTGGTTTAGGAAAAGTTGTCAAAATTAAGTAAAAAGTTGATGAAAAGTTGCACAAGCAATTTTTGCATTTTTGGGTTTTAGAGAACGGTCAAGCTTTGGTTTTTCGTGGGAAAATAGTTGGATATGATTTGAAATTTTTAAATACACTATTTAATGGTCAAAACAATGTGCTAGTTATTGTATTGAATATTGAACATTTATAAAACTCTACTTTCAGTGTTTTTAAGCTATAAATTGTTGCTATAGTGACTTGTATGGTCTGGTACAGTCATAAGTGAACAAAAATTGATTGGAATTCATGGATAATTTAATCCTTGTTTTTTTTATTTTTGTTTCATCTGATTTCATCAAATTTTGAGTGAGTTAGAGCATTTTTTCTGAAAACTGCCAGAAACCTAGTTTAGGGTTGGTTTGAGGCAAGTAAGATAAGTTTCTCTCCATTCCACCAATTAATTAGCCTAAAAATTTATGGAATTTATTTAGGTAGGTTTATTTTAATTTTCATAATGTTTCAGGATTAGGGGATGGTGATAAGTTCCAGTTTGGGTGATGCCCTAGTTGATTAACCTCTTGTTTTATGGCATAGAAGTTGCATAGGGCTTAGGGTATTGTGAAAATCCATAGAGAAATTGGTTGTAGTGAGTGGGAATTTTAAGGAAAAAAAATTGACATGTTTGATCCATTTTCATGAAGGGTTGAGATTTGGGTTTTGAAAACCTTGTTGTGAGCCATTCAAACAAGCCTAATTAGGCTTAGTTTCAAGCATAGGAGTAGATTTTTGACCTTGGTGTTTCAAAACACCCTCACCTTCAATTGAGGTATTTTTAGAACTCCCAAAAGGGTATCCAAAAACTCTTTTATATTTTTGGTTTGAGCTATTTCAAGAAAGTTATGGAAAAAAAACCCTCATTTTCTGCCCTACAAGGCTTAGATGCAAATTGTGAAGAAAGTAACCTTGTTTGATGAGTTAGGGATCTTGGATTGAAAATTATGTTTGATTGTTATTGTTATGATACCATCCACCCCTACTCTACATCACCATGGTTGAAATTAATTAAGGAAAACCACATCAAACCTTAACACAGACCCAAATACACTCATAGACATCATGTCACGCTTCCACAAACACCAAAGCATATATGTAATTAGTGTAAACACCCAAGATTGGTAAAACCTATGTTAAAACCATTAAAAAATTAAGCACATTCTTCCTTTTATTTAAATACAACTCATGGACCACACATAAAACTCTAACATAATCTAGAATATCCCATCAACACCCTAAAATCCAATAACTTCTTTGCAACATCGTTCACTAGAAGAACATATTCATCCTACACAAGCAGTTAACTTTTCACACATAGCAACACCTAAATCCAACCTTATATAGCACCAAAAATTAAAAAAATCAGATTTAAGATAGATAAGAGCAATATAAGCACACTCTCTGATCCACAAGACCATAAACCACATTGCAAAGAAATGTGGAGAAAAACCATTTCTCCCATACAACATTGCTAACATAGTTCACATATTGGTGAACACAAATTTCTCTACACAATGATCTAGGACCTAAAATTTTGGATATAACACCTCTGAACATCTTTGATAAACATATCCAAATTTCATAGGCATATCTTCAACCATGAAGAAATGTGGAGCAAAACACTAAACAACACTCTTTTATACTAAACACCTCTCAACCACACTCTTTTCTCTTTTCTTAAAATTTTCTCAAAATAACTTGGAAACCAAGCACCACAAACATGAACTCATCACCTTGAACATCTTCATAGCATCTTAACCACACAAGAGTTTTAACATCACCAACACATGCTCATCAAAACAACACTAGAGGTTGACATCAGCAATACTACTAATAACAACATAATGTAACCAATCAAAGCATCATCACAAACTTCCAACAATCTCTCCATAGACTTGTTGGAATCAATGAAACAACCTATAATTTTTGAAATCAATGACAACACACAAGCTACTCATACTTCCAGCAAGAGCTCACAAAAGAGATCAAAACAAATCAATAATATTAAAATCAAAATGAAATGTTACCATAACCTCCATTGTAATTTGATTTTCTCCAGTGACTTTGGGATGTGGATGGTCATTTCTTGAAGACTATCAATTTTACATCATATACCTAGCATAAGTGATAATGGATATGGAATGAAGGATAGTGTGCCTAAATTTATAAAATTTTGGAAGGACGAATGGATGGTCAAGATATGATTATGAGATCAAGGGTGGAGAATGGTTAAGATTAATTTCATAGGATCAACGAGAAGATAGAGGGTGGAGATTAAGGTGATTAAATTATGAATGGCTAGGATGATCTTATCAAATTTAGTAATTATTTGTGAGCATGAGGGAAATAAGGGACATGTACACCTAATAATGTTATAACTTTGGGTTGTGTTGAGAGAAAAGGATGCCATAAGAAAAAGTGTTCTTAGGTGCCCTTTATTCTTAGAATATGTTGAGAGGATAATGGGACGATAAGGACAAGTGTTCTTAGGTGCCCAATATTCTAGGAATGTGTTAAGAGAATATAGGCCTAATTAAATAATAATATTTTTTTAATTATTTTAGTCACATGTGTGAGATGGATAATAGGTGGATATGTGTATTTATTTATTTATTTATTCATGAGGAGATGGAAAAAGGGTTTAATTAAATAATATGATTGTTTAATTAATTTATGGACTTTAGGTAAACAGGACATGTTCGACATGATGAAATTGGTTCATTATGACTAGGTGATGGAAAGTAGGTCTAGGTGATGAAATTGGTCGATTAGGTTTAGGTGATGGATGACTAGGGAATATTTTAGGTGTCTATAGTATGAGCTATTGGTTATTTTATTATCCTCCTATTGTGAATTATGTTTTTATTGGATACTTTTGGATGTTTTCCCCCTTGAAGTGGATTATTATCTCAAGTATTTGTAACATATTTCCTATTATACTTTTCTCTTGTGCAATTTATTTCATCACAAGTGGTATCAAAGCATGATATTGGCACTCAGAGGGCAAGAATCAAGGTTTTTTTTGCTCAATGTGTCAAATTTTAAAGCACATTTGTGAATTCCAAATTTTTAAAGGGATTTTCAAGTCCATATTGAATTTAATACAATCTAAATTTGAGGCATTTGGAGCAGATTCAGAGTTATTGTGAAATTCAGTTTTGCAGTAAATTCACTTCCAAGGTTGTAAATTACTAAAAATAAATTTTATTTTTTTGAGGATTGATAAATGATGTATTTATACTTGAAACATAGAAACAGGGAACCCTATGTTTAATGTCTAAACCTAGGGTTGCTTGGGATCCTTTTTCCAAGTTGCATTAGAAGGTGGATCAACAAGGTGAGTTGATTGACTATCAATGTGAAAAGTTGAGCCAACTAGACTTAGATCCACTTTCTTATAGTATTGAAGATGGATGGGAAATGATTTAGAATGATTAACCTAATTGAGTTATATGACCTAATGTAATAAATGCAATAATCTAGAAATACATAGATTGAAACTGTAAATTGCAGGTAGATCTAGGAAGTGTTAGATGATGTGTACCTATCATGAAAAGATAAATCTAGCATGTGAAGAAGGACACAATCACCCAAGGAAATATGGGTCCCTAATAGGGGGTCCTAAAACTAATTTTACAATTCTCTGATGCTAGATCTGACCTTTTGTTTCTCGATTATAGATTTGTCAAAATGTCATCAATAAATTATGTAGGTGATTTTTTGTGGTTTGACAAGATATCTGACAAAAAATACAACAATGAATAATTTCCCTTCAATATTCTTCAAACCTATAACTTGCACATTCACAAAGAGATGAAATTTTAGGCCATTTAGGGGCTTGCCTCAGTCAAACCCCGTGTAAGTGTTTCCACTTCCACAATGGAAATTTCAATGATAGGAATGATAATTGAAAGGAAGCAATGATGAATGAACAAGTGTTATAACTCACCACCATTCAATGGCTTCCTTGAAGGACTAAATTCATACACATCGCCTCAAGGATCTTGGATATTGCTTGATAGATTTTCTTGAATGCTTGAATGCTTGGAAACCTACAATAATGTTAGCCTTCACAAAACAATAACATGAACACACATAGAATTTTGACATGATGTTGGATCTTGAATTACTACAATTAACTCTGATAATGTTTCTCTTGACTTGATCTTGACAATATTTTTTTCTCTTGAATGCAAGATAATGTGTGTTAGATTTAAAATGATAAAATAACTAGGTATTTATATGCGATTGTTCTAATTTCCTAAAAATCAAATTCCAAAAGTGGGCAATTGAAATTTGAATTCTAAATGTTAAAATTCTACCAACAACATATTAAAATTTGGTCCCTGACAAGATAGGGGACCCATACACCCACGGTCATATGGGTCCTAGCCCTATCTGCTAGGACATTAAGTGTCAGGATCATAATATTAATTGTTTGCATTTATTCAATGCTTACAAATTTGTTAGAAAATGATTAAAATAGGCTTTGGAATGCATAATTTAAGAAATTAGGTCCAATAATTTAGGGGGCCAAAACATAGTGTGAAATTATTAAGGGTGACAATTTTCTACACTACAATCTAGATTTGATATCATTTCATTCAGATCTCATAAAACTAATATAAAATTAAGGTTTCCACCAAATTCACTTTCAAGGCAAAAAATATCAATTTTCTTAGAGATTTTTTTGAAAGGTGAGATCTAGGACTAAGTAAGTTATACTATAAATTTAGATTATTTTTAATTTTTTTAAGTTATTTTGAATAATATTTTGGTGGAATAATATTCGGTCCTACTAGAAGAGGCAAAAAGAATCTTGTCACTCCAACAAAATCTCCAAACAAGAATGATATAATAATTGAGGAAGTGTATACTATAAGCTTTGATGACATAATAAAAAGGTTAACGATGAAATATTTTTAACAATTAAAACTAAGAGGAGGTCAAAGAGGTAAGTACTTTACTTTTTAGTTTCAAATTTTGATTAAATTGTACATTGAATTAGGTTTTTTTATTAAAGTTTTTTTTAATTTCCAAGAAATGATACTCCACCCCCAAATGTTGAAAATCCTCTATCACCTCCTCATGAAGACCCTCCTAAAGAATAACCAAAACAAACACCTCCATCAATTCCTAAAAATTCCCTAGGAACACAAGAAAACATACTAGGGGAAATAGAAGACAATAAAAAGCAACTTGAGTAATTGATTACAAGGCTGAAAGATCTTGTTGCAATAAACCATCACAAGAAAAGCCTTTTTGAATCCCTACAAACCATCGCGTCTCATGTAGGATCAATGAGCATAAATTAATTTTTGGTCCAATAAGAGGGAAGAACAAAAATATTTTTCTGCAAATAAATTATCTTATGAGAAAGTAAAGAAAAGGAAAATTAACAAATTATATAACTTGTGTTCCCTCATTACCAACCCACAAACCAATCAACCCTTAGCAACTAGATGCAAGAGGTTCCCTATCCATTGGTGCTACCATGAAGAGATAAAGAATAGTTTTTGGGCTAGGTGGTGGATAGCTTTAATGTAATTTTGTTTGTTAAACTTTATTCTGAAATGTGGTAGAATGATTATGATGAAAATTTAGGGTCAGAGTGTTCATTATGCTTGTATTGTTCCCATAGCTCTCTATTTCATGATTTTATATTAAGTCCATAGGTATATAACTATTAAGGAAATATAATTATTATATGTGAATATTTGAACCTTATATGAATGGTTTCCTCATAACTTACTTTAGATTTTGAATAGTTTTATAGTGGACCTTCAACATTGACACCTCATAGTAGTCATTGTAGATGAACTTTCACCGAAGTAACCTTTATTCATTAATGATTTTATAAAATAATGTTATGTAGTTTTGGTAATTGAAAAACATTTTTCGTTTCATTTTTAAATGTTGACATCAGATACTCTTAATGTTTGTGCCAAATTGGACCATGGTGTTGCTACAACAATATCAATTTCTACTCCTTTGACAAAGGTATGAGATAGATTAGTAAATTTCACATTATATTTGTTCTTTTATTAGTCTATTATTAAAAAATTTAATAATACTTGTATGTAGTTTAATTATTATCTTGATGCTTGATACAGGGGCTTGTGACTCTAGATCATGAATGTTCCCCTATTGTGGATGAACATCTTGATTATTTGTATGTGGTAAGTGATTATTTTTTTATGTCATTCTATAATTCAATTTCTATATATATTAATGTCTATACTTGTTATTGTATTAGATGGACATCTAGATAAGTCTAGAAAGGAAGACTATTGATCACACTCAAAAGATGCTAGAATCATATACATCTTCATCCAGTTGATAGTCAAAGTCAGTTCATGATCTATTTCCTTCTCATAGTGAGAAATGACTATATTATAGTCCTTTGTTGTATGCCTATGTGGAATTTTAAACATATGTTTTATATTATGGATATGTGACATTTTATGTCCATATGGATTTTTCGCAAGCCTATATGACTTTATTGGATATATTTTATACTTTTATTGACATATAACATCGTATGGACTTATGGATTTTCGGTTAATGCAAATATTATTTACCACTATTATCCATATTTGCAATAAAATTATTAATTGAATAAATGAATAATTACACAAAGTTTATTGTTAGCAACCATAAAATTGTTAAAAATATCCTAGCCTCTTTAAGGGGTATCCTCCTTTACTTTAAACAATATTGGTAGCACAATCATGTGATTTTTTGAAGTGTTTGTCAAATATATTATGGATGAATTTGAGATTAAAAGCATTTGGTAACATAATGAAACTAAAATTTATTATCATGCAACCATAAAAGATATATTATTGGGTCTAACTAACTATATCACATATGTAGAGATCACATTGTCATCCTAACTTACCACATCATACTTTTAGAGCTACCCTTACTTTAAGTGCATCATGCTCTATATCATTGTATATCGAGCTTCCATTGTAACATATTTACATTTTAGACTGACATAATATACACCAAGCTTTTAGTTCCATATCCTTATAGTAGGTGAAATAATGCACTCCCCACCTAGAGAACTCATCTTCTAATGTCTTCAAAATTTATACCTATAGGAAATTTATAATTTGTTTCCCTTACATAATTTTTTATCACTTGTATACCTTTATATTGGGCACATCATGCTTTCACCTCCTTAATAGTACACTCTTAAATTACCTTACCTTCCTTGTACATTGCGGACACCTTGTCTTTCCCCCATACATTCCACTTTTCTACTAGCATCCGCTATGGATCTATATCACCTACCCTACATAATTTTGTGTTTGTGGATGTCATATTAATAGAATAAGATACTATAGTAACCTATGTCCTTACATATATGTTATATATGTTCTCACATAGTTATATTCACACTAATCTGGTGTTATATTATTATTTTTGTTTCCTTAGCATGATGTTGATTTCTACATGTATGCACAAATAAGACATAGAGATTAGTTCATAAAATTATAGAATTGTCATAACTTTATTAGGATTCTTGGTGTCATTATTAGGATTTTCATAAATTTCTTAAGAGATTCATAGGTTCATTAGGATTATATGTTACATTCTTAGGATAGTGATAGGTTCATTAGGAAATTCATGAATTCATTAGGACGGTCATAGGCTATTTAGGATAGTCATATGTTTGTTAGGACTATCATAGTTTTATTATGAATGTCATAACCTTGTTAAGATAGGATTTAACTTCATTAGGACTTTCACAACTATCTTAGGATAGTCATAGATTTATTGGTACTTTCATAACTTAATTAGGTAAGTCCTAATAAATGTATAATAGTCATAGCTTCATTGGGACTTGTTGGAAAAACAAGGATAGACAACTGAGAGGGGGGTGAATCAGTTGTTACCAAAATCAAACTTATGCAACATTAATCAACCTTAGATCTTAGATCTGATAAATAACAATGCAAGCACAAATTAATAACACATCAGAGACACATGAACTACAATATTTTATGCATGGAAACCCTGTTAGGGGAAAAACCACGATGGATGTTAGTCCACAGGATTATACCCTGTTAGAAGTATAATGAAGAATAAAAGGGAATGCACTTGTATTCATGTGTACTGCCTAGAGCACATTTCTCAAAGGGAATTTTCACTACCTTACATAAAATAATCAAATTAAATCCATCTGATGAAGTTGAACTAAGAAAATAGCTTCTACAAAAGCCTGATTACAGTTCCATTTAGGTGCATAAAAACTTATAAAAACTCTTCCATATTCTACTCAAACTCCTCCACACTCTGCTCTGAATAATTTGACCCTTATTCGCACATGTAAATAACTTTTACACACTGATCATTGCCTCTAAATGAGGAAAAAAATACATATATATATATATATATATATATATATATATATATATCTGCTACACGTATTTACATCAACTATTCAGTCAGCCAAAAATAAAGAATAAATTATAACTATCGGCCTCAATGCATGAAAAAAATTCAATGCACACCAACACAAGTTGGTCACAACATAGTGAGGACCCAAAAAAGAATCTCCAATCATGCCAAACAATAAAATATTAATCTTCATGGATCTGCTACACGCTAACATCATCATGTCGGTCAAGAACATGAAAACTCAAGCACACATCAGAAAAATATCTGATCGTGAACACTTCAATCAATGTGAACATATAGCAATGATAGAGAATGATCTAGACTCATCCATGAACATCACAGGTACATGCGCAACACATGAAATTACCAGAATTTCATCTGCTTCACCCAAGAACACCATCTACATAAACCGAATAATTGTAGGAGCACAGATCTTCATAACTTCCACAAATCTTGATGCAAACCTCTAAAACTTTCAAACAACATACTATAAATCTTCAGCAACATACCATTTGAATCTCACCTTCATATATTCAATGTACAGAAATTTCCAACATTCTGACCTTCTGAGCTTCACTGGCTGCCAGTAATATTTTTTTTACAATTTTCTCAATATCCTCGATATATACAACCTTAAGCATCATCATGCTAATAGTGTTGACATCAATGACAACCATATATTATAAACACAACCACAACATCC